>CM042091.1:48236322-48644212 GCA_023512835.1 Taxillus chinensis
GTCGGAGTCTTGCGTGGAAGTGGGAGCAGGAGGAAATCCAAGGTAGGGGTTCTGTTCTTCCTAAATCCTCCTCTGTTCTAGGGTTCTAGGGTAGATTATGGATTATACCTGTTTATATATATATGTAATCCATATAGGTGTGATCTCCTATATGGATGTTGGCCTTCAATGGCGGTTTTTGATGTATTCTGGTGTTGGATAGTGAGTGCATATTAAGTGTTCGATAAAATGCTTGTGTGAATATGTCTTTGTGAATATGCCTAGTATGTGTTTGATAATATGCATGTGTGGCTGGGTTTGTGGGTTTGTGAATGTATGCATGTTAAGCGTTTGGTAAAATACCTGTGACACTCTGCATGTCAAGTGTTTGATTTTATGCCTGATTGGCTGTGCGAACTAAGTGTTTGGTATTATGCTTGTGAAAGGGTGTATGCTACGTGTTTGGTTTAATGCCTGTGTGACCTTGTATGCTGTGTTTGTGGAACCCGGTGGCTGTGGAAGCCCGGGACTGAACTGTTAGCCGTGTGGCTAAGCCTGAGTGGCCGTGGATATGTTAGCCCGTGTAGCTAAGCCTGAGTGGCTGTGGATATGTTAGCCCGTGTGGCTAAGCCTGAGTGGCCGTGGATATGTTAGCCCGTGTGGCTAAGCCTGATTGGCTGTGGATATGTTAGCCCATGTGGCTAAGCCTGAGTGGCTGTGGATATGTTAGCCTATATGGCTAAGCCTGTATGGCTGTGGATATGTGTGTGCCGTGTGATTGTGGAATACAACCTGTTTCTACACTGCACCTCTTATTGTCACTACACTGCACCTGTACACACCCTCATGTAGACGCTAGGAGCATGGGATGGGTTGGGGAGACATGATCCCTACTGAGCTGTGGTTGCTCACCCCTCCCTCTACGTTGTGTTTTCTTTCAGGAACATACAGGCGTTAGGTGGGACCCCAAGGTGGAAGACCTTATTTACTTTACTGTCTTTCATTTATGTTATTTTGTGGGGATTGATGTAACCACCCAGTGGGGATGGATTTAAAAGAGGATTTTGTTGTAATAAAGACTGGTTTGGATTGTGGATTGCTTTAATGAACATTACTTGGATGTGTTGTGGATGTTTAAAATGTTATATTCGGGGTTTGTATCCTAGCCCCTTTGCCATTCGGTGGGTAAAAGGGGAGTCACGTACCGGTTTCCTCGGGTTGGAAATCCGGGGCATGACATGTAAATAGTTTTTATCTTAGCACTACTATACATAAGTTATTAGGGTAAATTTTATTTATTTTATTTATCTATGTATTTTGTTTTTTTATTTTTCATTTGTTTATTTTATGGACCATTAGGGTCATGTTAGCATTAGTCCATTGTATTTGTAAACTCGGCTCTAGTTGTAACATGTATGTAAAAAAACAAAGAGAGAGAGAGACAAGAATAAAAGAGTGTGAGTTTTTTTATGTTGTGAATGTCACAATCATACACAACACATTTTGTGTTATTCATTTATTATTTTCAACTTTCAACTCATTTCAAAAAAGTTAAAAAATGCATTTTCTCATATAAAAGATATATGCTTTCAAAAAAAAAAAAACAAGAACAAAAAAGAAGAAGAAGAGAGTTTTCCAAAAAAAAACTTTTTGCTTTTCCTTTTTTATTTATTTATTTTTATTTATTTTATTTTTTCAACACTTGGACTTTTTCTTTTGCTTTTCACAATAATAATAAAAAAACAAAAGCAAAATAAAAAATAAAAAATTAAAAAAAATTGTTTTCCAGGAACAAAAATTCTTTCTCTAAAAAAAATCAAACAAAAAACGAAAAATGAAATAAAAAGAAATTGTTTTAGATCAAAGGATGCCAAAAAAAGGGTAATAACAAAAACAAAAAAATGCTTTCAAAGAGACTTTTACATTTAAGTTTTACACTTTTTCTTTACACCTTTTTTTATTTCCTCTTTACTCTTAGCAACATAGGATTTATGTTTAATTTAATTTTAGATCCCATTTGAACTTCTAGATAATGTAAGTTTAATTTTGAGCACTAAAAAAAAAAATTTAGTTAAAAAATGTTTTCTTAAAAAAAAAAGTTTTCAAACACATGGATGACTTTTAGATGATTACCTAGATGATTTACCATCTCTTAGTTTTTATCATCTCTTATTAGACTTCTAGATAAATTTTGAACATTAACAAAAATTTAAGCATGGGGATTTTCCTTTAGAGATCTAGGATAAATTTAATTTAATTGTAACTTTAACAAACGACTTAAAAAAGTAAAAAGAGTAGACTTAGGTTATATGCAAATTCAACACCACCTTAGAGCAATTAACTTCAAATAGTTAAAACAAGTTAGGAACCTCCAAACCCTTAAGATAGGTACCAAAAGGGTGTCGTAGGGGTGTTAGTCTTTCCTCATGCGTAATTGACTCCCGAGCCCATCCATAAGCAGCATAAATAATTTCCTTTTAGGTGGCTAATCGCACTCCAAAAACGGTTGGTGGCGACTCCATAATTTTCATCACTATTCGGATGAAGGTTGGGGGAACCGCACCCCAAAAGCGGTTTCCCTCTCGGACGAAATCCGGTGATGACAAGATCAATTTTTCTTTTTTAGAACGGATAAATTATCTGTTTTGTTGTTCTTATTGAACCGAAATAATTATACTATTATCTTTTAAGGAGTTGTACTCGAGGTGCAAAGGCAAAAGACCTACGGCGAGGTTGTCATCATATCCATTAGACAATAATGGATAATCATTTACGAAAGGTCAGCTGTAACACTCTTGGCTCCAATGCCATAAATAATAATGTTCATTGGAGCAGTACTAGTTTGTGGCATTGGATCGAGAGTACTACAACTGACTTCTACTAACTCAACTTTAGGTTAACTTCCTCATTCTCCGCTAAACATTTCAACAGCTTGTACTCAATTTCATAGAAGTGTTTCCCCCAAAATGTTGAAGGTTTATTATTTTAGATCAAATAGGTTGTTATTATTATTTCCTTGAAGAAGCTAAGCCACGTTGAGTTGGGCGAGGTCAGGTCTGGGACCGTACTAACCTTAGCTCGACTCAACTACATCTTAGCTTCCTTATTCTGCGCCAAATGTTTAAACGACTTTTGTTCAATGTCAAAGGAGTATTCCGTCCAAAATGTTGAAGGTTTGTTATTTTGGATGAGCTAATAATAGTTTTGCAAATGCATATTTTTAATTATACCAACATAACAATGATCTACATGATTTATTAAGCATACAAAAAGCTTAGGAATCCACAATGGGACTTGACTGAAGTCACTACCTTTCATGGTTTTAGGCGATATGCTCATATTGAAGGTTTGTTATTATTCAATTCGGTAGCTGGCCAATATTAATGGAGTGATGGTATATTTTGTTTTTCATGTTTTTTGTGACAATTCATGTTGGCTGGTGAGAATTAGGAGGAAGGTTTTACTTTGCCCATGTTGAAGGTTTGTTCTTTTTAAATTCAGTAGTGGCCAATATTAATGGATTAATGGTGGATTTTTTTGTTGATGTTTTATGTGACATTTCATGCTAATTGGTGAGAATGAGGAGGGTTTGCTTCTCCTATGGTATCATGCCTTAAAATCCCCATGACTATTTGTTGGGGACTGCAATGAAGGCTATTTTGCTAGAGAGTGCCCTAACAAAGCTTGAGTTTGGCCTTTAAGGATTGTATATTGCCTTTGGTGGCACTTGATGTTATATAGGGATATAGCAGTAACATTTTTTTCATTGTAATAATTAATATGAAAAGTTTTTTAAATAATAAAGTGTTTTATGAGCAACAACTTTGTTGTTTAATATGAATAAGCTTTTATATGCCTCTAATTCGAGATGTAATGACATATCTCTAATCGAAGTGAAGAACTGAGCTTTTATTCATCCTAAATCGAACTTCAAACTGAACCAAATAATCATCAGTTAATGTCACGATCTGCCACTAGAACGTCATTCAAACTTCGAGTTGTTGTTAGCAATTTCGCAAGCACGCGGATCGTTACAAGTAATAAAGTGGACTTAAAGTCTGGATATCGAACCCATAGGGAAGGTGGCTAAGTGAAAAGCTCATTTTATAATTTCATGATTCAAGTTGAAGTTTGGTTTTATAACAATTTGAAATTTAAAGATTGTAGTTGAAATTAACAAAGCAAATGTAAATAATCTTATGGGAGAAATAGGGATTCAGATTTCAATTAATGTAATTATTTATTCCAAGTTCTTACAGTATGTTAATTCAAACTTTACCTTTTTATCTAAAACCTAACACCTTTGCATGAACTAGCCTCTTTCGAGTGATCTAGCTGTGTGTATACCCTAGCTTAGGGGACGGGTAACTCATTAAGTGTTCAAGTTGTTTGAGTGTAGATTGACATTACACCAACCCTAACTAAGTTACAAGCAAGAATATAGGCTTTCGCAAATTATATTCTTTACAAGTCAAATCTCTTAACTATCCGATTATCAATATCTTTTTTCGATCCATAATTGAATAACCTTAAACAAGAATTAAGATAACCAAACCTAATTCTCACATGTAAACTCAAGAGATTTGATAAACAAGAAAGAGAATTTAAATTAACATACCAAAAAAAAATTACAAACTTACATCAATATCCATCCTCCTCCCATGGAGGTTTAAGCTACCATAGTACTAAATAATACAAATATTCTTTTCATGGGAAAGCACAAAACAATCTCCCTATCTTCCCAAAAGAACCATCCCCAAATTACATCAATTTACCCCTTTTAGATCCCATTTCCGCATGACAGAACCATCCAACCGTTAATAACCATTCCCTCCACTATTTTGAATTCGTTTTCCTCTCAAAATGGTTGAATAAGAATCGTTAGATCCTTTAGTGAAGAGTTACAAGCCGTACATATGGCATCCAAGGGAGTTATGTGGGTCTGCAGTACACGTCCTACAGAACTAAACATGGTCAACTGATTTGGTCATCTGAAATTCAATTGACATGACCAAGCTATTTCAATCGACCAAAAGTTTCCAAGAGCTTGGTCATATTAATTTGGCTCTGTCAATTCTTTTTGGTCATTTCAAATTTCAATTTACCATTCTATAAATTGTTCTTCACTTCTTCCTTCTTTCTTTGGTCCTTGTACTCAGCCTGTTTTCCATTCAAAAACAACACAAACACTATAAAAGGATCTACAATTGTTATGTTAGGGGGTTAGTTCATCAATCAATCAAATCCATCAAAATAATGATCAAAGCATGATCATTTCTCTTATAATCTATATTATTTGACATTGAATTATGGTTGAAAACTCCCCCTAACAATCGTATATTCATACATCCTTCAACTTGAACCGAACCAAATCAATCATCTATTATTGAACCGTAATTTCAACATGATGCAAACTTCGAGACATACATCCTGCAACTCAAACCGAACTGAATAAGTTTAAGTCATTTTCGAAGACAAAGTAAACTGCTCACAAAGAGTTATCGTAACTGATTAAAGGAGTAACACTTCTTTTGGAGACAAAGTAATTTCAATTCAACATCCATTCCAAAGTAAACCATTTAAGCAACAATCTCCTCATATTTGATTTAAATCATTAAATCAAATTGTCTTTAGATCAAGATCCATGAAGATCAAATTCTTGGGATATGGCTAACTGTTATCATTCAATAATCGAGATTTCTTACACATGTTCTTCAAAACAAACTCCAATAACTTTGACTCAAATAAAACATTGAAATGTTATGAAAAGCAGTTTAACACTTGGTGTCTTAGTTGGTTATAAATATATATTTTTTATATATAATTACATGGTTTTTATTTATGTATAAATATATATAATATATATTTAAATAATTAATATATATAATTTATACTCACGTTATATAAAATGGATATATATATATAAGTGATATTTATTATGGAATTAATGTACTATATATGTAGAGTGTATGTGTACCAAGTAACTAGACATGCACATGTAGTTTAGTTTTCTCTTTTTTTTTAATGATCCAAGAACACTCGAGTCATGTAACCTAGCTTGCGATCAACCCTATTAAGCCAAACTTGAAAGACTAATGCACTTTTTGATAATCGAGGACACTCAAACTAAGTAACTTTGCAATTATATTCAACTTGATATTATCATATCAATAACCCATTTTGACATGAGTTCTATTTATCCCATTAACTTACATCAGATGATACCGCATATCAATCGAATAATGAATGCATGATTAATTACTATTAAGAGAAACTTGTACAAATCAAAAGACCTTGAGACATAGCAACATCTCAAAAAAATATGAAAATTTTCAATAATGATGTGATTTTCATTAAAAGCTCTTGGCATCTATTTATCAATCCAATAATATTAAGATTACAATGGAAATTAAAAGATAAAAACACTAATAAAAAACTCTATAAGCAATTAATAAGATAATAGATAGAAAGAAAGTCTAGTTTAACAGTTAATTAATGTGAAATAACAGGAAAACAATCGAGGTAGTATGTAATTAAATTAATCTAGTAAAGGAAAGGAAATTTCGCAATTTGCTTGGTGGCATACATCCCTGATCACATAGCATATGTAATGAACTCGTATTTGTGGGTCTTGAAAATTAGCCATATGATGGAATGGATGTTCGTACAAACTAATATTAATACGGCGACGTTTGCATCGAATGAGAAAGTTTGTCGGTCA
The DNA here is from genome assembly GCA_023512835.1 of Taxillus chinensis. NCBI lineage: Eukaryota > Viridiplantae > Streptophyta > Magnoliopsida > Santalales > Loranthaceae > Taxillus > Taxillus chinensis. The sequence continues at coordinate 48,243,023 of CM042091.1, forward strand.
GTGAGTCTAATTTGGAGTCAGGTCCCAAAAAATTATTTTTGATATTTTCTGAAATTAATTAGTAGAAAGTATATAAGGGAAAGGGAGAACTTTAATTCTTATTTGTTATTCACCTTCTTGCCTAGAGAGAGAAAAGAGAGAGAAAAAAATTAAGGAAGAAGTGAAACTTAGCAACGTGAGCTCAAATAAACTATTATTGAGATAGGAATTCGAACTCTACACTTCTCCTAACTTATTTCTTGTCATTAGAGAGTGAATTTAACCTCTTAATGACCATGAATCCATCATTTGGGATGCATATGAATGGAATGACTCATATGAATGTTAGTTATAGATTATATGTCTTGAGCCATAATATTATACCTAGAACATGTTAGGAGGTGTTTGAGGATCAATTTTAGTGATTTTGAGGCATGAGATCCCAAAAAAGTTGAGTTGTAGCGGTTAAAATTTGGATTCATCGGCGGCCAATTGCGGTAGACGTTAGGGTTCATAACGCATTTGGGCAAATCAACTGCAACCGGTTTTTGATCATTTTGCGGCCAACAAAGAGTAAAATGTGTCATTTGGTGTAATTAGTGGGCAAATCAACCGCAACGGGTTCATATAGATTATGAACTAGTTGTTTGATCTGATTGGTTGATGGTGAAAATGATGTGATAAAATCACTTTAGGCGTCCTTAGACTATTGCCTGTTAGCTTCCCATACCTATTGGCTGATATCTTCACTCAAACACTTCCTTCTGCTACACTCTTCCCGCACAAGATGACCGTGCACGTGTACGATCCCTACAAGCATATTAAGGGGAGTATTAAGGGTATATGGAGAATTACCCTTATCGGGTGCTTATATATATGCATATATATAAAAGTCTGTTGCTCAAAACTGTACAACATATTATTCATATATGTCATCAATAATAATAATTGAGTCGTCTTCGCTCTGCTGCTCAGTTTCTTGTTTATTGGTTTCGCTTACAAACCTCAAGACACACACATATGTATATACACACGCGCGCGATATATATATATATGTGTAGGATGATAAAGGTCTAGGAGCTTTATATGTATAATAATCAACATAAAGTCCAACTTATCGTATCGATTCATTGTGACACGCGCGAATTGAATAATGAACAACTTATCTGATAGTGGGCGAATGACTATATTGGCGTCTACACCTAGCGGTAGTGGTTCAGACAAAAACGCGCCACTGAATTGCAAATTGCGTTTGCGTATTTACTTTTGATGAAGTTCATCACGACGGCAGAGGTGGCAGGGGACTTTGGAAAAAGGCGTTTTATTAGCTCCCGGGAATGAGAACTAATTAAAGAGAAAATATTTATGCTTTATGCTAGGTGGTTGATGTAATTGAATTAGAAAACGTTTGTAATTCAATGAAATTTCGCCATGTCATGTCAGCTACGATTGAACTGGCTGTATGTAACAGTAATTACATATCTGGAGTAATTGATATCCCAAAACCAAAACATCATATCGTCATATGGCACAGAATCGAAAGGGACCTCATGTTGACAGGTGCACTGAACCGTTGATTTTAGCTCCATCATGCTTTATGCGCGGTATTTAAAGGTGCAATATGTTATAATATAGTTGGCCATCTTCCATCACTCACCGTATATTTAATTAGAGTAATGCAACTGATATGATATGGCGCATTGATAAAATTATTGCACTTTTAGCAATGAATGAGTGCCATATATATATATATATATATGGGATTTGTCATAGCCCATCAAGACCGCATAAGATGATGATTATTCCACTCCATTAAGGTTTAAGTCAGGTACAATAATACTATTTTTTTTAAATATAATTATTTTTAAAAATAATAAATTAAATAAACTTAAAAATTTATCTTAACTCATAATTTTTAAAAATAATTATATTTAAAAAAAATCTTAGTTCATCAAACATAATCTTAATTATTAATTACGTTATTTTAATTAGGATAACCCGTCTGATAGGCGTCGATTCGGGCGCGCAGTTGCGCTGTGCATCTCTTCGCATATGCTGTATTAGTCTGGTAACCTCTTGGTCACCTGATAAGCACTCTCAGCAATATTATATAGCTCATTTCAATGCCCATCTTTCACTTTCCGTTGACCCGATTTGCAAATATTTCTATAATAATATTAATAATTTTGTTAAAAAGTTAAAATCTATAAAATATGCGTTTAATTTATATATTTATCAGTTTTTCCAGCCCTCAATTTTGTAAAATATGTCTATAACTGTAATATTTTAATAAGATACTGTATTAAAACCTCAAAATGCTTTAGATTGCATAGAGAGGCCAATGCCACTGGGTAAACTATGTTATCAATTATTAAATCTGGTACGTAATTTATGCTCAGTTATTAAGCTTGAAATTTTTATTTAAACTATGTCCTTTTAACCTTTAGTTAACTATTAAAATTCGTTTAATTAGTAAAATAGTTGGTTTTAAGTCTAATTTATGCTAAGAGATAAAAAAATCCATATAAAATATATAAAATGCAAATTAAGCTTACTTTGACTAATTCACACCTCAAAAATATTCTTTTAAGTTAGGAAATATTTTCAATTATACCCTAAATTAGGGCAAAAAAACAAAACAAATCCTGTTTCAAAACATAATTCAAGCAATTTTACAATTTTACAAATATTTAGCCACGTATATGATTAATTTTAATTTCTATATGTTTTATGTGTTTTTTAAAATTTATTATCATAAATTGGATTTGAAATTAATTAATTTATAATAAATTTAAAAAAAAAATAATGGCCAAGCGGATACAATAAATGAATAAAACTAAAAAGTCCAGTGACTTCTAAACAATAATTTAACATTTAAGAATAAAACTTCTAATACTATATGCACATATATTTTTTTTAAGGTAAATCATGCAATAACATTTTTATTATTGTTGGATTGATAATAATTTAAAAAAAATTATACCAATTTAACTCTAGAACTAAAATGTGTATTCTTATATGAATTACCTATATAATATAGCTGCGGATAAACTTTTTCAACATTCAATAGCTAGTTACGAAGCACCATCAAAGTTCAATAACTAATAACATAATTTACCCTAAAACCATTATTAATTGGCTTAGGCATTCAATGAAAAATCACCAACAATTGAAGGACTTAACCATAAGTTAAACTATCATATTGTTCTCACTATCATATATGTAACCAATCCTATGACATCGCTAATTCAATTTTGTTAGATCAAAGTGGCAACATGTTGCTTAAGCAAATATTTCAATGTCTAATGATAAATATTAATAATTAAGTGATTAAGATATGAATGTTATACATACATTTTAAAAATATTCATTAATCAAATTATAATTAAAATATCATATTGATGATGAGGCTATCATCATGTTTATTTTAATTGTAATTGAATATAATTAAGAAATCAAGTTCTCGGATGGCAATTTAGTCATTTTGGGTATTATTATTTTGGAGAGTTAACTTAAGTGAAAGAAGAAATAAGGGGTTTTGACCCCTTACTCTCACACACGTAAGCAAGAAGAAAAAAAGTTTGATGTTGAGCCTGATGAGTTCTTGGCCAAGCCTGCGTCTAATTATAATTTATGTCTTCAATAGTTTTTGTAGCTTCAAGTTAAAAAATGGTGTGATAATGTTTGCCTTCATTGAGTTATTTTTGACTTACCATGTTGTGTGTTGTTATGATATTTCCTCACGAGTTAGGCACGACCCTGCTTGTATCTTATTTGTACTTTTATTATTCTAATAATAATATTGCTATTGTTTAAAAAAACACAAGAAGAAAAGCGAAGGAAAAATGGAGAAGAAAAGAGAAAAACTTCAATCCAACATTTGAATCCATCGATTTGAGATAGGAAATTCATCCCCAACCACTCCTCTATGTTTATATCATACCTAGGATAGATTAAAACTATATTTGATGCTTAAAGTTGAGAATTTGGAATTTAGAATATAGAGTATTAAAATTCATTTTGTCCGGATCAAATGTTGGTAAATATTTTAGTTACTTTCTTATGCTTACATTTTTTGTTTCTTTATGGTGATTCTTTAATATTATCATTGCTATTACCATAATCATTATTATTATCCTAATAAAATATAAGAAATTTTAAAAATTTTAATAATATTGTAGTGGTTGTTAGACCTTATTTTGTCTTTATTGAATATGTAATATACATTTCGTTACTTTATTCATGTTGCCCCTTTCGTTACATGAATTTGCAAAACAAAATTGAAGAACTATCCAATAAAGTTTTAAATGCCATAAACCATTTCTAAATGATAGAATAGGAAATTTAAAAATTAACAAACTAGATTGTGCTCAACTCTATGATGAAATGGAAAAGTTATGACCAAAATAATTTGACAAAAAAGAGAGAGTCAAACCTAGTAAAAGGAAGCCTCTATAATTTAAGCACATGTAATTTGCGATTATACTGATTTAAACTGCATACATAATTTGAGCTACACAAGAAATTTAGGATCCATACAAAATTTGGGTTTCACACACAATTCAGGCATCTTTTATGCAATTTGAGCCTCGTATGCTCTTTGGAGTGCTTACGTAGTTTGAGCTTTTCACAGTTTGAACCATGTATACACTTTGGAGTTCTTATGTAGTTTGAGTCATACACAATGCGAGCTTTACACAGTTTGAACCGTATACAAAGCTTGGAGTTCGTACGCAATTTGGGTTTTATGTAGTCTGAGTTACGAACACACTTTGGAATTCTTACGTTGCTTGAGCTTTGCATAATTTGAGTTGCGTACTCACTTTGGAGTTCTTATGCAGTTTAAGCTTTATACAATTTAAGCTTTATGGAGTTTGAACCGTATATGCACTTTTGAGTTTTTATGCAATACAAGCCTAACTTAGTTTAAACTTTACACAATTTAAGTTGCATACGCACTTTTAAAGTTCTTATACAATTTGAGCAATGACCTTAGACTATGAAATGACATTATTTTAGCTCAAAGAAATGGTAGGACTCAATCTTCAATTAAAATCCTTGAAACAACATTGTTTTTGTACTAGAACCTTTGGAGGCTGTTGTAGTGCTTGATCTAATCTATCCCCACATTTATTTGATTTTTAATACTATAATCCTATCAAAATTAAGGGGATTTGAGATTCTCTAGTAGTAAGTTAAGAGGGCAAGTTTTTAAAAAGGTGAAAGGGGTTAATTTAAATATTGTATTCTCACGGTTTCCTATTTAAGCTACCTTTCAACCTTATCCTTCCTTTTGCCTCAATCATGTCTACATTACATCTTATTCAAATGGTTTGTGATTGATTCTCCAACTATAATATATAGTCATGGGGAAAAAGAGATGTGACTTTTCATTGTGGGAAGATACTGACAAATTGTCATGCTCTTGAATTCCAAAGAACCTAGAACTAGAAACATGATTTCCCTTTGCCTGCATCTGGAAGGTCAAAGGTCAATAACAAGTACCAATAGAGACTACACCATGGGTGCTGTCTCAATCATGCAAATTTATTTAGTAATACATCAAGGGTATTTCTGTACTTTCTCATACATCATCATGCATATAATATGTCAAACAGTCATACATACGTCACATCACAAATAGTATACAAATATAATCATCTATAGACCCATGTCCGAGATACAATACATAATCAATATAGAATACAATACTGTATCATACATCAAAGTAGTGGGCATGTCCTCCTGAAAGAAAGTCATTCATTAGTCTCGGGTCACACCTGAAAAGGGTAAAAACGAAGTAGGTGATCCCATAATTCTACATCACTCTACTATGCAAAACAAATAAGTCTATACTACATGCTTAGTATATTCGAGCACCGTGTAATGTGCACAATCATCAGGACTCAGCGTGCAAATAAACATCAGGACTCAGCCTATCCACATAGGACATCTTGTCCATGATCCTCAATGGGATCCCAGCTCAAGGCACTCATCCCTAGCACTATGTGCTCAACAGTTCAACTCAAGCCACAGCCTGTCACCACGAGCTCAAAAGCTCAACTCAAGTCTCAGCCTGTCACATTAACCCCAAAGCATAATCTGTGCATCATAGTGAGAATACACAAACACGTCATGAAGCCCAAGGCCCAAATCCTCAAATCAACACACCAACATCAGTATGGCATTAGGGTTCACAACACTACCTCTATAATCGAGGCCAATCTTCACAAATCCATCCTCATGCCTTGATCAAGGAAACGGGCTTTCGTAGAAGGTGCTTTTTTGAAATAAAAATTCTCAACAATGATTTTTTATATTATAACTAAGATAATTTGATTTTTAGAGATTTTCTTGAGATGTTTAACCCCACTTCGTAAACATTTCGAACCAAAAACTGAATTTTTTGGGATTCAGTGCTAATTCCTTTTTTTTACTTTTTGAAGGAGTGAGAATTTAATTTTTTTAGTATTTTTCTTTGAATCCAAATGTAGGGTATTTCCTTATTTACATTATAACTTAAATATAATACTTAATTTCCGTTTTCCCTAAATAATCAAGGTTTCGTGCTCAATTTTTATTTTTCCTAGTTTTCTAGGGTTCATCATGATTTTTATGAATTTATCTTATTTTTGCATGTCAATCCAACAAAATAGCAAAAAAGGAGTGAAGAATCAAGGGAATACCTACCTAGAGTGATTCTTTGAGATCCACGAACTCCAATCGCCCCAAATCACTAAAGCCCCAAGCTTCCAAGCGCTCTCTCTCTCTCTCTCTCTCTCTCTCTCTCTCTCTCTCTCTCTCTCTCTCTCTCAAATGCACGAATGCGATAACGTAACGTGAAAGCTCTCTTTCTTCACCTCTCATTTATATGTATTGCCTTTCTTTTTAATTAATTAACCTCTAAAATAAGAATTGATCTCTTGGGGTCACAAATTCCAAATTGAGCTCAAATATAGTCAAAACGCTTGAAATAATGAGCACTTCACTATCTAGATTTTTTCAACTCAACTGACTACTCAAACGCAAGGTCAACCAACAAACCCCAAAAAAGTTAACAATAGGGTCACTCGGGACCCCGACCCAAAATCGGGCCCAAATACAGCCAAAATACTCACATTAACAAACACAATATCATCCAGATGTTTTTAGCCGCCTATAATTGCTATCTTTCAGCACTACCCAAATACGGATATTTACACAAATCCTAATTAACAAATGCGAGAAAGAAGAAATATGGCTTATCATTTTACTTTTTTGTCTATAACTATTACCTCAATCATGGGATCAAGTTATTTCCTTTCCATGCTTATAAAAACCTCAACTCCAACACTTCAAAATAATGAGAAAAGAAAAAAGATAGAGAGAGAGAGTGTGTGTGTCACTCACTCCAGTCTAATTCAAAATCACTCAATTATTTCCCTTCACATCAATTCACAAACTCGATCTAAATTCAGTATGTTGCTACAAGGATTCAAATAGTAGGAGATTGAAGGAGGAGGATTCATTCACGAATTAGCAAGAATTTGTAGTAATTGTTTTTTTTCCTAACCTTTAGTGTCATATGATAACATTGATGCCAAAAAGAGAAGTCGAGTTCATATTTCTTAATCTTTTTTGTTTCATCAAGTTTTTTTTGTTTTTCTCGAAAATGAAAGATTGTTTGGAATTTATTGGTTCTTGTGCTATTTTGGTGGTTAAGTGATCTAGATAATAATCCTTCTTCCTTTTTCTCCATTTGAATGAAAGTGATAAAAAAAATCTTAAATACAAATGTTGATCCTTTGAGATCTAGTTTTGTCATACTAACCTTTCTGGTTTGTTTTTCATGTTGGAATAAAAATAAAAAATTAAAACTTACAAGTATGAATGTTTTAGCTATTTTATGTTTTCATTATAAAAATATGATAGCTATTTTTTTATATTCAAAAACAACTATCATATTTTGAGAATGAAAACATAAAACAACCTATTTCTAGAGATTTAAAATAAATCTAAAGGCCCAAGTACCTGTGGGATTGAGCAAGTAATGCTTACAACCTAATTGGTTAAGGCCGAAATCAATTTTGGCAATCTTTTTTTATTATTTCTTTAATTTTCGTAATCTCTTAACATGTTAAGGCTTATTTTATTTCTTTCTTCAAAATGTTTTCCAAAGAGGGCCCTTGGCTTCATATTCCTTTATTTTTTAAAAAATATTTTTAAAATTAAATAAAAGTCAATAAATTTTTGCAATTTAAATATATTATTCAACATTACAATAATTATTCTCATCAAACCAATTAACTCAACCTAAAATTGATACCGAGTTTTAATGTTGGGAGAATAATTATTATAATGTTAAAATAAATTTTAGCAAATAAAGTTGACTCAATAAATTTAATCAGTCATTTGTTTGTAAGTCAAATTCATTGTAGTATTGTTGAATCCATTGTAGAACTTTTTCCACATATTTTAACTTTATTGCTTCACTACTAGTGCTTTTAGAGCATCCATTATAGTTTCTTTAATTTTTTAAAAGTTTGAAGAGTCAATTTAGTAAAAATGCTTAAAAATATTACTATTAAGTATTTTTATTTTATCTAAAAATTTAACATTACAAATAGTACTTTTAAATGTAACATTTAATATTTTTTCTCTACTCTTTAGATAATTTATTTCTTGTTCTTTTTTCTTTTTCATAAATAAATAATTTAAAAATATTATTTTAATAAAATAATAAAAATTACTAAAATAAAGAGACTGAAAAACATTTATTCTAGAAAATATTATGAGTAAGGAGTCAATTGGTACTATTTTCGTTTTTTGTATTTTGGTATAATTAATTGAATATTTATTAAAATAAAAATTTGAAATTTGAATTTCGAAAATAATCATATTTGGTATGATAGAAGATATATTTTAAAAAGTGTGTGTTTGTTCTTAAAATAAATTTTTTTTAGAAAAAATAATATATGATAGGTACAAATATGAAAATAAAAAAACAATAATTGAAGTATTCTGCTAAAATAAATTTAAATATAAAAATAAGTAAAAAAATATTATTAAAATAATTAGTTTATTTAAATAATAATTTGAATAAAGTATTATTAGTAGGAAATGCCTAAATTTCAATTTTGAAAACAAAAACATATTTTAAACATTTTAAAAAATATAAGAAAAAAAATTAAAATGGTAAACATCAAACCCAATTTCAAGTAATTAGAGGTCGTTTAATCGTTTTAGGGCTGAACAGAAAAACTGACAAACCAATTTAATTCGATAAATCAACTAATAAAAAGCGGAATAAACTAAAAAATGAATAAACTAAACTAATTTAGGTCAGTGAAATAATTCTATCGATTCAAAATCAAAAATTTAACTTAACAAAATTATATAATTCGTGGAAACGACCATAGGCCGTCAAAGAAATTATAGCGGCGGTTAGAAGCTCTTTCCGTTGGCGCGTGCGACCCCGCGAGCCTTAACGACGACGACAGATGCTCGCTGATGGGTGTGGGCCCGTACCGTCACTGTCGTGCTGTTTGCGGCCACTGGTTCCACCGGTACCCGGTGACATCAGTACTAGGAATATCGATATTAATATATACATGCCCATTTAGCAGCCGTTCAGTTCTATTTGAATTTTTATCCTTCATCCCCCACTCGATTCCCGTATTCTTTATACGCAGCGCACACTCTGTTTACATTTGCGTGCGTTCAGATATGGAATCCAACGAAGTTGAAAGTCTTTGAATAGAGGTCGTGGTATAAACCAAGTTCTCTTTTCGATTCTCTTTGATTCTCTGTATATCTTTTTTTTTTTTTTGTCTTCCTGCAAAATTTCTCTTCTATGATTGTTAACTTCCTCCTTCCCCTCTTGAATGCAACTATTAAGTGATTTTGATTTGGCTTCTCTTCTCTGCGTTGTCCTGTAGCAGAAGACGGAGTTGTTCTTGCGGACGCTGTGTTCTGAACATCCCCAGCGTCGTAGTTGTATTTTCAGATAAGTTTGAGTTGTAGCTTTTGAGCATGCAAACGAGCCTGGTCGTGTTTTTGTCCTAGTTAGTTACTACTGTTATTATAAAGGGTAGTTCAGGCGGCTGTTGGATTCAAGGCATACAGCGTTCACTGAGTTGTCTTCAATCTGAACTGAACTCTTCATTCCTTTTCTTATTACTTCAGTCTTTCATGGACAAGTCATTCCAAAAGGTTGAAATCATGAAGCTTTCTGCCCCTGCTGTTATTTTCTGCCGTTTGTAGAGGAGTCCTATTATATTATTCAGTGCAGAAGGAAAAAAAAGAAGCTGTGTAGTATTCTTGAGTTTGGGTTTTAAGGATGGGTTGTTTGGTTGATACCTCAACGGGGCCTCCGATAAAACGAAGAGCGGGATTGCGGATAAAACAAGCTGGTAGAGGATCGTACCGGGGCAGCTAGTTAAGGTGGTTTTAGTTTTGAATTTGACTTTGTACGCTGTTGTGTTATATCTCTTTCTATCATCCAAGGAGATGGAAACTAGCAATTTGAGGCAGTTGTTGAAGAGTCTTTGTAGTAATACACCTTGGAGATATGCCATATTTTGGAATCTTAAGGACCAGAGCCAAAAGTAAGCTGTTTCTGAGCCTATTCTATGTGTTTTAATGTTAGTTGCTAGATTGTTCTTTGTTTCTCTTCTTTTTATCATATTTACCTTCTGCCATGGGAAAAAAAAAAATTCCTAGTCAAATGCTTGTACCAGATATATACTTTTAGTTCCCCCCTTTGTTCAGTGTCTTGTTTGATCTGTTTTTAAATATCTGTTTTATTAAATAGTTAAATCAACTCAAGGGGCTATATCGTCCTGGTTTGATTGCCCTTGTCTGTTTGACTGTTTCTTATGTTGGGGATGGGCTGGTATGTGTTGCCATAGGGAATGTTAAGTTTTCATTGTAGTGATAATCTTGAAGGATATGTGATTTGTACTCGGCAAAAGTAGTTATTATGAAAACATTAGTGGTTTTGAATTTTGATAGGTGCCTTATCGTCCTGGTTCGTTTATTCAATTTTTTTTATTTTCGGATGTCTGCAAGCTTCTTATATGAAGACTTCATAGCTCTCTGTACTATATATTATATTTTGTTGATAACCCGAAGAGGGCAGTAAATTAGTGATAGAGAGAGAGCCAGGATGAGTTCCTTCGGAAGCATACTTTCATGTGGGTGTATTATTGTAATACAGTTACACAGATAAAATGAACATGGCCTGAAGATTTCCTATAATCTTATGGTTTATTTTCCCCTCTATTTCTTATGCAACTTGTACTTGTGAAAATCAAAATTTAAGAGCATAATTTAATAATACAATTCCAAACCAAGGGGATCAAAATGTCTAGAATGATGATCCAGCTTTTGATTCCACTGTAGCTTTTGTCTTTCCATGCATTTTTTTTCTTCTCAGTTAACTGAAAGATTTTTTTTTTGTTCATTTTATAAGTGTCTTCCTTATTCCTATCAGGACTTTGACATGGGAAGATGGGTTTTATGATTATTCAGAATCTAAAGACCCCCCTCAAACTTTCTCTGATGGCATATTCAACAAAAGTGAGATATTTTCTGCAAACTGTGAGACAAGCACTTGTTATGAGAGTTCCAATGGAGATCCTATTTTTATAGCATTGAATAACATGTTATGTTGTCAGTACACATTTGGAGAAGGGTACACCTCTGATCTTTATCCTTACTGTTAGAAGTTGGGTAAATTTTACCAGTGTATTCTAGTTGATCTATGAGAACATGCACACTATGTTGCTGTCCTTAATAATTATTTTTTCATCAATTTATTTTGCTTTGTTATAAATGGAACATCTTAACCATACCCTTGAATGATGTCCTTAGATGATACCTGTTTTATCCTGCTTTGTGTGTGCTGTGTGTCCTTGTTTGTGTTGATGCATCAAAAAGAATTTCAGGCTAAGGATGATACCTTTTTTTTATCCGACTTCATTCTCTTAGATGCTAGGTCTGTTCGTGGTCATTTGCTTGTATGATTTTTAAAAGAAAATATCTCTATGCATTAGCAAAACATTAGATGCAACTTCAGTTTCCTTTCAAGTGAAATTAATGCAGATTTAATTTCTTAGTACTAAGATTAATGTGGATTTATCTGATATTTAGCAGGCCTGTTGGTAGAGTGGCATACACAGGACTTCATTTTTGGGTTATATACAGTGGTGCCTTGGGTGGCGATTTCAACTCTGATTTCCTTACTGAGGTCTCTTCACTCTGGCAAAACTGATTATTAATTTATTATTGTTTAAGAAATTATGTGGGCAAAGCTTTAAAGTCTGTATGCACAATAAACTAATGCAATTCTATCAATATGCAGTACCCAGATGAATGGCTGCTTCAGTTTTCTGCAGGCATTAAGGTATGTTTCTGAAGCTTATCATAGGATGCTAGCTGTTTAACCATTATGGCATTGTAAATCCATTCAGACACATATTCCACACCACCCACGCAAACTTAGGTGGTATAATGTGTACAGGCCTCCTACAACTGAGCACAGTTGTTGACAATGAATCTGACACTCATGCAGACTATTTTGCTGGTACCTATTGTTCCACACGCTGTTGTGCAACTTGGCTCTGTGCATAAGGTGCGTTCCAATTGTAATTGTTACTGTGTTACTAGTTAAGTGTATATGGAATACTATTCTAATGGTGCCAGCATTCTGCTTTCTTGAAACTAAATATAGTTCTATAACAATTATGCTGATGGGTCTGTGCTTGGTTCATCCCTCTATCAACATGAGCACACGCATTCACACCTAGGCATGTTGTAGGTTTTGTTTGTCCTTTGTATATACTTTTGATTATTTTGTTATCAAAATATCAGATTCCTGAAGATCTGGTACTGGTCAATTATATCAAAGAGAGATTCAGCTCTCTTCATGCTTGGCCCCCATCATCTCCAATGTCCATCTTCATGGAAAGCTTAGATACGCCTCCTTCCGCTAGTAAGAGTTCACAGGACACATTGAATGTAGAAGATGAGGTTTATGCCAATGTTAAACCAGCAATTGCCAACATGTCCATTTCCAATCAAACAACTTGGCCATTTCTGTGTGATGATGTACTATTTAAAAAGGTACTGGATAATAGCCCCATAGAAAATAAAACTGGCATGTTATCAATGGGATCTACTCAAGCTTCACTTGCCCCAAATAATTCAATAAATGCTGTAGACTTAGAGATCATGGATAGTGACACTTTCAGATTATCATGTGTTGATGAAGATTTACACGAATTTTCTCAAATTTACAACTCAAGAGTGGATGGTGAGCCCCCCTAACGGAAATTTGAACCTTTATCCAATTGGAGAGATGATGGAAGAGCCCTACATAAACAGGGAGAATAGTTCCAATTCATTGAAGTTCACTTTAGATTGTGAGCTTTTCAAAGCACTCGTACCTGATCTCTCTAGACAGGTTAATGAACGCTTATGGGACTCTCTCGCATCAGGTAAGGACGCATATAATGGCTCAGGTTTGACCTGCAGTAAAGACTTCATTGGTGGTGTCCAGCCATTGTCTTGGGAATCCAGTGCATGGTTCACTGACGGAAGTGATGCTCAGCAGCTCTTGGAAGCTGTTGTTGCCAGTACATATAATATATTGGATGATGCTAAGCCTGATGAATCCAACAGCGTTTGGTCATCTACAACCTTTGAACAATTTAATGCCTCCTCCCAACTACACTGTCATACTGAAGGAAGTCCGTTCATAGGAGATGATTGTGTTCCCCAGAGTCAAGAGGAACCCACATTAGTTGCCAGCAGCAGAAATACTTCTAGTGATTCTTCAAATTCAGCTTCTTCACTTAAGAGCATGATGAGCAGCTCATTGATTGATGAAGAACCTCCAAAGAAATGTCATGGATTTGAGCAGTCTAAGAGGCTTTGCAATGGTAGCCGACGAAAATTCGAAAGTGGTAATAATCACAGAGCAAGACCAAGGGACAGACAACTGATCCAGGATCGCATCAAGGAGCTAAGAGAACTTGTCCCAGATGGTGCAAAGGTGGATTCTTATAAAATTACTTATTCGTTGCTCCTTGAATTGTACCAATCAATTTCTTTGATTTTTAACTCCTTTCTTCTTTTAGTGTTTTGTTTGTTTGTGTTTTTCCCCTCTGATGGCTAATTGTTTATTCTATATGAATGTAGTGTAGCATTGATAGCCTGTTAGATCAAGCTATAAAGCATATGCTATTTTTAGGAAACGTTATGGTCCAAGCTGAGAAGTTGAGGAAATGGGTGGATGAAGAGGTTTGTTGACTTGGTCCATGCTACTTGTATTGCATCTACCTGCCTTGTAATTTGGTCAGTTTCAATAAGCCCAGTCTTCTGTATGCTTTTCATTGTGAGGCTCAACAATTATATTACGAAAAAGGTTTCCTATTTTATACTAACATTGCTTGTATAAATATGGGATTTTAGTACAGTTTGTTTCGGCTGAGCCAATTTTTTGTTTACTTTTAAGAGCGCTTGAAGGGGTGGGGATTATTTTATTCATGCTTTTATAGAATGGCCCAATGCGCTAATGACCTTTCAGTGACTTTGATTGAAATTGCTGGCCAGGTACCAAGTTTGAGGAAACGGAAATCATCCAAAGCTGGGGATGGATTCAAAAATGGAATAAGCTGGGCATTTGAATTAGACAGAGAGGTCGAAGCATGTCCCATACTTGTTGAAGATCATGAGATCCCTGGACACTTGCTTATAGAGGTTTTTGTCTGCACCACACAGGCAGTGGCTTTAATTATACAATGCGCCTATGAACATATCCATGTTGCAAATTATGTTGCATTCCAATTCTCGTTTGGGATAATTTGCAGATGGTTTGCAGCGACTATGGACTTTTCCTAGAGATCACTCAAGCGATCCATGGATTGGAGTTGACCATCTTGAAAGGGGCAATGGAAAAGCGAACAGACAATACATGGGCCTGCTTTATTGTTGAGGTAGGGAATTTTTCACAACCTTGTTTTAATAGAACTAATATGTCGCGAGCAATTTGAATTCTAAGGTGTCATTTTTACACGGGATGGGTTCAGGCGTCCAAGGGCTTTCACAGGGTGGACATTTTCTGGCCTCTTATGCGGCTTTTACAGCGCGCCAAAAATTCAATATCAAGCAAGACTTAGTGCCGTGTGCTCCACAGGTGAATGCAAACACAGTCTCTTGTGATTATCTGAACAAAGAAGCGAGGCATATGAGTGCAAAAACGCGATTCTGGTTTCCAAAGTGCTTTGATTGGAGTGACATGGCCGCTATTTGTGATCTTTGTGCCAAAAAATAGTGTCTTGTAGGGAAAGCCAAAAATATTTATATAGTTGGCTAAATGGACTAGTTCACCAACTGTGTTCTTGGATCTTTTATTATGTCTCATGTATGCAAGACTAATATTTATTATAGAGGTTATATATGCACTGCATAATCCGCTGAGGTTCAATACATTATCCGTTATTCATTAGACTAAGTTTAAGTTGGTAACAAATGTATGAGGGAGCCGAAAAGCAAAGGCGCTTAATGCTTGAGATATGTCTATGGAACGCTTAGAGATGGTGGCTGTAGCGGCTAGAAGGCACTTGAAGTGACACCCCCATCAACAAGAATTACTTGACCAGTGATGTAGGAAGAAGCTGGAAGGCAGAGGAATGCCACCACTGACGAAATCTCACTAGGCTCCCCCCATGCGTCCAAGAGGAGTACGAGACATTATCTGCATGTATTCCTCGGGGATTGACTCCTACACACAAAACCAACACCCCCACGTACCAAAAAAAACGGAAATTAACCAGGGGGCTGCAATTAGGAATGTATTGTGCGCTGGGGTCTTCAGATTTCAACATTGAAATAATAAAATATCAAAAATTTATTAGAAAAATAAAAATAATGAAAGAGTGATACGGAATCATTATTTTTTAATAATAAATAAATCTATATATATAATTGGGTTAAGAAGCAGTACTGTAGGGATGAGGGTAGTTTTGACAGCCCATGGTGCGACGCCATTTGTGCGGATATTGTCCTCTGCCCATTCACGGGCCAGATTTTTTACCAGTTGATTTACTGCTCCTGGAAAAAAAATTTGAACGACGCATGCATGCATGCATGCTTTTAAGTCTGTTTCTCGAGCAGCAGAGCATTAATGTATACGTATATATAGATCTACTGGAAATACTACAGATGATTTTATACTCTCTCTCACACACACACGCACATTGAGGCAGCGTGAACATGGATTTGAATTCACAAAACCAATCAGCACTGGAGCTTTAGCATTATATACATGCTGGTACGTACGGGTTTCCTACCTTTAGAAGCGGCGTAGAGGGACAGTTGGGGGAGAGCAAGAGAACCTGCGACGGAAGACACGAACACGACGCTGGAAGTGGTGGCAGCATCCCCGGACGATGCTTGTTTCAGGAGAGGGTGTGCCATTTGGCAAAGATGGAAAGGAGACTCCACGTTGGCAGACATAATGTGTGAGAAGTCCGCTGCCGTGTAAGCCGAGGGTGCTTTCATTGTCAGTTTGGCTGCGTTGTTCACCTACTTTCGTGACACGCCATCATGCATTCATGCTCATTGGTTAATGAATTAATAATTGACTAAGAGTACAGTATTGTGCAATTGGGGACATGATGATGCCCCACGTCAAAATACGGGGCACGCCACTCTACCCACATGCCTAATTTATCCTCGTATCATAGGAGCGGAAAAGACAAAGTGAGCGGATAAGATGCAATGAACCATAGGAGAAAATTATTTTTATAAAAATGAGAGAGAGAGAGAGAAAAAAAGCAAATTTATTACTAACACATAAATTTTAAATATAATTTATAATTATTATTAGTAAATTTATTAAAATATTTAATTATTTTACTGTTTTTCTCAGGCCATAAGAACATCAGGTGCAGTCTCTTCAAATTTTTATCTAAATTTATCGACATGAGACAATATGAGTCACAAATTATACTCGAAATCTGTGTTTTCAATACAAACTTTATTAAAACCCAAACATCGAAGCACTGGCTATTTAAATTTAACCAAATTTAGATAATTGTTGTCTCGATGTTTGGGTTTTAATAAAGTTTGTATTGAAAACACAGATCTTGAATATAATTTGTGACTCATATTGCTCCATGTCGATAAATTTAGCTAAAAATTTGAAGAGGTTACACCTGATGCTCTAAATGAGGGACGGGCACATGCAGACATTATCTCTAAACCGACGCTACTCAGTGAATCGATGAAGTTATTCTAAATTTCAAAAAAATCAACTAGGTCACTAGCCAGCACAGCCTTCGATATTTTAATATATTCATATTTCGAACTATATAATTCTCTTTCCTTATAACAACTTCATTATTTCTATATATTTTACTTTTTATTTTAAATAAAATTATTATTATATTATTATTTCTTACATAAATAACTAAATAAAATAGTTTTCTGTATTGGAAAAATTGACATGATAAAAAAATATTAGTGGATGTTTATTTTGGTTGTATTTTATTTTTATTTTTAAAATGTGAAAGTTATTTTTGAGAAAAAATAAAAAAATAAATTTTTATTTCTTTAAACAACTTACAAGTAAAAATAAACTTTTATGATTTTTTTTATTCAAAAATAATTATTTTTTTAAAATAAACATACCTTTAGTTTTTATAAAATATTAAGGAGTAAAAAATTTAAAGATGGGAAGTGGAACGGAAATCTTTTTGTTTTTTTTCCTCCCTAAAATAGAATTAAAGAATAAGCTTAAAGAAATGTTAATTATATATTTTTTTAATTTGACAGGAAATTAGGAAAACAGTGACAAAGTAGGGAGGGTCATCTTCTTCAACCCATCGGCAGTCTTTAAATAGACCTGAAAGTGGCGGGCATAGGATTCTCCTCATGCGGGAAGAGAAACAAATTAATTCGATATTATATATATTAGAATAGACCTGAAATAATTTTAATTACTAATCATTCGTGATATAGGACTATTTGTGCATCTCCATACACATAATTCAGATTTGATATTATTTTTTGAATTTATTACATATGCACTAAAAATTAATTACTACTTATCAAATTCAAATATAAAAAAAATCAAAATATAAAATTGATATAGAGCAAAATATTTGAAATTATTATCCATTATATGAAATGATATTGTTCATGTGTGGGGAGATAATTAGTTTAATATTTTTTTACTTTTGAGATAATTAGTTTATTAATTTTTAATTGTACAAGTTTTCTTTTAAAAATATTGTTTTCAAAAAAAAAAATGAAACTATTACACCCAAAGATTAATACCCAAACTTTAATTTTGCAATTAAAGTTGAATAAGGAAATTTTCGTCCAAAATTCAAAATGTGTTCCAATGGAACTCGGCCAAATTACCGGAATGTTCAAGCCCGGCCTTGTCTTAGAGCATTCTCATCCGGCTCAATAAATCCTAAATTTAGCTAAACATTACTTAAAAAGAAATAAAAACCTTTCACGTCAGTCTCAATAAAATAGTTATAAATTTAAAGAGTCTTATTTCACTAGCTAGATCTGACGAGCCATTATGTGTTCGCTACTTTTTTAAAAGTAAAATAATATTTCTCTCTCCTCTTTTTCAATAATAATTAAAATAGACAATAATATTTCTATCTCCTCTCTCTCAGTAAAGTTTTAAATAAAGTAATATTTTAATTGAAATAGTGAAAGTTTAAAGAGCCTATTATTTTATGTTGTAAAATTAAGCTAGTTATAATTTATAAAAGATAATATTTAGTTAAATTATAACTTATTTTTGGTGAGGCCATATGAATGCTCTTTTATATATATATATATGCAAACAAAAGAAAACTATATGTAGCATTAATTGGAGCACTTGGTCCTTTGTTGATCATTTTTTCAAAAAAAAATTTATAGAAAAGTTAATTGGCAGATAGATTGGTAGCCCGGCCTAGTCTTATAGATTAGTATGAAAAAAATTAATATATAATATACTTTGGCCCCAATTACTTGGGCCTAGTATTGTCTTCTTCTTATTAACATTACTGAGACAAATTTTGTTATTTTTTGTTACTTTATTATACATCAATAAAAACGACTAGACACATTTACCAAGTAAGCGAGTTTATATGGCATTGGCATGCCATGATTCAAAATGTTTACTTAGTTAGAGCACTAACTTCATATTCAATTATTTTCTTTAAATTTAAATTTACAGATTTAAATTATTTTTTATTTTTTTATATAAATATATATCATAATAATTTTTCTAAATCACTTTCGATGTTATTAAAATAATATTTTATATTATTTTTTTTATAATTTAATATGAAATAAAAATAAATATTATAAATTTTTTATATATAATTTAATAATTATTAAAGTAAATAGTACTTTTTAATATATTTAAAAATACGATAAAAATCCATAAAAATTAAATATATAATATTTACGGTAAGAAATGATTTTATGAAATTTTTTTATAAAAAAAATATAAAAATTTTGCTCTTACATAGTAAGCCAATGATTACACTAGATGTGTTTGAGTGCATTTGGCAATAGTTTATCTTAAAATCGCGACATTTAATGAGCATGGACCGGAGAAGATTCTCCCCCATCTTACTTTTTGGTACCGTGTCGGTATTAGATTCCAAAACTTTAAATAATAAAAACAATTATCCAAATTAACTTTTAATTTACATGTGTAAGTTACTTATGAATATATAGGGTTATCAGTATGATCGATATAAATAATAAAAACAACCCGGGATGATATGATGGTACACGGCAATTAATAGATTATGAAATAAAAAAACACTCAATATTACTTGTGAATCTGTATGAACCTAGCAATGCATTCAGACTTTTCCTGCTAATTAATATGATCCATATTCTTCTCCAAACCTATATATGCAGAGCCAAACCATCTTGTTTGTTTATTTATTTATTTATTTATTTATTCATCTTGGTGATTTAAACAATTAATGGAGAAAAAAAAAAAGGCGATGGAAAAGGAAGGCCAGAGGCATTAGGGTATTATAGAACTCACAAGAATGTTGAGCTTTCCATGGAAGACAGTGGAAACAGACTGCATCAGCCGCTCTCGCTGGGCACAAGAAGTCACGTCACACGCCGATCCGCACACCCTGAAGCCCTTCCCTTCCCACTCCACCAACCTCCCATTGAGCTCCGTTTGGTTGCGTGAGCATGTGTACACTTCCGCCCCAAGTCCAGCCAGTTCTTCCACTATTGCATATCTAAAAACACCCCCAAACACATACACACGTACACAGTTCCCAAACTGTCGGCATGAGGGAAAGGAAGAAAAAACACCCTTAATTTTGATGTCTCACCCGATGCCTCTGGTTCCGCCGGTGACAAGAGCGGTCATGCCATGGAGCGACCATCTGCGATCTCTGCAGCGATTTGGCTCCGACGCGGCAGCCATGTTCCGATGTTTCCTTTTTTTTTTTTTTTGGGTTGTGGCCTGTCGGGGAGTGGGTTGCTATGCTGGTTTGTCTTTTATAAGCTTTTCAGGAAAACGCAGGCTCACATAAAATACATAAGAAAATAGAGGCCACACACCAACATGTCACGCTTCATTTTCAGAGACAATGTATGACGTCACTCACCGGTGTGCCCGGTGCCGCTGTTCTCCTAGAGGCAAGCTAAGGAGAAACCCAAATATATTAACATGGGTATGTTTCCGGTCCCCGAGTTTGAGTAAAATTTTAAATCTAATGTGACATCGGCCTACATTTATTTTACCCTAACCTTCTTCCGATTTGTTGAAAATAATCTAGTTGAATGTCTATTTCCATCTAGCAAGATTTTTAATTTGCTGTCAGAATTTTATTTCGTTTTGATTGCTTTTTTATTTTCTTCCTTTGAAATGTCGTGTGGAATAAATTTCTTATGTTTAGTAAGTTAGTTGATGACATAATTTTAAGGAAACCATATCAGTCATGTCATCATATTCTAGCAATTAATGTTTATACCATATTTATTTATTTTTGACTATAATAAGGAAAATAAGAAAAGGGTGTCATCATTGTGAATATCACAAAAAAACGCTTTTCTTCTCCGGTGTGTTTCTTCTATTGTTTTTTTTACATTTGGTATTGGAGCCAAATGGAGACAATGGGAGATGTTGTGAACAATGAGATGAAGAGCTCGGCACCGATAGTAATGGGGCAAAACAGTAGTGTTCTAATCAAAAATCTGATGTTGAACAACTCCAACTATGGCCTGTGGGCCGTGAAGATGAAAATCATCTTGCGCACACTAGGTGTGTGGAAGGCTGTTGAAGGAGATGTGACGAGGGAAGAAAAAGATCATGGCGCTCTAGCTGTGATCTCTCGGGCTGTGCCCGATGCAGTGCTAATAGCAATCGCAGAGAAGACGACTGCAAAGGAAGCTTGGGATGCCATTCAACAAATGAGCGTAGGAGAAGAACATGTCAAGAAAGCAAGGACACAAGTGTTGAAACGACAGTTTGATCGTCTGATCATGGAGGATACCTCAGGAGTTATGGAATTCTCTCAAAAACTCACCAGCATTGTTGGTGAGATCCGTTCCCTTGGTGTCGAGATGGAAGAAAGTATTGTTGTTGAAAAACTATTTAGCGCAGTTCCGGATAAATGTGTTCCTCTCGTGAGTGCCATTGAGCAGTGGGGAGATATATCCAAGATGTATGTAGGCGAGGCGGGAGGTCGATTGCGAATCTTTGTGGAAAATCAAAAGGTGCATAGAGACTACAAGGATGAAGGAGAGCACGTACTACTTACACGTGCACAATGGGAAGCTAGGACCATCACAGAGCGGAAAGGCAATGAAGGACTTGACAAACGTCAAGGCTATGCAAAGAAACCTTACCGAAAATTTAACAAATCCAAGGTTAGATGTTTCAACTGTTCTGAATATGGCCATTTCGCTTCTGAGTGTCAAAAGCCCAAGAAAGAAAGAATGTTTTTAGCTGAATGAAGTGATGAAGAACCTGCTCTCTTGATGCATGACATTGTAGAAGACACAAAATGTCAATATAATGAGCAAAATGAAGGTGATATCTGGTACCTTGACTCGGGTGCCAACAACCACATGACAAGATGTAGAAAGTGTCTTATCAATCTTGACACATCGTTTAAAGGGACTGTCAAACTTGGAGATGGCACAAAAGTATTTATTAGTGGTCGTGGGACAATACTATTTAAAAGTCAGACAAGAGAGCATAAAGCCTTAATTGATGTGTATTACATTCCAAAGTTGACGAGCAACATCATTAGCTTGGGACAACTGGAAGAGCGTGGATGCAAAATTATAATAACAAAGGGTTGTTTACACGTGTTCGATAACATAGGACAATTGCTTGTACGTGTGGAAAGAACAAGGAACAGGTTGTATACTCTTCATCTTGATGCAGCCTAACCTGTCTCACTAACTGCATGGAGGTGGCATGCACGATATAGACATTTGAATTTCCAAGCGTTACACAAATTGAGTCGCGACAACCTAGTGGATGGGCTCCCACTAATCACCCACACCGAACAGTTGTGTGAAGGATGCTTAGCTGGGAAACAGCATCGTACCCAGTTCCCAAAACACGTAAATTTTCATGCAAGCATGGCATTAGATTTGTTTCATGGTGATTTATGCGGACCTATCACACCGACAACACCAGCTGGAAATAGGTATTTTCTTTTGATAGTTGATGACTATAGCCGATATATGTGGATTTCCTTATTGAAAACCAATGATCAGACGTTTCAAAAGTTCAAAGAATCAAGGTTGAAGTTCAAACAGGCATCAAGTTAAAGGTGTTTCAAACCGATCGTGGAGGTGAATTCAGATATATTGAATTCATGAACTACTGCAAGGAAATGGGCATCAAGAGATTCTTGACAGCCCCTTACTCCCCTCAATAAAATAGGGTTGTCGAACGACGAAATCAGACAGTCACTTCAATGGCCCGAAGTATGATGAAAAGCATGAATATACCAACAAAGTTCCGGGGAGAAGCTGTCACAACTGCAGTATATATTCTCAATCGTGCACCAACAAGAAGTGTAGTGGGGATGACACCTTATGAAGCTTGGCATGGAAGAAAACCCACAGTACGACATATGCAAAT
This sequence comes from Taxillus chinensis, assembly GCA_023512835.1. Lineage (NCBI taxonomy): Eukaryota > Viridiplantae > Streptophyta > Magnoliopsida > Santalales > Loranthaceae > Taxillus > Taxillus chinensis. The sequence goes on from CM042091.1 coordinate 48,266,142, forward strand.
GTTTGGGTGCATCACACATGTTAAACCAGTCCATGGTTTTGAGAAAATTTTGACTCTCGTAGCTTTCCAATGATTTTTCTTGGCTATGAAAATCAAACAAAAGCTTACCGTGCATATGACCCTACCACCAATAAGGTGATTGTGACCCGAGATGTCATCTTTAAGGAAGAAAAGTCATGGAAATGGGGACCTACACAATGTTTACAGGACACCACTACTAGTGAAGAATTTTTTGTGCCCCATAGAGAAATGCTGGGTGGAGATTTTACGGAGACAGTGGTTGATCCAAACCACTCGTACCAATAGGTGGCAACCCCTACGCATGATGATATGGTGGATGCGGGAGATGCAGACGAAGGGTCGATATCTTGGAAAACCCCATCATCTCTGGCCTCTCGTGAGACACAAGCGACACAGGAAGGCCCCAAAAATTCGCCTCCATCCCATAAAACGCCGGTACGTATGCGTAGCCTACAAGATATTTATAATGTGACAGAACCTGTGGTGTGCGATCTCTCTGGTCTATACCTCCTAAGTTTGGAGGAACCAGGAACTTTCCAAGATGTTGTGCAAAATGAAAATTGGAGACGTGCAATGGAGGAGGAAATGCAATCCATCCAAGGAAATCATACATGGAGTTTGGTTGACCCACCTGCTGATCACACCGTTATAGGTTTGAAGTGGATTTTTAAAGTCAAGAAAGATTCAGATGGAAAGCTGGTGAAATACAAAGCGCGCTTAGTAGCCAAAGGGTATGTACAAAAACATGGTATTGATTTTGATGAAGTATTTGCACCGGTTGCTAGTGTAAAGACTCGTATTTGGGTAGTTTTGAGAGATAGTCATTTTATGGGAATGTAACTATCTGGACGGTAGTGTAGCCGTCGATGTGAGCATTTTGATCGTACTTGGGCCCGATTGACCCGATTGTTGACTTTTTAGGGTTTATTAGTTGACTTTGCGTTTGAGCAGTCATTTGAGTGTGATAATATCGAGCAGTGTTGTGCTCGTTATTTCGAGCGTTTTGACGATAATTTGACTCAATTTGGAGTTCGTGACCTTGGGAGGTCAATTATTGCGTTCGGGTCAACAATTATTGGCAACGGTATATATATATAATTAAGAACTGCCTTATATCTTTAATTGCCAATTATTGGTACGTGCATGTTTGAGCAAGAGAGAGAGAGAGAGAGAAGGTGAAGAGCGTAGAGCTTTCTTGGCGATTTTGGGGCGATTGGAGCTCGTGGATCGCAAAGAATCTTCCAGGTAGGTGATTCTAACTCCTTATATGATTCATAGTAGGCTTAGCATGCTTAATTTGGGTGAAATCATGGAATTTGGGGGTGAACCTTAAGATTTGGGGGAAACCCAATTTTTGGTTGAATCTTGTGATTTAAATGCATAAAAGAGGTATTTCTGTTGATTACATGAAATTTAGAGTTATTTAAGACGTGTAATGGGGTGTATATCAAAATAAATGTGTTTATGAGTGTTTGGGGTTGCTGGGTTGCCGTTCTAGCTGAGAAAATTGGCAAAAACGACAGTGAACAGTGTTTCCGGGACTAAGTGAACAGTGTTTTTCCGGGACTAAGTGAACAGTGTTTTTTCGGGACTAAGTGAATAGTGTTTCCGGGACTAAGTGAACAGTGTTTTTCGGGACTAAGTGAATAGTGTTTCCGGGACTAAGTGAACAGTGTTTTTCCGGATCAGTAGTCCAGGAGGAGTTAGTCCGGATTAGTAGTCCGGAGGAGTTAGTCCGGATTAGTAGTCCGGAGTAGTTAGTCCGGATCGTAGTCCGGAGTAATGGTCCAGCAAGATCAAATCCGTAGGAGTGAAACAAGATGTCATCGCAGCTGCAACCGCATAGACTGGACATTTACATTGTAAACCATTATGCCTCTCCACACTTAAGTATTATACTTAAGTTACAATGTAAATAACGAAATACCCCTCATTTAGATTCAAAGAAAAATACTAGAAAAATTAATTCCCACTATTTCAAAATGTGAAAATTGGGTTTTAGTGTAAAATCTCGGAAAAACCCAAAAGTTCGTAGTGGTGAATTTTTGGAAAGTGGGGTTAGACATCACGGAAAAATCCCCAAAAATCAGATTATCTTATTTATGATAAGGGAACCCAATGCCGGGACTTTAATTTCAAGAAAATAGTCGCTATGAGTACTTCCTTCATAAATCAAGGGTTGAGGATTTACTTGTGAAGACTGGCTACAATTCTAAAGGAAATGTTGAGAATGACATGCCATACTAATGTTAGTATGTTGATGTGAGGTATTGGGGCATGGACTCCGTGACTTGTTTGGGTTCTCACCGTGATGCACCGATGGTGCTTTATGTGGTTGACGTGGCAGGCATATGCACCGATGGCAGGCTTGTGTGGCGACCGTGGCCGGGCATATTGCGTGGACAGGCTAAGGCCTGAGTTGAGCCGTTGAGCTCGTGGAGCTAGGGCCGAGTGCTCGAGCTGGGATCCCATGGAGGATCGTGGACAGGTTGTCCTGATGTTTGTTGCAGTCGAGTCCGATGATTGTGCACACTACACGGTGCACGAGTACACCGAGCATATAGTATAGACTTATATGTGTTGCATGATGTGGAGTGTTAGGGTCACCTACCGAGCTTGTCGCTCACCCCTACTTGTTGCTTACCCTTTTCAGGTGTGACCCGAGACTAGTGGAGGACTTTCTTCCAGGAGGACGCCCACTACTCGATGTATGATACGATTATATTCTGTATTGTTTTATGTGATATCCCGGACATGGGTCCGTGGACGGTTGTATTTGCATCTGTATGATGTGATGTCCGTATGATTGTTTGACTCTTTGTATGCATGATGATATATGGGAAAGTACAGGATTACCCTTGATGTATGATCGTACAGATTGCATATTTGAGACAAGACCCGCGGTGTAGTCTCTATTGGTGCTAGTCACCAACCCCTTGACCTTTCGGGTGCGGGCAAGGGGAAGTCATGTACCCGGTTCCGGGTTCCCTGGAATTCGGGGCGTGACAAGTTGGTATCGAGCATGGTCTAGTGGACCTAGGTTAGTGAAGGGTGGTTAATTGATTCCATGTGACTTGGAAAAGCGTAGGGAGGGCGCCCGATCAACGCGGTCTTTACATGTATTCTAGGTTATTTTGGTGTCGGTTAGATCATCTAGGAGCATACATGGGGATGGGGTGCATTCTTAGTGGTATGATTGTGTGCATATAGGGCACTAGCTTGTCTTTGTGTGTGATGTGCTTGTATGTGGTGCCAGGGATGGCACATGGCCGTGAGAGCCAGGACTTGATTGTGGTGTACCCCGAGGGGTGACACGATGCTATATGCATGGTATGGACCTACGGGTCGTGTGGTGAGAACCTACAAGTCGGTTGTGCCTTTGATGGCTGTTTGTGCTAGCAGTGCTAGTATTGATTGTTTGTTGTTTGTTGTTTGTTGTTGTAGCCAGTGTGATGGCACCACCGAGGAGGGTTGTCCGAGGCCAGGGTCCGGCAGAGGAACCCACGATAGAGTCGGGGCACCAGGGGCAGCAGAGCCCGCAGCAGAAGTCATCAGCTCCCGTTGTGGGACCCGATTTGACGCAGTGTTGATTCGGTTGCCAGGAGGCCATGCGGGGTATGCAGGGCTCGATGAGGGATATGGCTAGAGAGGTGGATGAGCTGAAGAGGCAACAACGGCCTCGGCAGCCACCACGGCCTCAGCAAGAGAGGAGAGGGTGGTGCAGGATGTGCACCAGGCAGGAGGTCGTGGTAGAGCCGGCACGACGAGGGAGTGGGACTGGGGCCGCGCAGTTTTGAAACACGCACCCAGGACTTTTGAGGATGGTTCGCGGCCGAGGTAGCCGAGGACCTGGATTAGATGGACAGAGGACATCTTTGATATGATTGGGGTGCCAGGATGAGGAGCGGGTGCGCGTGGCGACGCACTATTTGTTGGGTATCCCACGCGGTGGTGGGAATCCACTAGAGCTGTCCATGGCGATCGGATGAGTGGGAGAGAGTTTGTTGAGCGCTTCTTTGGGGAGTATTTTCCCAGCTCGTTGCGGTATGCTCGACGTAGAGAGTATTATGAGCTTGTGCAGGGGTAGCATGAGTGTGGGGGAGTATGTGCAGGCCTTCACGAGATTTGGGGCGGTTTGCTCTGGAGTCTTGGGAAAAGGAAGGCCGAAAGACGCAGGACTTCATTCAGGGCTTGAGGCCATCTTTGAAAAGACAACTGGAACCGATGCGGTTGACCGGCCACCGGGAGGCGGTCGACAAGGCGATCATTATTGAGCGAGGTCGGGATCAGGCGAGAGCCCAGAGGCCGGGCGGTTCGGCAGGTCCGAGCAAGAAGAGACAGAGTGGGGAGAGCAGTGCTCCTCAGCTGAGAGGAGGCAGTGCGAGAGGGTTTCCGCCCAGGCGGTGGGCCCCCGGGAGAGTTTAGCCACAGGAGGCCAGGGGACCTGTTGGAGTTGTGGTTTGACCGGGCATGTCTCGAGAGACCGCCCAAGGAAAAAGATGACCTGTTTCCGATACGGGAAAGTAGGGCATGGAGCTAGGGAATGTGTTACCCTTACCTCAACCAAGCGGTGTAGGCCCTCGTCCGAGAGATCACGGACAGAGGAGTGGGGCTCCGTCTCGGAGGTCGGTGCTGCCGGCACAGAGCACGCAGACGCGACTGTGGTATAGCGGCCTCGGCGGGAGGCACAGGGTCATGTTGATCGGCGGGGCAAGGCCCCAATGGGCCAGGCTAGTGGCGGTGGACCACGAGGGAGGACTTTTGCCCTTACCGGTAGAGAGGCGGAGGTTCCACCCAATGGACGAGGCAGGAGCAGGACCTTCGGTGGTGAGAGGTACCATTATCATTTCTCATACTATTTGTTCAGTTTTGATTGATACCTGGTGCTACCCATTCTTTTATTTCGTATGCTACGGTGGTTGGCTTGGAGTTAGACCGAGGAGACGGTGAGTCGGTCTCGATGGTTGCTTCACCTTTGGGTGGAATTGTGATACTTGAGAGTATCCGTCGTGCTTGTCAGGTAACACTTGGGGGTGTTAACCTGTTGTGTGATTTGTATATCATGGAGTTAGATGATTTTGATGTTATCCTGGGTATGGACTGGTTGGTCTCCATGGAGGCCAAGATTGATTGTTTTCGACGGCGTGTGACGTTCCTCACACCAAGAGGGCACGCGGGGTGTCTTTGTGGGTGAGTGGACCGAGGAGGCATGCAGGTTGGGACCTTTGAGGCATGGGTGGGGTGATGTGACCCACCGGTTAGCGACTTGACGTTGGTTGACAGGAGGAGAGAGGGGAAGGCTGTTTTGCCACCCATTGTAGATCGGTTCCCCGGATGTGTTTCCCGAGGACTTGGTTAGTTTGCCACCCGTGAGGGAGGTAGAGTTTTCGATCGAGTTGTTGCCAGGGGACAACACCGATCAGGTTAGCGGCCTACAGGATGGCACCGACAGAGCTTAGAGAGCTCAAGAGACAGATAGATGATCTATTGGCACGAGGCTTTATCGAGGCGGAGTAGCTCACCGTGGGGCGCTCCAGGTGTTGTTCGCCAAGAAGGCGGATGGTTCACTTCGGTTGTGTATAGACTACCGGAAGTCGAACCAGTGGATCGTGAAGAACAGGTATCCATTGCCGAGGATCGATGACCTGTTTGATCGGTTTCGAGGTGCAAGATGGTTTTCCAAGATAGACTTGAGGTCCGGATACCATCGGTTGAGGGTTAGGGAGGCAGATATCCCAAAGACCGCATTCGGTTGTCGCTATGGGCATTATGAGTGGCTTGTGATGCCGTTTGGGCTCACGAATGCTCCAAGAGTGTTTATGGGATTGATGAACCAGGTGTTCGCTCCATATTTAGATATGTTCGTTGTGGTGTTCATCGACGATATCTTGGTCTATTCGGCGACCAAGAGGGAGCATGAGGAGTATTTGCAGGTTGTGTTGCAGACCTTGCGGGAGCATCGGTTGTACGCGAAGTTCACGAAATGTGACTTCGGTTGCAACAGGTGCATTTCTTGGGGCATGTGGTGTCTTCGGAGGGTATCACGGTGGACCCTGAGAAGATTGAGGCGATCATGTCGTGGAAGAGGCCCACGAATGTGTTTGAGATTCGTAGCTTCCTTGGTTTGGCAGCTATTATCGGAGGTTCGTGGAGGATTTTTCCCGGTTGGCGGCCCCCTATGACACACTTGACTAGGAAGGGAGTTCCTTTCATTTGGTCCGATGCGTGTGAGAGTGCTTTCATGGAGCCGAAGGCACGATTGACCTCAAGACCTATCTTGATTCTCCCACAGGAGGGTGTGCCTTTTGAGGTGTATTGTGATGCTTCCAGGGTGGGTCTTGGTTGTGTGTTGATGCGGACTCGGCGGTGATTGCTTATGGATCTAGGCGGTTGAGACCACATGAGCGAACTATCCCACGCATGATTTGGAGTTGGCTGCAGTGATCTTTGCTTTAAAGAGCTGGCAAGCATTATCTCCTTGGGGAGAAATTTGTGGTGTATACGGACCACAAGAGCTTGCGTATATCTTCTCTCGACGAGACCTGAACCTTAGGCAGAGACGGTGGGTGGAGTACTGCACCGTTTCAGTTTGATATGATGTATACCCCTGGGAAGGGTAATGTGGTGGCGAGATGCTCCGAGTAGGAAGAGCAGGGCCGTGGTGGCCCTTGTGCCATTAAAGAATGGGAGATGATGGGTCGGTTGGCAGCGATGAGGTTGCAAATGGTGACCAGGTGAGGGGCGAGGGACCCTCGGTGTTGTTGTCGCAATCCTTGAGTTGCAGCCCAGGATCATAGAGGATCACTGGGGGACATTGATTGTGAGGTCATCGGAGACAAGATTCAGACGGGGCAGGCATCTTCCGATTGGACCGAGGATGCCGAGCATATATTGAGGTATAGGGGTCGCCCGATAGTTCCCACTTCTCTTCAGGAGGAGGTTCTTCGGGGAATTTCACCGGTCGAGGTTAGCCGTACATCCTGGTGGGACCAAGATGTACCATGCCGTGAGGAGGCAGTATTGGTGGCCAGGCCTGAAGAAGGTCGTTGCTGATTTTGTGAGGAGGTGTTTGACCCGTCGGCCAGGTCAAGCGCAGCACCCGAGATCACCGGTAAGTTGCGGTCATTGCCGGTGCGAGTGGAAATGGGACCACGTGACCATGGATTTTGTCACCTGGACTTCCTCGTTCCAGGGGACACGACACGATATGGGTAGTTGTCGACCGGTTGACCAAATCGGCACATTTTATTCCGATTCGAGAGACAGACCCAGGTGAGGACTTTGGGACAGAGGTATATTGATGTTATTGTGCGGTTGCATGGAGTCCCATTATCTATTGTATCCGATCGGGATGCGAGGTTCACATCTCGGTTTGGAGACGGTTGCGGCGAGCCTTGGGTACTAGGGTGAACCTCAAGATGACCTTTCACCCGCAGACGGATGGTCGATCGGAGCGGACGATTCGGACACTCGAGGATATGTTGCGTGCCTGTGTCCTAGATTTTGGAGGTTGTTGGGAGACTCACCTTCCTTTGGTGGAGTTCTCTTACAACAACACGGTTATCAGGCCACGATTGGGATGGCTCCATATGAGGCGCCGTATGGGCGGCCTTGTAGATCACCCTTGTGTTGGGCACAGACGGGAGAGACAGCAGTTCTCGGTCCCGATATGGTTCGAGAGACCACGAGAGATAGTGCGTTGATTCGGCAGCGCATGTTAACTACGAGAGAGGCGAAGTCCTACGCAGACCGAGGCGTCGACCTTTGCGGTTTGAGGTGGGTGACCGTGTATTTTTGCGGGTTTCACCGCGTCGAGGGCATCGGAGGTTTGGACGTGGATCCAAACTTTCCCCTCGTTTTGTGGGGCCATTTGAGATTGTTGCCACCATGGGCGCAGTGGCTTATTGGTTAGCTTTGCCACCGGAGTTGGCTCGAGTACATGATGTGTTCCATGTGTCTCGGTTGCGACCTGGTATCACCCAGATCCTTCTTATGTGTTGGACTATCGCGAGATAGACTTGGGCGATGATGGTGCCGTTGTTGAGATGCCGGCACAGATTTTGGACAGGCGGGACCAGGTCTTGCGAGGCAAGACGATCCCACTAGTTCGGGTGTTATGGCGACACCGAGGCATGGAGGAGCGGACTTGGGAAAAAGAGAGCCAGATGCGGGTTCTTCATCCTGGAGCCGTTCGAGGACGATCGGTCCTGAGGTGGGGCGGATGTGAGGACCTTCCCTGAGGTATGAGTTATGTTTTATGCATTTGTTTTGCATATGTTGTTTGAGATGTGGTTTAGCTTGTTGTTTGTTGGTTGGCATCCTGGCATCGTGTGAGCCTTTTTGGCTTGTTGTGAGTTGCATTGCACTGTGTGGTTGGTGATCATGTTGATGATCATATTTTTGTGTCTTGTTGTTGTGCGGTGCTTGAGCTTGGATTTTGCTATGTCTTTTGGGCTTGTGTTTTATTTTCGAGGACGAAAAGTCCTAAGGTGGGGAGGATGTAAAGACTCGTATTTGGGTAGTTTTGAGAGATAGTCATTTTATGGGAATGTAACTATCCTGGACGGTAGTGTAGCCGTCGATGTGAGCATTTTGATCGTACTTGGGCCCGATTTCGAGTCGGGGCCCCGTTTGACCCGATTGTTGACTTTTTTGGGGTTTATTAGTTGACTTTGCGTTTGAGCAGTCATTTGAGTGTGATAATATCGAACAGTGTTGTGCTCGTTATTTCGAGCGTTTTGATGATAATTTGACTCAATTTGGAGTTCGTGACCTTGGGAGGCCAATTATTGCGTTCGGGTCAACAATTATTGGCAACGGTATATATATATAATTAAGAAGCGCCTTATATCTTTAATTGCCAATTATTGGTACGTGCATGTTTGAGCAAGAGAGAGAGAGAGAGAGAGAGAGAGAGAGAGAGAGAGAGAGAAGGTGAAGAGCGTAGAGCTTTCTTGGCGATTTTGGGGCGATTGGAGCTCGTGGATCGCAAAGAATCTTCCAGGTAGGTGATTCTAACTCCTTATATGATTCATAGTAGGCTTAGCATGCTTAATTTGGGTGAAATCATGGAATTTGGGGGTGAACCTTAAGATTTGGGGGAAACCCAATTTTTGGTTGAATCTTGTGATTTAAATGCATAAAAGAGGTATTTCTGTTGATTACATGAAATTTAGAGTTATTTAAGACGTGTAATGGGGTGTATATCAAAATAAATGTGTTTATGAGTGTTTGGGGTTCTTTGGGTTCTTGTTCTAGCTGAGAAAATTGGCAAAAACGACAGTGAACAGGTTTCCGGGACTAAGTGAACAGTGTTTTTCCGGGACTAAGTGAACAGTGTTTCCGGGACTAAGTGAATAGTGTTTCCGGGACTAAGTGAACAGTGTTTTTCCGGGACTAAGTGAATAGTGTTTCCGGGACTAAGTGAACAGTGTTTTTCCGGATCAGTAGTCCGGAGGAGTTAGTCCGGATTAGTAGTCCGGAGTAGTTAGTCCGGAGGAGTTAGTCCGGATTAGTAGTCCGGAGTAGTTAGTCCGGATCAGTAGTCCGGAGTAATCAGTCCGCAGCATCAAATCCGTAGGAGTGAAACAGTGTTCCGCTGCAGTGCAACTGCACTGCACTGGACATTTACATTGTAAACCATTATGCCTCTCCACACTTAAGTATTATACTTAAGTTACAATGTAAATAACGAAATACCCCTCATTTGGATTCAAAGAAAAATACTAGAAAAATTAATTCCCACTATTTCAAAATGTGAAAATTGGGTTTTAGTGTAAAATCTCGGAAAAACCCAAAAGTTCGTAGTGGTGAATTTTTGGAAAGTGGGGTTAGACATCTCGGAAAAATCCCCAAAAATCAGATTATCTTATTTATGATAAGGGAACCCAATGCCGGGACTTTTAATTTCAAGAAAATAGCTGCTATGAGTACTTCCTTCATAAATCAAGGGTTGAGGATTTACTTGTGAAGACTGGCTACAATTCTAAAGGAAATGTTGAGAATGACATGCCATACTAATGTTAGTATGTTGATGTGAGGTATTGGGGCATGGACTCCGTGACTTATTTAGTGGGCTATAGTGACAGCGATATGGCAGGTGATATATACGATCGGAAAAGCACAACAGGTGTGTTCTTTTTTCTGGGGTCAAACTTAATTAGTTGGCAGCCTAGAAAACAGATTGTGGCTGCACTATCCTCTTGTGAAGGTGAATATATTGTAGAGTGTAACAGCGCGTGCCAAGGAATCTGGCTTACATCCCTTCTAGCTGATCTCACAAATCAAACTCGTGTAGAATACGACTTTGCATAGACAACAAATCTACCATTTCTCTCGTGCAAAAATCCTATCCATCACCATCGCAGAGAAACACATAGATACCTGGTACCATTTCATAAGAAATTGTGTAGAAGAAGGCAAGCTTGAAGTGGAGTACATTGGGACCGACAAACAATCGGCTGATATTCTTACAAAGCCACTGGGTCGTGTGAAATTTGTAGAATCTGCGGGGAAAGTAGGAATGCGGCATGTTGGAAATAAGCTAGTTGGGTGTCTATTTCCATCTAGCAAGATTTCTAATTTGGCTTGTAATTTTATTTCGTCTTTGATTGTTATTTTATTTCCTTCCTTTGAAGTGTTGTGTTGAGCAAATTTCTTATGTTTAGTAGCTAGGTTAGTTGATGGCACAATTTATGGTCCTAATAAAGGAAACCATATCGGTCGTGATCATCATATTCTAGCAATTAATGTCTGTACCATATTTATATATTTTTGGCTATAAAAAGGAAAATAAGAAAAGGGTATCATCATTGTGAACACCACAAAAAACACTCTTCTTCTCTGTTGTGTTTCTTCTATTATTTTTTTTACAAGATTACCCTAGCAACGATGACGATTTTTCCATTTAAAATAATTTCTATATCCACAAATAATAGAGAATACATGTCATTGAAGGTCGTGAAACATATGTATATCCAATGAATGAAAGCCACCCAATAAAGAATGAATTTTTTTCATGCGACTCGTGGTATTTAGGCTATTTCCAATCCATGATACTATTTTTACAATAGAGTAATTTTTATCGTTAATTTCCAATATATCCATTGCACTTAATTTTTAATTCTATAATGTATATTCTTTTTTTCAACGGAATATTCTCCTTGAACACGCAACTACCTCCTTGGCAGTCCTCTCGGAAACCGATAGTACCCAGGCATGAAAGAACTCCCACCCTACCCCTCGTTCTCCCGATATATCCAAAGGCCCTTTGCTTGCTAAGATCCATGCCTCCATACCAGCTCGATTTCTTTAGCCACTTATTGCTCTTTAATTTCAGCCCATAAATTTCATTTGACAAATTAATCTGATACTCGTGAAAAGCAAAGATTGAAAGCTTTGTCAGATTAGGCATATAAGCAAAGAATGAAAGCATTTGACAGAAAAAGAACAAAGAAAATATATAGGTATAAAACCATCTCTCATGCATCAGCTGTTTATAGCAAAATATACTACGTTTAAGATAAAAGCTACAATAGTAGCTATACAAACAATGCTGGAAATGCCGACAGGATCAATGATGTTGGAAACGCAGCAATTTAAAATTTAAGAAAAATGCAACATCTAGTTTTTTTCGATGCAGGAAAATATAGTAGCTGTTAAAAGTTAATGCCAAAAATGTTGAAAACACATGCGGTTGTCAAAAATTAAAGATGGAAATGCTGAAAATGAAGTTTTTAACAATGTTGAAAATGCTAGAAACACATGCAGCTATTAAAAATTAGTGTTGAAAATGCTAGGGCTATGTTTGGTGTTATTTCTAGGGCTATTAAAAGTTTTTAATAATTTTTTTAAAAAAATTATTTTTAAAAATTATATTTGAAAATTGTTTTTTGGTAAATTAAATACAACTTTTTTTGTTTGGCAGTTGTTTTTAACTTTTATAGAAATTGTTTTTTTTTTTGAGGTGTTAGCTGCAGGGAGCGGGGCAGCGGCGCTAGGGGAGGGTTGCGTTGCAGGGGTAGCGGCGCCGGGCTAGGGTTGCGATGTAGGGGGCGGGGGTTCGCGTCGGCAGCGGGGCGTCGCAGGAGGGGTGTTGGGGGGATCACGTTACAGGTGGTGGGTGCTCGCGTCGGCGGCAGGGGCATCGCAGGGGGTAGATCTATGCGTTGATGGGGTCACGGCGTCGTAGGGAGATAGATCCATGCGTCGGAGGGGTCATGGGGTATCGTCGGAGGGTTGATCCATGCGTCGGGGGGGATTGCCTGGGCGTTGTGGGAGGAGTCGCGGCGTCGCGTGGGGGGTAGATCCATGCGTCCGGGGGTTGTCGGGTGTCACGGGGGCCGATCCAGGCGTTGGGGGGGGGTCGCCGACTCGCCGAGAGTCGTAGCGGGCGGTGGGCGGAGCCAGGGGCGCGATGCGGCTCCAAAGGTAGATGGAAAAAGAGAATACGAAAACAAATAATAAAAACACCTAACCGGTGTTTTCATTTTGAGTGAATTAAAAGCGTTTGTTTTTTAATTTAAAAAAAAAAAAGTCTACACGCCAAACAAGTTGTGCCCGCTGTTTTTCGTATTTTAATACGAGAAAATATCGAAAAACGATTGTCGCCAAACACGCTCTACAAATGCAATTTTTAACAATCCTGGAAATGTTGGAAATCTGGAAACACGTGCAATTGTTAAAAATCAATACTAAAAATGCTGAAAATACAGTTTTTAACAATACTAGAAATACTGGAAATATTGGAAACACATTCAACTGTTAAAAATTAATGTTGTAAATGCAGTTTTTTAAAATGCTGGAAATTCTAGAAATGCTAGAAATACATGAAGCCATTAAAAATTAATGTTGGACAATGCTAAAAATGTTGTAAATGCAATTTTTAATAATGCCGTAAATGCTAGAAACACATGCAACTGTTAAAAACTAATGCTGGACAATTCCTTAATACATAAATATAAGTTAAGACCTCAATTAGGGATGGCAATGGGGTGGGTTAGGACAGGATAGTGGGCGACTCGAACCTGCCCCGGATGAGTTCAGGTCGGGACAAGGTGGGGCGGGGCTAATGAGTGCGGTGGGTTGGGGCGGTCACGGTTCGAGGCGGGTTAGATTGGGTATTTAAAGGTAAAACTGTTCAAAAATCTTTTAAAATGTTGGGTTGAGACGGGCTGGCCAATACCCGTGACCTCCCCATTATCTCATTGGGGCAAGGCAGGGTGGGAAAAAAGGGCCCGGGTCAAGGCGAGTCAGAGTGGTTCGAGACCTAGAATTGTCATTCCTAACCTCAATACATCTCATTAACATAGAAAAAACTCCTTAACTTCATCCTTCATCTGTCGCGAATTATAATCATAAATATAAATTAATATGTGATTAAAAATATCAAAAAACATAAATTCAATATTAATATTATATCAGACTTACTTTAATTTTTCTCTTTATTCCATATAAAGACTGAAACCAATCTTCTCCACACATTACGACCTCAACTGTTTTAGTTCCTAATGATTCACGATAAGTGTCAATCACTCTTCCATCTTTAATACGATTCGATACTTGAGATTATTTGCTCTTCACCATCCCGAGGCATCAAAACTAGTTTCCTTACAAATTAATACTCCCTTATCCAAGTATACATCAAATTTAGACTTAAACATTTTTTAATGTATCCACATTTCTAATGAATTCATCAAATTTAGATCGACCACTTTTGATGTTCTTCCCATGCATAGTACTATCACTATCATTACAATTCTTCATGCTACAGTTACTAGAGTCGGGCCTATTACTTTGACTCTCATTCAAACCATTTTCAACTCTGTGTGAGATAACATAAGAACTATAAAGCTCAATCTATTTGATTCTAATAGTATCAATATGCAAACTAGCTTCAATCTCAGGATATATCATAGGAAAACAAAATTCAATAAGTTTCAGCATATTTCTTGGATCCAACACTGCAACAATAGAAAGTAAGATATTGCAATCACCCCAACACTTATCGAATTTGGCTTTCATTTTCATAACCATTGATTGCATAAAAGCACTTCCATGGGTAACCTTTTCATCTAAAACTTCATTTATCCTCCATAATTCAGGTAAAAACAACTTAGATGTAGGATAATCACTACTTATAAAATATAACAATTTAAAACAAGTATTAAAGAGAGTCAAACTAGAATTGCAATAATATCATAATATCATAATCAAATAGAATGAAAAATAAAAACATTAAGTTTAGATACCTGATATTAGCTTTGTTACTTCATGAAAGAAAGCTAAAAAATTGCATACTTCCTCAGCTTTTTCCCAATCCTCATCACTCGGCAAATACTTGTAATCAACATGTTTATCTTTGAATCTTAGAAAAACAACCTTAAATTCTAGTGCAGATGATAAAATAGCATATGTTGCATTCCATCAAGTATAACAATTAAGCACAAGCTTTTTGGATGCAATTTCAATTGAGTTGTAATTTCTTTGAAGCTATTCAAGCGTGCCTTTGAAGATCTAATAAATCTAACACTTTCTTGAACATTTTTAATAATATCCTTAATATCTGATAGACCATACTGGACTATGATATTAAGAACATGTGCACAACAACGAACATGAAACACCTCTCCATTTAAGTCAAGTGTTCTATAAAAAAGGAGACTTCCTTTTATTAAATTCACACACACATCATTATATCTAGCATTGTCAACTGTCATTGTGCACACTTTATTTCCAATACTCCATTCTAAAAAGCATTTGAAAAGAGCATCAGCAACTGCCATCCCTGAAATGGGGGGGGGGGGCATCAACAAAATTCGAATCTCTTTTACACAACTTCCAATCTTTCCCAATATAATGACCAGTCACGATTATGTATTAAATTTATTGACTAGATTTCTATAAATTGGTTGTAATGCTAATCCTTTTAATCCCTTCTAATTCAACCTTCAACTTTTTTTTCTAACTCATAACTTGTTAAACAATCTTGTTTTGCTGATGCACTAGAGATTTTTTTCATAATGTAGAGGGACAGTCCTCATTAAGAAATTAAACATCTCATACTCCGCGAAATTAAACTGGATTTTTCCAAGATTCAGTGCTAATTTCCATTTTTCACATTTTATAGTATTTTTCTTTAAATCCGAAATGAGGGTATTTTGTTATTTACATTATAACTTAAATATAATACTTTATAGGTTTACAATGTAAATGGTCCTATTGTACTTCGGAAACTACTAACCCGAACCTATAGAACTGCTGACTTGAAGCTGCGAAACTGCTGACCCAAAGACTCGAAGACTTGACGGCTTGATCTGAAAGTTTGACCCAAAGGGTTAATATGAAGGTTTGACCTTCGACCTGCCAACACTTCGACCCTTTGAACCTTCGACCCTTATAATTCGCCAAAGGTACTGTTCATTGACGTTTTGGTCTGTTCTTTGTCTGAAATCATTCTAGTGACCTCCAGACGCTTACAAACACACTTTTTACTTAACATATTACAATATATACCTCAAAACGTGTCCTGAACGCTTCTAAATTGTACAGTAACAACAAAAATACATATATCTATATTTTCATATTATATTCATCTCGATCTAGATCCAGATTTCCGTGGTTAACTTCTCAATCCTCATGCTATATACGGTTATAAAACCCCAAATCACAGAAACACCTAACCACAACTATATATCATAGATCTTAACCACAGATCTCATGCTAAACCACAAAATCCAACCTAAAATTGAATTTCCCCCAAAACCCAAGGTTCATGCTAAATCTCATAAGTCATGGTAAATTCATGCATATCAAGAACAGCATCAAGATAAAAAGTTTAAGAACACCTACCCAGTAAAGACTTACGGATGAACTAACCCCATGACCTAAGCTCCAAGCTATAAACTCCAAGCTCTCTTCACTCTCTCTTTCCCTTTCACCAAAGTCATGCAACACAAATGACCATACACTAGGAGTTTCTCTCTCACTTCCCCTATTTATATTTTCTGCTAATTATTTAATGAATAAACATCTCACATTACACAACTAGCCTTTCAGGGTCCCGAACTCTAAATTGGACTCAACTACAACTAAAATGCTCGTATCACCAAGCATGATGCCAAAATGATATCTTCATTATCAAATAAAGACTATCTCATAAATTAATTTAAATACAAGTCTTTACACATTTAATCCACTTCTGGATACTTGATGCTCTATGCACGAGTAATCTCGTGAAAGTCAAAAATATTGAGGTGTGTATCATTGTTCACAGCAAAGGCAAAGTATATAATCCTTTGAAAAGCAAGAAAGTAAATGATGTAAATGAATAATTTATTTGAAGAATTGGGTTTTGGACGACCAAATTTTGCATCGTTACGTGATAAACGAAGAGCAAATTATCCGAGTAAATCTCTCGTGTGCTTTTGTAGTTAAAAACAATATGTTATATATATAAACATTATTTGTGTAGGTTGTCGGCAATGATTTTGGAAATTTCTAACAAATAATTTGGTCTAAGAAAGTTATTCAACATTTCTTTTCAATTCCAACAAATTCCACACATAAGTGGATGAACTTTAAATGATTGTTTTGAATATAATGAAATTCTCCACAAATTGCAACACTTTGTTAGAGTTGACTAGAAATTCAAATTCCATTACCTAGAATTCTTGTTATCTAAATGAACCTATAGGGAAACCATGGAGAATATGGTATATGAGGAAAAACTTTATTAAGTTTCGAGTAAAATAGCTTTGTAATCAGAGACGGAGCCACGTGAGGACGGAAGGGGGCCATGGCCCCCCCTTCCTTTCAGTTTTTATTATCACTATGCTATTTACAATGAGTTATCCGTTAGGCAGAGAGGCAACATCAACATTCTCCCTACCCCATGCTGCAGCGACGTTCTCTCTCAGGCGGCAGCAACATTGTCCTCCAGCGGAGCTAAGCCTATGCACACGACAACGGCAGCGCCTCCAACCCCCTGCCTTCCTATCTCTTCCTCAGCGGCAGTGCAATGCCTCTGCCCCTCCTTTGTCATTTCGATTGGCATCGCAGCCCCTTAACCCTTTAATTTTTTGGCCCCCACAAATCTGAAATCCTGGCTCCGTCCCTGTCTGTAATTCTAATATCGTTGTACTTATATAACTTAATTGAGATAATTATTATATATTGTTTCCTCATGTGCATTGTTTATGAAATATAAGATATACTGCAATGAGATCCTATCCTTGACATAATAATTTTCAATTGGAACTGTTGGATATGGGTCCAAAAGCTCAAATTAAAATGTTATTTAACCGTAGCAATTTTTTTAAACAGTTAAATATGTGCCATTAAATTCAACCTGTACTTGTTTAGATAGAAAGATGTCACATTTTACATATGTCACTTTAGCAAAATCATATGAATAATGATGTTATTGGGTTGTACAAACTTGAAACAATATAGTATCATAATATAACCTACAAAGAAAATAAATGCAAAAGACAAAATAATAAACTAAATAAGCGTCTTAAATTGAGCAAGTGTTTTAGAAATACAGCCAAACCTCACTAACTTACTACAGTGACAGAACCTTTTAGCTTTCCAGGTAGCAGAATTAGAAATAAGGCCAAATTATATTTTTGTTTGTTAAGTTATTTAATAAAATTAAACATCGTAATATTTTTTTCGCAAGGAAGTTCTATTTTGTTTACTTGTATATCTCCAAATACCACACTCAATTTAGTATTAAATAATAAATATTACAAACAAACCAAATATGGACCCCGTACAGGTCAAACGACGTAAAACTTTTAATGTGTTATCGAAAAGGCGATGTTTTCCATGTTTCCCAAAAATAGAACGTTAAATTTAAAGCAAATTTGATACATGTTCCGTTATACATTGAATTGCGTTGACAGGTGAAGCCCATTCCCGATAAAAGCCCACAAAGGAAAAAACGTGACCGCAGGTCTTTTGCGTCCACTACCAGAAAACAAAACCAAAACATAACAACAACAACATCATCAAAAAAACGCAGCGAAACTGAAAAGTCTGAAACAGTTAAAATCTTGTAGGCAGGCATCATCGGACTCGCACGATCCAATGTTCGAATATAGGCTGTGACGTCATATCCCGGCGACGACAGTCCTTCCTGGGTGTTCCTCCACGGCACGCCCCGATTGGTATTTCCCGTTCCTGAGTTTTCGTGTCGACGCCGAGGGAGACCAATCTGTTTATTGTCGTCAGAAGAGATTGCATATCACACATTTTGCCGGATCGGGGTCCTGGGATTCTGATTTCCCAGGGAAATCATCGAAGGTATGTCTCAAAAGCGTGAAACGATTCCACGCCCTTTGAAATTTTTGAATGCCCTTATCGATTTCCCCGCAAAGAAGGCAAGCGATGTGCTTGGATCTGGCATGAAAGCCGCCCTGGCCGTGTGCGTCGTGGTTTCCATCTCTCTCATCTCCTACATGGCATTCTCGTTCCAATCGCGACAGCTCAGCTGCCCCAAGTCAGACCACGCCGGATTGACACACCTCGTCCACCAGTCGGAGGCGGAGCAACCCTCCGCCGGCATCGAAATCGTCCAGAAGAAATATCTGCCCGGGGAGGGGACAAATTTGTCGCATGTCCTCTTCGGCATCGGTGGGTCGGCGAAGACGTGGCACAAGCGGCGGCACTACTGCGAGCTATGGTGGCGCCCCAACGTCACCCGAGGGTACGTCTGGCTGGACAATCGCCCTCCGGCCAACGAGTCATGGCCGCAGACCTCGCCGCCTTTCCGGGTCTCCGAGGACACGTCGCGGTTCAAGTACACCAGCTGGTACGGGTCGCGGTCGGCCGTGCGGATCGCGAGGATCGTCAAGGAGAGCTTCCGGCTGGGCCTGCCCAGCGTGCGGTGGTTCGTCATGGGGGACGATGACACCGTGTTTTTCACCGACAACCTGGTGAGTGTATTGCGCAAGTACGACCACCGTCAAATGTATTACATCGGCGTCAACTCGGAGAGCGTTGACCAGGACTCGGTGCACTCGTACGGCATGGCGTACGGCGGGGGCGGGATGGCCATTAGCTACCCGCTAGCCGCCGTCCTCGTCCGTGTCTTGGACGACTGTATTAACCGCTACCACTCTTTGTACGGCTCCGACCAGAAGATCCATGCCTGCATGAACGAGATCGGCGTCCCCATTACCAGAGAAATTGGATTCCATCAGGTGCGCACTACTACCGTTTGTTTGCTTATGTACATTCACTCCTGATTCATGTGTCACGTGTATATATATACATACCCGGCCGGGCTTGAAATGCGATATATATTTTGTCGAGTACTGTTTGTGTGTTTCATATATGTATGAATCACATTTTATATCTTAATTCGTGGCTGATGTTGGTATGTACGAATGAACATCACGTACAGCTCGATATAAGAGGTGACTCGTACGGAATTTTATCGGCGCACCCGGTGGCGCCGCTGGTGTCGCTGCACCACCTGGACTACCTGCGGCCGATATTTCCGACGATGGACCGGACGAGGTCGCTGAAGAAGCTGTTCCACGCGTACTGGGCGGATCCGGGTCGGACTCTCCAGCACAGCTTCTGCTACGACTTGAAGCGGAACTGGACGGTGTACGTGGCCTGGGGGTACAACATTCAGCTGTACCCGTGGGCGGAGAATGCGAGGTCGCTGGAGATACCTATGCAGACGTTCCTGACTTGGACCAGCAACTACAAGCCTTTCACCTTCAACACCCGCCCGCTGACGTCCGACCCGTGCAAGAGGCCGCTCCTGTTCTTCCTCCACCGGGTGGATCGCAGCCCAACGGGTCGGACCGACTCAACGTACGACAGGTTCGGGAAAGGCCGAGGCGGGGCGTGCCAGCACAGGGACTACGTCCCCGCCGAGGACGTCAAGGCCTTCCACGTGTCCGCTCCTCAGTTGGACCCTGATTACTGGGAAACGGTAAAGTAATTAGTATTGTTTCTTCACTTAATTATTATTATTACAATAACAATCATCAAGTCTACCTCTAGTCTTGTCTTCGTGGACACATCCCGTCCGTCCGTCCGTCAATCTCACGTTAAGTGATTGACGGAGGGTAGTTAGGCGGAAGAAGACGGGAATTTTTGACCCACGTCACGTTGACCTTTTTGAGTTTAACGCGGGTGGACTCCGGACGAGAGGAGCAATTTCATTCATTCACACAAACGGCCACCATATTAATTAAATTATTAATAATAATAATAATAATAATTATTATTATTAATGTTGGTGTTCCCCGCGATTTGCTGCGTGGGAACTCGCATGGAGACAGAGTTGTGTCTGACAGTTGAATTAAATGTCGTGTTTTTTTTTCAAAGGCTTTTGTGTTGTCGTTTGACGTTTTGATGTTCTACTGAATTGAACGAACAGGCGCCACGTAGACAATGCTGCGATGTCATCGACGGTGGAGATGGCCACGACCGCACCGTCCGTGTGGAGATGAGACGGTGCGAACAGCGCGAAACCGTGACTCCTCCGTAGGCGACGTTCTCACACGAAACGTGCTTTTGTGTGGTAGCTAGGTCACACAAGCGGGGGGGTCCTTCCGTCCTTGTCCCCCCCACGCTAGCTCAGAAATTAGAAAAACAAAATTGCCCTTTTTTTTTTTTTTTTTTTTTTTTGGTATTCTTCATGTTGTTGAGTATGTATATGTACAAATATGGCGCAACTAAAATAGTTGAGATCCAATGTATTTTCCTGCCTGAGGTTGTCATTGGTCGGGTGTGACATTACAATTGAACGTCACTTCAAATCGTATTCTATTATTCTAGCTGTCTTTATATTTTAAGTGATCGAAAGATCGAAGGGGTTGGTCCTTTGAGTGAGGCGCGATTAAAGTTGCGTGAGTTTGAAAATGGAGCAATTAATGCCGATATTATTATGAAATATTCCCGTGAGATAATTTTGAATGATTATTATGAAAAGAGAAAATTTCTTTGGAAGTTGAATTTTATTGATTCAATAAAATTGATCCCATCTCATGATTTCATCGAAGTTAATAAAATACTGACACATGTACAGAGAAAACCTACAAAAGAAACTCGTATACAACAGAATTTAAATTCGGTAGTGAGCTAAACTCCCCGTAACATATGAAAAAGATCTGATGTAAAGCTAGCTACATCTTCTTCCTCCCCTACAACCACCACGCTCCACTGATTTGCACCGGTATCTGCAATCTCCACCACATATCTGCAGCCAACGGAGGAAGAAGAGGATAGCGTTGGGGAGAAGAGGTGGTTCTGTACATGGAGTTAAAGGAGCACACACAGATATATATATATATATATATATATATATATAGAGAGAGAGAGAGAGAGAGAGAGAGAGATGATGCAGTTAGTGGGTTAATTAGTTCTTTTCTCTTATTGTTTTTGCTTGTTAAATAATCGGTCCACTTTCCTCTGTTTTGGGAATGAGTGATAGAACGTGGGTCATGGTTTTATTACGTGTCAAGCTAGTTGTCATTAACTGCCCACTTTCTCTAAGTGGTGCATTGTGGGTTTATTTTATATTATCATTTTGGTTGTATTTGGCTATTTAAAAGCCATGCTTTAATGAAGAAAAGGCAGATTGTATTTGTTTCAAAAAAGACACTGTATTTTGGAGAGATTCCAAGTGTGCCTTCAATTTCGGTGAGATTCTGAGATTGAGGGGAAAGCTGTGATATCATATTGGTATCGAGTATGGTTTGATTGAACACTTCTTCATGCCGGACACCAGGAGTGGACATTCGTATAACATTATGGAGCATAGTGGTACTGTTCCCAATCCAGAGCACTCGGCGCAAGCCTCATCTAGCGTCCAACAACAACTCGATCAATTATCTCAAACCTTGGGCATGGTGTTGCACCGTTTGGACGTGCTTGATGAGCGCAAAGAACTGCGACATTGGACGACCATTCAGAGACGCACGACGAGGGCCAAGACGACGAGACGGAATTGGGGACAAGTGGAGATGAAATGGAAGAAGTGCCGCTGGGTGGGGTTAGGCACAGGGAACCTAGGACAATATTGGGACAACAACGCAATGCAGATGCTCGACAAAATACCCCAGATGATTTTACCCGACGTATGAAGGTGGAAGTAGGCGACTTCGGTGGCAAGCTTGATCCGACGCTTTTTTGATTGGGTTACTACACTCGAAGACTATTTCGATTGGGTTTCTATTCCTGAGGACCGCAAAGTTTTTACTCCACCAGCTCGTGCTTGGTGGAGTAGTGTGGAAGAGAGGCTCAGACGAACCCATCAAGTCCCCATTACGGAATGGGAAGATATGAAGGAGCGATTAGGCGCAAAATATTTGCCCGTGAATTATGAGCAACTTATTTACGAAGACATGTTGCAATGGAGCCAAGGCATTCGAGCCACGGTGGATCAATACACAGAGAGGTTCCATGAACCGACGGTGAGGAGCAAAACCAATGAAACTGAACCACAAGTCTTGGCTCGATACCCGAAGGGTTTAAAGCCTGACATTCGTAGAGACATGCTTGTCGCGCGATTGTGCAATGTAGAGGAAGCATATCAATTGGCCCTGCAATTTGAAAAACAAGGCACGGCAATTCACGGCGTTTTTTCTCAACTGGTTCTGTAAGTCCTCGTTTTCCAACTGTTTCTAGTTCCAAATCAACAAATGAAATGAAGGGGCAAGGAGTTAACAACGTCAAGGGAAAGGAGAAGGTTTTTGGTGAAGGCCCCCAATGTTATAAGTGCAAAGGGTTTGGGCACTTTGCGGTGGTGTGCCCCACACGAGATAAAAAAATAGCATATGTTTGTGAGAAGGAGCTGGTATTTGGAGATGAACCAATTGATGATCAAGCAAATCAGGACCTAGATGAAGGCAGCCCTGAGGAAGAACGGGTGCAAGCCAGGACCTGCCTATTTGTGTGATCCAAGATGTTCGACAGAAATAGAGCAAATGAAGTGATGGAGCAAGCCTGGAAGAGAACTAATATTTTTCACACAAGAGTCGTGCATGGAGACAAAGCACTAAACGTCATTATTGACAATGGTAGCAGCATGAATGTGGTGTCCAAAGATGTAGTCAAGCGGCTTGGACTTCCTTTACAAGCACATCCTACACCTTATCGGGTCGGTTGGATTAATGACACTAATCCAATTATGGTGAAAGATTGCTGCCTTGTGAAGTTTTCATTGGGAAAAACATATGTAGATCAAGTTTGGTGTGACGTGCTACTAATGACTGTGTGCCATCTATTGTTGGGAAGGCCATGGATGTTCGACAGGCAGGTTTCCTATGATGGTTTGGAAAATACATATTCATTTTTATTTCGTGAACGAAAAATAGTCTTGGAGCCACTCCACATCGACATGTTTGAAAAGCATGGGGAGTCCAACACCTCACTTTCTGTGCGTCAAGTTAAAGAAGTTGTGCACAAGGGTGAACCCCTCCTTTTTCTATTCGGTCGTAATGCTAAACAAGTTGATGGTGACATCCCAGAATGTATTAAATCCTTGCTCCAGGAGTTTGAAGGGTTGATGCCGGAGGATCTCCCCAAGCAGTTGCCACCGCTGCGGGACATCCAACATATTATTGAGTTCGTCCCAGGTTCGACTTTACCCAACTTACCCCACTATAGAATGAGCCCTACTGAACATGCTGAACTTCAAAGGCAGGTGCTTGATTTATTAGCTAAAGGATTCATCCGTGAAAGCTTAAGCCCATGCGCTGTTCCAGCGCTGCTTACTCCAAAGAAAGACAGTAGTTGGCGCATGTGTATTGACAGTAGAGCTGTGAATAAAATTACTGTAAAATACAGGTTTCCAATTCCCCGCTTAGATGATATGCTGGATCAACTTGGTGGCGCAACGATTTTCACCAAACTCGATTTGAGGAGTGGGTATCATCAAATCCGTGTAAGGCCGGGGGATGAATGGAAAACTGCCTTCAAGACAAAAGAAGGGTTGTATGAATGGCTCGTCATGCCTTTCGGTCTCACTAATGCTCCAAGCACATTCATGCGTGTCATGACTCAAGCCCTACGCCCTTTTCTTGGTAAGTTCGTTGTTGTCTATTTTGATGACATACTCATTTTTAGCAAGACTGTTGAAGGTCACGTTGAACACCTTCACCAAGTGCTGGAGACACTCCAAAATGAGCATCTTTACATCAACAGGGGAAAATGTTCATTCCTCAAAGAAAAGACCAATTTTTTGGGGTTCATAATATCACACAAAGGGGTGGAAGTGGATCCCTCCAAGGTACAGGCAGTCTGTGAATGGCCTGAACCTAAATCCTTTTTTGATATTCGAAGTTTCTTGGGCCTTGCTACGTTTTATCGCAAATTTATTCAAGGATTCAGCACCATCGCTGCTCCCATCACCGAGTGCCTTAAATCCAAGAATTTTACTTGGCCCGCAACGGCATCAAAAGCATTTGGTGAGATTAAGAAGAAGATGTCCTCTCGCCCCGTGTTGAAACCGCCTGATTTTTCTAAGGTATTTGAGATTGCTTGTGATGCTTCTAACGTGGGAATTGGTGGAGTATTAAGTCAAGAAAGACATCCTATTGCTTTTTTTAGTGAAAAACTCAATGAATCTCGACGCAAGTATTTTGCTTACGATGTTGAATTTTATGCCTTAGTTCAAACTTGAAACACCTGGCGACCATATTTATTGCAGGCAAGAGTTCATTTTGTTTATCGATCACGATTCTTTGAAGCATCTTCATTCTCAAAGCAGGTTGAGTGCAAAGCACGCTAGATGGTTTGACTATCTTCAACAATTTGATTTTGTAATTCGTCATACAGCTGGGTGTGAAAACAAAGTAGCAGATGCACTCGCCGAAGGCCACAGCTCTTGCGTCGCATCGTTAATGCAGTGGGTTTTGATTCCATGAAAGACGGATATGCAATGGACCCTGATTTTAAAGAAATATGGACGACACCGCAAAATGGCAACATTTCCGAACCGATTTCTCTTTGTCGATGGATTCATCACTAAGAATGGTCGTATTTGTGTACCAAGGGGATCACTGCGTGACTTTATTATCACAAAGCTTCATGGAGGAGGATTGGGAGGTCACTTCGGCTTTGACAAGACCTATTTGTTGGTAGTCGACCGTTTTTTCTGGCCCCATATGCGACACGATGTGCATACAGTCGTGTCTAGATGTCGAACTTGCCAAATTAATAAAGGTACGAAGCAGAATACTGGACTTTACACTCCATTACCTATCCCATACTTTCCTTGGGTAGATCTGAGTATGGATTTTATTCTTGGGTTACCTCGTACTCAACGTCACAATGATTCTATAATGGTGGTTGTCGATCGTTTTTCTCGGATGGCTCATTTCATCCCATGTCAAAAGACGTTGGATGCCTCTAATGTTGCTGCCCTATTTTTGAAAGAAATTGTCAGGTTGCACGGTCTCCCTACCTCCATCGTCTCCGACCGTGATGTAAAATTTGTTAGCTATTTTTGGAAAACACTGTGGGCTAAGTTGGGTACGAACTTGTCTTTTTCCAGTGCGTTCCACCCCCAAACCGATGGACAAACAGAAGTCATCAACCGGAGTTTGGGAAATTTAATGTGTTGTCTAGTTGAAGAACACACAGCCAGTTGGGATTTAATCCTGCCACAGGCTGAGTTTGCCTACAATAATTCCATCAATCGTACTACAGGTAGCTCTCCATTCCAACTTGTTTATGGAAGGGACCCACGTACGCCGATAGACACAACTTCACTTCCCCTTCCACAGCGAACAAGTGAGGCTGGTGTTGACTTTGCGGCACATATGATTTCTGTTCATGAAGAGGTTCGGAAGAAAATAGCTTTACAGACTGAAGCTTATGCTCATCATGCCAATTTACGAAGGCGAGATAAACAATTCGAAGTTGGAGATCAAGTGTTGATTCGTTTACGGCCAGAACGCTTTCCTCCTGGTAGTTACAGTAAGCTCCATGCTCGTCGGGCAGGGCCCTTTAAAGTTTTAAAGAAATTGGGACCCAATGCTTATGTCATCGATCTGCCCACAGACTATACAATTAGTCATGTTTTTAATGTTGAAGATTTAACCAGTTTCAACACTGAAACTGCTATGCCAGTGCCGTCAAACGACATTCCTGTCCGAGTTCCATCTATTCCCAGTCAGCCCGACACTGTGCTTGACGTGTTGGATCATCAGTTTGTGTCAACTCGTAGGGGTGGCTATTTTAAATTTTTAGTTCGCTGGGCACACAAACCCCTTTCGGAATCTGTTTGGCTGCAAGGTGATGAGGTTTCTCGTCTGGCTCCTGATCTTTATAAAACCTACGTTCAGAATTACTTGCCGGAGGCAAGTTCTTTGGGAGGGATGCACTGATGCAGTTAGTGGGTTAATTAGTTCTTTTCTCTTATTGTTTTTGCTTGTTAAATAATCAGTCCACTTTCCTCTGTTTTAGGAAGGAGTGATAGAACGTGGGTCATGGTTTTATTACGTGTCAAGCTAGTTGTCATTAACTGCCCACTTTCTCTAAGTGGTGCATCGTGGGTTTATTTTATATTATCATTTTGGTTGTATTTGGCTATTTAAAAGCCATGCTTTAATGAAGAAAAGGCAGATTGTATTTGTTTCAAAAAAGACACTGTATTTTGGAGAGATTCCAAGTGTGCCTTCAATTTCGGTGAGATTCTGAGATTGAGGGGAAAGCTGTGATATCAAGAGAGAGAATCTAAGAGCTTTGATTCTTAAATGTGGATGAGAAAAAAGACAGGATTTTATTTTTAGAATTGAAACCAAGATTGGAATCAAAATAAAACGAGGCCTAAATTTTACACAGTTAAAATATATAATTTACGCGCAGATGACAATAACAAGTGCTCTAGGATATGGGGACTCTGATATTAGCAAAAATACCTTCAATAATGCTAACTACAAACAAAATTTTGTATGACCAGAATCACTGTAGAATGAGTTGTCTAGCGGTGGCCCTTGTCTAAACTAAAAACAACATAAGTCCAACCTACCCGAAAAAAATTCCTAAAACATGAAAGAAGTCTCTGCCAAGTCAAACCGAGAGCTAGATGAAAATTATATAATTTAAAATTTTTTATTCATAATTTAATTTATCAAAATAATAATATAATATTATTAATTTAATAATAATATTTTTTTTCATATCTTACAGTAAGTAATATATATCAATAATTTAATATGATATTTAAATTATTAATTTTCAACTATTTTTTTCCTCAATCTAATTAACAACAAACACATTTTGCCTCCCTTCATTTACCTAACGATCATATATATAATAATTTAAGTAACCAACAAACACATAAAATTTATCCATCCAATAAATTATGTTATATCAATATTAGGTGTTAAATTGGCAAGTCTATAACTTAATAAAAACTTCAAACCGCTTACCTCAAAACAAATAATCCTAATAGAATAGTAATGAAGGCTTAAAAAAACTTAAAACAAAAGCCAAAGTAAAATAATACATGATAACTTTCTCAAGTCTCCAAACAACAATAAAGAAATAATCTTTTCAAACTCCAAACTTTATTGTTTGAACCTTTCATTGAATTTGAACAATACTTTTCATTGATATCCTCTTTATCATCTCCCCAAACTACATATAAATGAAATTACAAATGCATTAAATAAACTTTAGATAAACTATTTAATTTATTTAGAATTAAAAAAAATATCAGTAGATGTTAAACCATGAAGCCAATTACATGTACAAGTCAAAGCTTAAGCATCTTGAGGAGGAAGATGACTCCTATATTTGTTTAGCACAAGTCCTCCAATACTAAAAACTAATTCAGAAGTCATAGTAGTTATATAATAAATCACAAGCTATATTAGTCACATTAGGAAATCTAACATCGTGGTCCTTCAACCATTTTAAGATATTCAAACTTGATTTGTAATCAAATCAAGTTTTGGCATATCTAAACATATTTCTAACCAGACTTAGATTGTGCAATAATATCACCATCATCATATGCTAATTGCATCCATACATTATCGATTTCATATAAACAAAAAAATAATAATTACAACAATCTAACATTAAGAATAGTATAAAATAAATATTTATGATAGAAAAGTTAATTATCAACATACATTTGAAATAGAATCACTAGCTGAAAATAAACTGCATTAAGGAATTTTGCTTGTTGTCTTTAAATATGTGAAGTAGTGGAGAAACTCTTTGCATATTTTTTTATAAAGCAAAACTAACTTATTTTTCATGATATTTAACTTCTTTAGAGCACCATAAGCATCAAGTCTAGAGTAAAAATGTTTTAATATAGTAAATTTTATTTGTGAATCAAGAACTACTATCATTATAAATAGAATATTATACTTGTTAGGCCCCGAGGTAATTTAGAGGAGGTGAATAGATTACCTCTTCAAAATTCTTTGCAATTCCAAGCCAAAAACACAAACATGATTGCAATAAGTATGAGTTCTAAAAGACAATCAAGGTGTTTTGTGTAACTTTACTTTGTATTACAAGTAACAATTACAATGGAATTGTTCTAATGACTTATAATAGATTAGAATATGATCAACAAGAACAAACAAAGAAGGAAGCAGTAAAAAGTAACTCAGTTTTTTTAATGCTTATCTTCTCTAGCATAAGCCTTACAGAATCAAAAACAAAAGTCGTGTTCCTAATTTGACCACTCAGGCTTTTTATAAGTTTACCTCTCTCTTGATCTCTCTCAAATAACTCATGCTTTAAGAATCCTAAATAACTAAGGAGTTTTTCAATATAGTATGTGATATCTATCATTCTTCAAAGATATATGATCACTGTTCCATATGACAGTATATATAAACTCATTGATCTGTTGAGCACCCACCCAAAGAGGAAACCCTAATTACCAGAATAGAAACAAAATCTTCAATTAAATCTTTCCATATAATAACAGATCTTTAATTAGGAGCTAGGGGTGTAAATTTAAACCGTCAAATTGCCGAAATCGGTTCAAATCGACTCGCCAAAACTGTCAATTTATTAAACTATCGAAACCAAACAAAATTGGTTTGGTTTGGTTTAAAACTAAATAATATATTGGTTTGGTTTGGTTTTGGATTTCAAAACCATGGTTTAAACCGAACCAAACCGAATAATATTGTTATTTACTTATTTTATGTTTTTATTTTATATTTTAGGACTTATTTATTTAAGATTGTTTGTTAATACTTAATGTGTTGTATTTGTGAATTATATTATCAAATTTTGATACTTATAATTATAATTTTTATATATATTAGTATTGATATGATTATACACTATTTACTTTTTTTATTTTACATCATTTCAACTTTCAAGAACTCAAAAATTAATGAACCAAACTGGCTCAAACCAATCCAAACCGACAATCTTTCAAATTGCTAAGTCTAACCGATTTCACCCCTACTAGCAGCATAGCAATATTGCCAATGTAAATAGTTAAACTATTACAACCTTAGCCCATTAAGTCTACCTTCGAATGTCTCTTAGAATGTATTGTCTCAATGCCTTGAGTCAACCTTTGATATAAGCTTGATTGAGTCTTCCTTCGAAAGTGTTATCTTGATAAAACGCTTAATATAATTGTTTGTCCATTGAACCTTCCTTCGAAAGTGTCTTTGAATATTTAGTCTTGATGACTTGTTTGAAATATATTTTATCACCGATAGCCATCAAACTTTTCTTTGAATATGTCTTTGAGACTTCCTTTAAGTCTCAAAACTTCAATAAGCCTCTATTGATTATTCCACCAAATCTATTCATCGATGCTTCCATCGGTTGTCTTCATTTGGTGAGAGTCTCAAATTGATAGATTTTAAGATCTAATCCAATACTTAGCCAAGTAAATTGCATTTAAGTTCTGATGGTTCTTACTAATGGAAAACCTATCTCAGTCAAATCTAAGGATCTAACAATCCTCTATTTGGCATAGTTTTGGGACTTAGTTTTACGATGCCAATTATTTTCA
The DNA here is from genome assembly GCA_023512835.1 of Taxillus chinensis. Lineage (NCBI taxonomy): Eukaryota > Viridiplantae > Streptophyta > Magnoliopsida > Santalales > Loranthaceae > Taxillus > Taxillus chinensis. Next base: position 48,296,143 of record CM042091.1, read on the forward strand.
AGAATCTTTGCATATTCAATCAGTTAGGTAGATTTCAAGAGAAAAACATCATTGATATTCCCAGGTTCCAAGCGTGCTAGCCGTGGTATATGTGTATATATACAGAGAGGAGGATGAATCTGTATACTTTAAAATAAAATTTCAACTACTTTTTAGAGTAGGATATTTTAAAGAGGTTTCTTTATCAGAAGTGGTCCTCATATGGGTGGTCTATTAGTATCTCATGCAATATCAGTTGCAAGCAGGTTATGTATGAGAAAGAAAAGATAGAGACACATAATATACGTGGTTCGATCAATGTGATCTACTCCACGGTGGTGAGGGTGTACCTACACCGAGTCCAATCCACTATATATTCTTTTCATACAGTAGGATCTAGCCCTTGTTACAATAGGATCAACTCTCTCTCTCTCTCTCTCTCTCTCTCTCTCTCTCTCTCTCTCTCTCTCTCTTTTTAACTGCAAATACAAAAACAGTATTGCTCCAGAATTTACTCACTGTAAGAATCTGTTTAACACAAACTGCTCCTGCGTTGTTGACCGTTTGCTATGCTCGACCTTCAACCACTCCTTTGCTGAACTCACAATCTGTTCTTTTAATGTACGAGGAAGTGGAACAGATTAATTCACTGTTATCTCCCCTTCGATCTTCCTCTTTCTCTTTCTCTATATCTTTGAACTACTCTTTGCCGCCTCTTATATCTCTGCAGATACGTTTCTTGTTTTCCTTCAGAATACTTTCGGCTCGCTTATTAAGTCAGGCATATTCCTTACTTTTATAGGTTGGCACTAGTAAGAAACCCTTCATCTAGGGTTAAGCATGTTTCTTCTTTCAATCTTCACCATTAAAACATGATAAATTACCCTTAGATGACGTCTACGTGTTTTCTAGTACTTAACGTACTTGAAACTGCTGTTTGGGTAACGATTTACCGAAACGGTGAACTTCAGCGCGTTTGCTCCTTCGTAGCGCGCTCCATTTCTTTGTCAAGCCACAGCCTCAAAGATATTGCCTCGTAGCTTTCCTATGAGTCTACGAGTCTTCCTCTTCGATTCTTCGAGTCTGGGTCTTCAAGCCATGAGAAGTAAACTTCCACTTCTTCTGCTTTCTGGCTACAAAGCTAGGTCAAACAGCTGACATCTCATTCTACGAGCCTGAGCTCTACGAGTCTTCGAGTCAGTGACAGCTGCATTCTGCCTTGGTTGATAAACCGTCTATGGGTCTCTGCGACGAGTTCTTCCTATGACCCTCCGAGCTTCGAGTATGCGACTCTGCACGCTGTGACTCTATGAGTCTTTGCTTCGAGTATTCGAGTCTCTGCTCTTTACCTATCTACACCTTGGGTCTGTCAAACTACGACCCTTTGACCCTGTGGTCCTTCGAGGCTTCGACCCTGTGCCTATTCAAGGCTTCGACCTTCGAGTCGCCCCTATCTACGACCTTCGAGGCTACGGGTCTACAGATCTTCGAGTTAAGGACGTACACAGGTAGACTCCCTCTACAAGCTCACTCTAAGAGATCACTCTACGAAGTTGTCCAACCAAGTACGGATCTTTGACCCAGACCTTCGACCCTGCGAATTCCGTTTCTGCATAATGTTGACAACAATGACAACACAACCTCGTGGGAACAATAATCATTGTGTTATTTTTGACATTCAATAAAACTTTAATATTGTAAGTAAAAATACATGTCCCTGGCATCACCCCCTATTTATGCAAATAAACACTCATAGGGAAAACCAAACTCTATAAGAGGGTGGTTTAGCAGAAACATGCAAAAGATAGACTTCAAAATGAATAAAAGTTTATTGAAATACATTTTTTTCATGAGGTACGTTTTCTTTTCTTTCTTGCATTGCGGACATTGCAATTTTCAAAGTGTGGGGTTGGGTGTTACACACTTGGACTATTTATTTTGTTTGTGTCATCCAACTTTTGGTCTAATTGGCTATCTCTTTGCTTGATATTGTTTAGAAATTCTCCCATATTTAGGTCACGTTGTCTCATTTGGATGTTTATGTTTCACAACTAAAGGCATTAGATTTTTCACTTTTGCTTGCATTAACTCTATTTTATGTTTAAATGGTGATTTTTAGAATGTCTGATCCATATGGTTATTTGGTGTCATATGCTTGGGGTTGATATGATGAGTGGTGATTTACCATATTTCTCATTCCATTATTTATGCTTATTACCTGTCTGAGTTTTATTTTGCAACTATGGTGTTTTATGAACTAGTCATGTGTGTTTACCTTGTAAAAGTAATGTTTCATAATCCATCAATGAAGAGCATAAAATGCATCCTTGTAGGGTCATTATGACCTTTGAGGAATAAATGATGTTTGTGAGGTCATACAAGGGTAAAAGAAGAGTGTTATGGTGAGAGGTATGATAGCTTATGAAGTAAACTACACCACTCGAGGTTAATCTTGAAGGGCTTTTAGCTTAGTATACCCTAATGCCTACATACCTGGGAGTTGCTGGATGAGTCCCTTTACAAGGGTAGTATAGATGTGTTATAGTTATTTGAGTTGGATACTTACCTATATAAGACTAAAAATTGTAAAAAAGCTCTAAGTGAAAAAGAAAAGAGTTCACTAAATTAAAATCCATTTACCCTGACTAGTTTTATGTATTCTTCCAATGTTGTTTTACTCTGAATTTTAAGCATGAATGTTTGCATGATATTCAAAGTATTGAACTACTATTATGTTAGCTTTTGAGTATGTATTATTATACGATTGTATAGAGAATTCAAACTATTTTGATCCTATTTTATACATAAGAAGAAGGTAAGTGTGAAACAAAGTGAAGGTTTAATGTTTTTAGTGCACACATGCACAAGTCCATTTGGGAACTTGGCCTCTTTGAATCTGAGTTATTTATATTATATATTAAAATTTTGATTTGGTTAATTATTCATAAGTTCGATTGTCCTATTTTGATTTGCTCAAGGATGAACAACATCTCAAGTTTGTGGTAGGCTGATAAGTACTTGTTTAATCTATATATTAAGTCATATTCTACCTTCCTCTTTATAAGATTTGCTCATTCCTAGTAACATATTGTCAAAAGGCATATCAAGGTAGAGTTGCATCTTATTCTTGAGTTTGCAGGGATACTAACACATAAGAGGGAGTTATAAGTCAAAAGAATAATTAAACTTAACATAAGGATGGTTAAGTGAAATCAGAATCTTAGAAGCCTAACTTTATTGATGAAGCCTCAAATTACAAATTTCTTATTGTTTATAATTCTCTACTTTCTTAATTAACAAATTCTCCAGTTTTTTAGATACAATTAAGCCTAATAATTTCAATACGTAGTATCATAGGTTACCATTCTTTGTGGGTTTGACTTTGGGATTCATTAATTTGAAAAACTTATATCAACATATGATATGTGTGCTTGTAGTTAGAGTTTGCACTCATCAATTGACTCCGTCCAAAATAATCACACATGAAGTTTGGCTAATCCTTCCACTAGTCAGTGTTATAGTACTGAAATGGGTGTATAAAGTAAAGAAAGATTCTGATGGAAATATAATAGAATATAAAGCATATAACAACCCAAGTCCCCCGTAGCACGATATTGTCCGATTTATGGCCCAAGCTCAATCCCTAATTTTTTTCTTGGCAGTGCCACACATGCACCCCAAAAGGCCTCATGCCAGAAGAGGTCTCCATGCTCTCTTAAGAAGTACGCTTCATTCTCCTCTCAAGCTGATGTGGGACTTGTAAAGTCCTCAGATTCTATAATCCACCCCCTTATGAGGCCCAAGTCCTTGTGGTACTATGACACACTGACCCGGTCCCCAGCTTTGATACCATATGTAACAACCCAAATCCCCTGTAGTACGATATTATCCAGTTCAGGACCTAAGCCCAATCCCAGATTTTGTTCTAGGTAGTGCCACACAAGCACCCCAAAAGGCCGCGTGCCAGAAGAGGCCTCCACGCCCTCTTAAGAGGCACACTTCATTCTCTTCCCCAGCCGATGTGGGACTTGCAAAGTCCTTAGACTCTACAAAGCACGCTTAGTGGCAAAGGGTTATATGCATAAATATAGAACTGATTTTGTAAAAGTATTTACACCAATCATGAGAATGAAGGGAATAAGGCTATTCATTATACTTGTAGCCCAATAAGAATAATGACTTCACTGAATGGATGTTAAACTAGATTTCTTGAATGGAGAATTAAAGGAGGATGTGTATGTACAACAACCACTCAACTTTGAGGTGAAGGGAAGTGAACATAAGGTACTAAAATTGCACAAGGCTATGTATGGTATAAAACAAGCCTCAAAAGTTTGTAGCATCAAGTTAGATAGCAAGTTGATATCTCTTGGTTTTTAGAAAAGTCCATTCGAACATTTTTGTATATAAGAAGAGCAAAGGGGAGATATGTCTCCTTGTCAATGTATATGTGGATAATCTAGTCATTTTTGAAAACTGTGAGGAAGATATCGTAAAATTCAAAAAAAAAATGGAGGGATTTTTTTAAAATAGGCGATTTAGGATTGTTGAGCTACTATCTTAGCATAAAAGTTCATCAATTGTTGAATGGATTTCTGTTTGTTAAGAGGGATTTTCAAAATGGATTCTCTAGGTTAATGGTATGGTTGATTGCAACTCCACTCAAACTCTAATGGAAGCAAGATGAAAATTAAGCAAAAATAGTTCCTTATCACTAGTAGATTAAACCATGTATAAAAACATTGTGAGTAGTCTAAGATATCTCATAAACACTAGGCCAAATCCAGTGTATTCTATTTGCATTATGTGGAGATACATAGAATCCCCAAATATTAAACATATATATGTCTATTGTAAAATGATTTTTAAGATAAGTCAAAGGCACTGTTGGTTTAGCTTGCTTCTATGAGGGGAAGAAAGGAGTAGATGTGTACTTGGTGGGTTATAGTGACAGTGACATTGCAGGTGATGTAGGTGATGTACATTTTAATTTTTAGATGTACATTTTAATTTTTAGGAAAAGGAGATGTTGGATCTTAGCCATTATAAAAAAAAGATTTGTAAATAAAACACAAGAATAAAGAACATTTTGATTCTAAAACAAAGATGTGGGATGTAGGCTCATATGACAATGTTTTTTCCTTTTGAAAAACAATTAAATGATTGAAATATACTAAAACAAATATTGAAACAATTAATATTAGACAAAGCAACTAAGGTATGAGCATCAAGAGCTCAACTCAACCCCACAGTCATCTGGGCTTTCATTTAAATTTTTAGAAAAGGGGAAGAAAAAGAAAGAAAATATTTTTTTGTTTTGTTTTCAAAATATCAAAATTAGGAAAAAGAATTTTCAATAATATGGGTGAAACAACTAAATAATAATAATAATAATAATAATAATAATAATAATAATATGAATTGCTTCAGCCCTGATTGTGTCTCTTTTCCCAACAACTCCTCCTGCTTTGACAAGCACCAACAAAAGGGTTGGAATAAATGCGAGTCTAACTCCTTCCTCTTAGCTTCCTCAATGTTCTTGGCCCAAGAGTTATAAAGAAGAAGAAAAACTGCTTGGAATACCAAGTCTCTCTTTCTAAATATTTTTTATTTCTCGCACTGCTTTTTCCCTCTAAAGTTTGTTGCAAAAGTTTCAGAACTCTCAATCCTCTGATAAAAAAATTGTCTCAGTTCTCCACTCCCAAAATTGTGTCAATTCTCCTTCTCTGAAATTGTGTGTGGAGCAGCTTTTTTGGAGGCTAAGGTTGGAGACCTTCAAATTGAAAATTCAACCTCATAATTTTTTATTGAAATAAAATAGCTAAATTAGATTTCTTATATGTATGACAGTAAAATCATATCAATCAGAATATTTGATTTTCTGTACTGCCTAAATCAATTAGGATAATTAATTGAAATAATACAGGCAAGTGAGATTTCTTATTTCCCATGCCTAATAATTTGATATTTTTTTAATTCTAGGTTGTATCTGGATGCTTTGAAAATTTCCAAATAATTACTTGACATATTTCCCATATATTTGATGCCACAAAACTACTTCTTTCCCGACATGAAGTCCCGTTGGTGTACAGGTTGTAAAAAAATTGATTACGGAAAGGAGATAACACATTTAGCATGCTTGGAATTAAAAGAATTTTGAAACGACACCCTTTTTGGGCTACTAGCGGAAGAGTTGAAAACCTGAAACAAATTTCATTACTTCGGTTTTGTTGAGATTCGATATCTCGAAGTAAGGCCAAATCTCGAACTAGAGCTCAAATATCGAAGTTAAGCTCTCTGAAAGGCCCACTCTCATATTTCAATTTGATATTTAGTTTGATATGTCAAAGTGAAGGGCCAAATCCCGAAGTGAAGCCATTATTTCGAGCTAAAAGGCCATGACCGAGTTTGGTTTTGAGATTCGTTCAATATCTCAGAGTTAAGAGCCAAATCCTGAAATGAAGTTGTTATTCTGAGCTGAAAGGCCAACACAAAGTTCATTTTCGAGATTTAATTCGATATCTTAGAGTAAAGGGCAAGATCACGAACCAGAACGCTAAATTTCGAGTTGGAAGGCTAGTCACAAAGTCTCGAACTGAAGTCCATTGTCTTGAACCAAAGTTCTTCATCTCGAACTGAAGTCTCTCGTCTTGAATAATTATCAATCGTCTCAAACTAAAGCTTCTAGTCTCGAACCAAAGTTCTTCGTCTCGAACTGAAGTCTCTCGTCTTGAATAATTATCAATCATCTCAAACTAAAGCTTCTAGTCTCGAACCAAAGTTTCATGTCTTGAACTGAAGCAAAGTTATCCATCTCGGAGTTTTGACCCAAACCAGAACGCTTCATCTTGTGCCAAACTGAAGTCCCATATCAAAGTTGACTAAGTTTAACTTTTGTGGCTAAAACTATTTTGGATATAACTCTTTTGTTTCTACTTAGAATCGAGTGTAGTCAAATGCGTATGTCTTCAAATTTCATCCTTTATCATTTGGTATTTGCCATGGAGTACTTTGAGATCTTGTTAGAGAGGTCATCAATCTGGGGCTTCCTTGTTAAGTATGATTGTAATCTCTGGTTAGGATCTCTCCATGTCAATCTCTCAAATTGAAACACTAGTAAGGTGAAGCTCAACGTTGACAACAAAAACACCATCTCTTTTTGCAAAACTCTAGTCTACCATGATCAAAGTAAGGATATAGATACACGGTTTCATTATATAAGGGAATGTATAGAAGAAAGGAAGATTGCAGTTCAGTATATTGGGACAAATTATCAAGTTTGTGGCATTTTAACTATGCCTTTGGGAAAGCTAAAATTTCTTGAAATGTAGGAAAGGATTAAAAGACGAATTGTGAAGAAGTCACAACTAGATTAGGAATGTGTCTGTTAGAGGATAAGCTGGTTATATCCTATTAAGTTTGTTTCCAATTAAGTTTATTTCTATATTATTTGTGTCATGTTAATCAAGATTCAAATTAGGATTAGAAATAATCTTCTATTTTTGGTACTTATGTATGTTGTGCTAATCATGCTTTTATTGTTGATAACTTTAATGCACTGAGATCCCTTTACCGTGGAAACAATTTGTGATTGTACATGTCCACCATCGGAGAGTCAAGAGGGGGGGTGTAAAACACCTAATCGAAATCGTAACATAGGTGCTGTCTCATTTTGCATGATAGGTTTATACACAATAAGGGTATACATTGTTTTCTTAACATGATCATACAAAATAAACCACATACACAACTCCACAAGTAAAACATAATCATCATTATTATCAAAATATCATCATAGTAAAACTTAATACATAGTCATAATCTATTTAACAAAACCATAATCTAGTCCTGGGTATTAAGTCATCTCAAGTTACCAAACAAGGGAAATCAAACACACAATAGAAAAAAAAAAAACACAACCACAGTGTAGCGCTCTTCACCTTAGCTCATTCACCTTACACCGACTAGTACCTAAAAAGATTAGTTCATATGAGGGGTGAGCATATCACAACTCAATAGGAATCAAGTTTCCCATGTCCATCATAAAGTCCTCGTAACACTACATGTCAAGTTTATACTTGTGCTTGTGTAGTGTTCAATGCACCAATACAATTACACAGTAAATAAACACACTTACAACTGCTCACACTAGAAGGCAGATGACACCCTTCCACCATGATGACAATACCATACCTTTCTAGGAAAATATAACATGTCCACATATGCCACATTTTCCACCCATGCCAGACATCATGATTTCGAGTCCACAAATCATATCCCACCCTTGGGAATGAGTGTAGACTTAGCCCACCGTCGTGAGTGCTACACTACTCTATACAAGGGCTCAACAGTTTGTTGGCCAAATTTTGAGGGCACAATAATTCTACTAGTCATATATCGAGGGCATAGTAATCCTAATAACCAAATTTAAAAGGTGTGATAGTCCTATAAGCCATTGTAAGGGCTTAGAAGTTTCTCTCGCCAAGTCACTATAACAATTATATCATGTAAAGGCTTAGTAACCTTATTAGCCAAATAACAACAATGACAATCACCATTCTAACTGGCTTTATTCAATTTAGTTGAAAATCTAGAAAATTATAATCAAAATAATAGAAAATCCACCTATGTGACTTTTTGTTTATCAAAATAACCTTCAAAGTCAAACAATTCCTAAAAATTCAAAAATATGAGGAACAAATGACCATGTGGTAATAAGGAATTATTAATTTCAAAATGAGGAATTTATGGAGGAAAATAAGATATTAAGGACAACATTTTCACTATTTCACCTACTACGCCTACCACCTATTGTCTTATACAAGGATTGTTTTGCCTCTCCCCTTAATATACAAGTTCTCTTAAGCCTTGCCACGAATTCATTTGAACACTCCCTCAAGCTCTCCTAATTAATACCCCAAATATTTTACTCAAACCTTCTTTCTTTTTTTGATACTTACTAAGCGTAAAGGTTCTACGAAAGGTAAAACTCAAAATTATGAAATATTTATTATTTACAATATAACATATACATGGTTGGTTATAGCACCTTATATATATTATTTACATGATTCGTTTTACTAACTTATATATATTATTCTATGATTTGCTTTATGTAATAAACTTTGATTTCATTATAATCTCTCTTATGGTTGGACAAAGTAAGTTGATAGGTACTTCAAGAAAGGTCTCCAATATATTATATAAAGATAATCATTGGAGAGTGTCATTCTAGTTAATAATATGTTATGTTATGGTATTTAGGAAGTTAACCTGGATTATTATACTATGATATGATGTCAAAAATAATTTGAACTTCCATGAAATCTCTTATGTCATGATTCTCCTTGAAATGTGATATGTATTATGATTCACCTTGATATGTTATAAGTACCTTACCTTATTTACTCTTACTGACTATTTGAGCTTACCCTTTTTATGATTTTTCCAACCCCAAGTAATTAAAAGAATGAAAATACTAGGATAAGTAGTTCAAATATGCTTGAAAATATAGTTGTCTGAAATTTAAAGATTTGTTAGTTTGTGTATGATAACTCGTCTGTTATGTTATGTAATAATGAGTTATTGACACTTAGTCTTTAAATCCTTAAATTTTAAAATCTTGGATTGAATTTTGTAATAATCGATGGTATATTGATGAGATGATCAATAGTTTGAAATTTATATCAAATTTATGTATTTAATTTCATTAATTCACTCAATCTGAATGTCCCGAATTTGGGAGGGTTACGACAAAGGTTAAGGGTGGACCTACCTGTACCAGACACACCTTATCCATTGTAACACACACACACACACACCACCCTATGGTGACAGCCACATCTCGTGACAGCCTGCTATAGACTTGCCATGGGCTTGCCACAAGCACAAGTACGACAACCCACCACCTCTCAACCCTTTTTCTCTGATACCCAACTCATACTCTTGATTTGTTTAACCCTCAAAGACTTTACCATGCGAGAGTCAATCAAATTGGATTCTTCTATCCTATGATTCACAAATATATAATATCACAATAGCTTATCACACCTTAATCTCATACACACACGTGCGCACATACACACACGTTGACATATGCATGCATGCACACAACATGCTAATACCTTATTCCATAATGACAAACGAAAATATTGTTGCTCCTTTAAAACATTTTAAGGCCCTTTAATATTCCAAAAATATTGTATTTGGACCAAGGATAAGCAAGAAAAACACAATTCCCTACGTAGAAAACACTTTAAAACCAAGTCTTGATCGCCTGGTTTCCATTGATCGCCTGGTTTCCACCCGCTACTTTTTAGCGCCTCCTCTACTCTAAATCTCTCTCTAGAATTTCAAAAATGAAATATGAAGACTCTAGGACAAATTTGATAAAGTTAAGAGTCTTAGCCACACACAAACACAACAAAATAAGGATTTACTTGTCCTATAAGTAACTATGTGCCTCCCAAGAGTCATAATTATATTAGAACACTATTTACTTATCCACCAAATAATCACTTTTAATCCAAAAAAGCTAGTAAAAAGCCATCCATAAAATAAAATCCCAATTTTCCTTTTTCTCATTAAATTATGTTAATCAATTAATCCAAAACACCATTAAAAATGATGAAATTGTCTTTTAACACCACCGAGCTCTAAATCGGATCCAAATATAGTCATAAATTTTCATTTAACGCATACATCACTATACTATCATCCATTTACTAACACAAGGCTAACACCTATGACCCACAAATACGGGTCTTTACAATAACCACAATTTATTTATATGTTGTTTTATTTTGCTAAGCAAATTTCTATAATTTTCATAATTGCTTATGAGAAGTAAATCTTGAGAATACTCAAAATAGTATTGTGACTGTGAGCACCGCAAAACATTCTTCTTTGTTTTTTAACCTGGTGTCTCTAACAAAATTGTTGTTATCGCCAATATCCATTTATTGTTAATCGATCATACGGGATGGGTCGAGGTAAAAGTGATACCTGTTCTAGCAGAGGCGGGATTTATTTATTACTATACTTCAACCCCCCTACTAAGGTGAGTAGTGAAATTTAAAATCATATCTCGTCCATATGTAGATGGGGGCAGAGTATCCCATCCTATAGTAGAGTCGGCAGAAGAGACTCCATTTGCCAGCTCTGCGCTACCACTCCTTATTGAGTTTGCCTATAGGGGTGATCCTCGTCCTACCGGAGGCAGGATTAACGCCCTCCTCTCCTATTTAGGTGGGGGGTCAAGTTTTAAAATGATACCCTGCCCCATTGTACGTGGGGCGACCGAAAGTGATATCTCATTCTCTAGCGGGATTGGCGAATGAGGCTATATCAGCTTGCATCAAATTATTTCTCTTTATTGGATCTGTCCATATGAATAGTTTTGACTCAAATCAAATTTTTACACCATTTTTAACTAAAAAAAATGATCAAAAATGATTTAATTTCACAATAATAAATACCAATCAAAAATATCAAGTCATATATAATAATTATAGAATAATTAGATAATAACATTTAAAATATTATAAAATTATAAATTATGGAAATAATTAGATAATAACATTTTGTCAATTACACCTCTCAAAAGATGGAAATATTAAACATTTTCACATTCATGTCAAAATAAAAGAAAGAAATCATTTCACGTAGGCCTGTAAATGAGCCGAGCCGAGTCGAACTTAAGTGAACTCGACTCGGCTCGTTTAAGAAAAAATTTAATCGAGCCGAACTCGAACTCGAGTCGAACTTTAGAACCCTTAACTCGACTCGGCTCATTAAACATTTTGTTAAACTCGAGTTCGAACTCGAGCTCGTGTAAGGAGAATACTCGAGCCGAGCCGAGCCCTAGATTAGCTCGACTCGAGCTCGAGTTAGAACCATACTTATTAATTTTTGAAACCGAACTCGAGCCCGAGCTCGAGCTCGACTAAACAATTATACAAGCCTTAAAATATACAGTTCGGCTCGTTTTAAGCTCGTTAAAAACTTATTTAAAATAATAATAAATATTTTTTTTACAATAACCATAAAAATGACAATGCTTTAAAATGAATAATAGTATAGTTTAAAATAGTAAACATAATTACAAGCCATAAATAAGCAATATCTTACAACAAAATGATCAAATTTTAACATAATTATCTCATTATAAGGCCTAACACTAAATCCGGCAGATTGCACAATAATATCTTTAGAGATAACTCTAGCATCCATAAGAATCTTCTCTCTAATTAGGCTAGCAAAGTGTGTTCTTATAATCTCACCTGCAACAATCAATACAACAAAACATTAACCAGCAATAGAGTTAATTGCTGTCAAGAAAAAAATATAGAATTACCTCCAACTCGTCAAGTTATATTAATTTACAGCATACACGCTTTGAAGCTAATGTAGAGATGAGATGGAGCGATTTGATTTCTTCTGTCCATAGACTTTTTCAAGTATAATTGTACAAATAAAACCCGAAAGAAGCACAAAGAGAATAACAAACATAATCCAAACATAATCCGGACGCTGTTTGAAATTTTTGATAATTTGAAATTTAGATTTCCCTATGAAATACAGGCCTTGTTAGAATAACAACATAATCCAAAGTCAGTGTACATATAAAACATAACATCAAATCCCTCAACAAAAATCTAGGAACCATACAATAAAATAAGTTCATCTCTCTAATATCTATCTCCTTCTAGGACTCCTAAACTGATGTAAGCGGGGTGATCTGAAAAAGAAAATAAAAAGGCAATGCATTGGAGACCAGATGGAGGAACTGTCAGAACCAATAAAAAGGATAGGGAAGAAACATACCCGCATAAGTATAGTCTATTTATTTACATGGCATTTAATTCAACAAACTAGAGATTCTCATACCCTTGAAACTACAGGTATTGGTTATACCTAAGGTAAAGTTCATTAGCCTCAAATTGTTATACAAGTACATTTCTAGTGAACTCCAAACACAAAAAATTCAGGACTTGGTAAATCATAAAAGATAAAATGACAGCCACAAAGCTAGGTTAATTACAAAAAAGAAGATAAATGAAGTAAAAATAAGTTCACAAACAAGCAACAATCATATAAATGAAATACCCAGAAAAGCAAACAAAGAATTTCAATTTAAAAACCAGCAACTAGAACAACTTCTCATTTCATCATTGAATAATATTTTTAAGTGACTTAACAACTCTTATTATTTCTAGGAACAAATGTGTATTAGCATAGAATTGCCTCAAGAAAACCAGGGGTGGTTAGCCATATAGAATCCCTTGTTTCTAACATAAGCTTTAAGAATGGTAAAAGGAAACATACCTCCTCATATTCATCCTTTTGCACAGTCCATTGCTCTATGATGAAAATACATAGCTGATTGTTTAATGGGGAAAAAAACTAGAACAGAACAAAAGATGCAGTGGCACTTGAGAACTGGCTGAACCTGCAAAGAAAACCCAGAACCAAAAAAAAAACAGCAAAGGCATAAAAAACCAAAACAGAACAGAAAATGCAGCAGCAATATAAAATAAATCCGAAATAAAGGGATAAAAACCCAGAATAGAACAGAAGATGCCCCAATAACATAAAAATAGCTTAAACTTACAGAGAAAATCCATAACAAAAAATATTACAACGAAGGCATAACAGGAAAAAAAAACTCTGAAATAAGATATTGCCAGCATAATATGTAATCATAGTTGTCCTCTAATGACAACAATTGCATTGGAATGCCTTGAGATCCTCTTTGTGAGACCATCAATCAATGCCTTTGTGTAAAAAAACAGAACAAATGATGTTGCAGCAGTATAAAAATCGCCTGCAAATAAATACCAAGAAAAAAATACAGCAAAGGCGTAATAGGGAAAAAATAACCAACATAAATGGAAATGAACAAAGATTATCAGGCCAAAGAGGCTTCCAAAACCAAGAAATCAACCCTGCCCCGACAAGCAGACCAAATGTCTCTCATAAGTACTGGAATTACAGATTTTTCAAAAAAAAAAAAACACTTGAAGTCTTCAACAAAAAATTCCAGTACTAAAATTACAGAAATATTTGAAGTCTTCAACAACAAAAAATGCTGAAATTACACAAATATAAAGAAAAGTAGCCTTGAAGTCTCAAGTTGTTGTACTTGTTGTCGGTAAACCCACTTCAATAAATTTCTACACAAAATAAACAAGTAATCCATTCGTTAATAAAATGAAATAAAAATAAACAAATAATGAAAACACATAAATTTAAATGAAAACTTACTTTTATCACAGATTTTCTCTTAAGGCCATGAAGTGATCCCACCCAATCTGAACCACATAAGAGCATTTGAACAGTTTCAGTTTTTAATGATGCTCTATGAGGTTCAATCACCCTACCACCAGCACTGAAAGTAGCTTCCGAAGCCACTGTACTTATGGGAACAGCCAAAATATCCTTTGCCATTTTAGATAAAATACGATACTTCAAAGCATTGGATTTCCACCATTCCAAAGCATCAAAATCAGCATCCATAGTTATTCCATTATCATTCTTTTCAGAAATATAAACATCCTCTTCAAGATAAATATCCAAATCTGATTTTACGGGTCGAATGATGTCACTACTTCTAATGTGTTCAAAAAATCTTGATCGACCTTGAGAAATTTTGGAAACTACATCTCCCGCAGTGACACTTGAGGAAGCAGCAGCATTTATTTGAGCAGTTTCTTGCAGTATAGAAGGCTTATGGGTAGAAACATATGACTCAAATAACTGTTTCAAAACTTCCAGCACATTCTCAATATAATAATCACATTTTTCTGATGGGTAAATGATAGGAAAACAGAATTTGATTAGCTTCATCTTATATCTGGGATCCAAGACAGCAGCTATGGACATCAATAAATTACTTTGACCCCAATACTTTTTAAACTTTTCACTCATCTTGGTTGCCATTGACCTTACGTACTCATTTCTATCCTCACACTTAATCATCAAAATTTCTTTCATCCTCCATACCTCAGGTAAATACAGATCTGCAGTGGGGTAATCACTACCGGAAACAACATTAGTTACATCATTGAAAACTGACAAAATCTGGGTTACATTTTCCACCATTCCCCATTGTTCTAGACTAACAACCCACTGAAATCCTTTCTCAACTCTTTGGTACCTAGGGAACACTTCTTTGAACCGAATTGCTGTGTCCAACATCATATAAGTGATGTTCCAATGTGTAAGGACATCTAAAATCAATTTTTTACAACGTATATCCAATCTCTTTGCTATATCGGTAAAAATAATCAGCCTACTTTCAGAAGCCACTATAAATTTTATGCCCAGCCGAACAGCATCTATAATGTCCTTAATTTGTGAAAGGCCAGCTTGCACACACAAGTTTGTAATATGTGCACAGCACCTAACATGAAACAGCTTACCCTGAGCTGGCAAAATATATTTTAACTCAAAGTCATCTTTTAAATTTGCAATTGCAGAATCATTAGTTGTTGCATTATCCACTGTAATTGTATGAATTTTACTCTCAATTTCCCAATCACAAAAACAAGCCCTTAATGCATCAGTAATCACACCACCACAATGTGGAGGAGGTACATTGCAAAAATTTAAAACTCTTTTCTGAAGGCACCAAGCAGAATCCACAAAGTGGCAAGTCACTACCATATATGACACCCTTTGAGAAGAGGTCCACATATCGGTGGTAATGTTCACCTTGTCAACCAATTTTAAAAGTACTTTCAGCTTCCTTTTTTTAGTTTGGTAAGTGCTGAAGCAGTCATTTTTAACAGTTACACGACTGATTTTTTTCCAATGAGGTGTGCAGACCCTCATGAACTTATTAAAAAGCTCATGCTCCATCATATTAAATGGGTACTCATGGAATAACACCATATGAGAAGCCATTTCCCTAACTTTACTCTCTTTGTAGGTAAAACCTATCAAACTTTCCACACCATCATGTTCCATGGTAGGTTCAAATGACAAGATTTTCTGTTTTTTATTACCATTATGCTGTATATATTTAGTACATGTAGTCAAATGCTTTTTTAGGGTTGAGGTGGTACTAGAATTTCCAACTACAAACATATTGTGACACCAACGGCATTGCGATTTTTTAACTCCGCATACAGTAACTAGATCAAAATCATTCTAAACTGCTGAAGTCTTTTTCCTTTCTCTCTTTACATATGGTGGATTTTCACTCATAGCACTACTCAAACACCCATTTCCAGCCTCACCAACAACTGCAAGGGCATTGTCAATAGGCTGATCTAGTGTAGGGTTTATAAAAACAGTATTATCTAATTGGACTTCCAACCCTTCCACTTCATTAGATTGGCTTTCATTCTCCATCACTGTTAATTGTAAAATAATCTGAATTACTAATTTAAAATTTGTTCGATAATGATAATTTCATATAGATAAAATAACACAAACATTAAACCACAAAAAGTTTTTACAAACACTAGATAATTGAAAAATTACAAGCAGCATTGGACAAAAAAATACACAACATTAGGCAAAAATAAAATTACAAACATTACACAATTAAAAATTTCCAAACAACATTAGACAAAAAAATAGCATTCAACAAAAAAAAATACAAACATCATTACACAATTAAAAAATTACAACCATCATTAGACAATAAAAAACAGCATTAAAAAATAATACATGAACAAAAAATCATGATACTTAAAGAGAAAGACCAATACATGAACAAAAAATCAAATCAAGCCACCATGTAACACTACAAAATAATAGGCAGCATATAAAGCACAATTAAAAATTTTCAAATAGCATTGGACAAAAAAACAACATTCAACAAAAAAATAAAAACATCATTACACAATTAAAAAATTACAACCATCATTAGACAATAAAAAACAGCATTAGAAACTAATACATGAACAAAAAATCATGATACTTAAAAGAGAAAGACCAATACAGTAACAAAAAATCAAATCAAGCCACCATGTGACACTACAAAATAATAGGCAGCATATAAAGCATGAAAATTGAAAAACAAGTTTAATTCATATCAAAATATGAACAGTTTTAAATTTGTAATGAAACATAGTAAAGTAGCAAACTAGTTGAAAACATGCACAATGTTTTATATGCATAGTTTCACATCAAAATATAAACATTTTATCAAAGCAGTCATTAATTTTCTTCCTGTACTTCCAAAATAATTAAAATTATAGAAACTGCACCCAGAAAAGTGTTATAAATTACACCCAAAATTGTTTTTAATAGTTATTAATAGAGTTTGTGTTATAATATTTTCTTTCTGCTACTGGCCATGACCCATTGAAGTTATGTAAAAACAATGACATACTTGCAACCAGGTTGAACTTTGTGTGTTCATTAGAGTTTCATTTTAGCCTGTTTATTTTTAATTTTCTATTTGCACCGAGTAGCAAATGAGCAATAAAAAGCAGACTTTAAAAAAACAATTAGCTGTTATGAACCGTCAATTTTTTTTAAAATAATCTGAATTACTAATTTAAAATTTGTTTGATAATGTCGATTTCATATAGACACTAAAAAATACAAACAAAATTAAACCGCAAAAAAATTACAAACAATTAAAAAATTAAAACCAACATTGGACCAAAAAAAATACACAGCATTAGGCAAAAAAAACAGCATTAGGCAACAAAAAAACATACATTGCTGTCCATATAATTTAATTTGCTCTTAGAATATGATCTTTATTCACTTATCACTCAATAGTCTCCATATTGAACTAATCAAGTCAAACTGTCAACTCATGTAGCATAATAGAACATTAAACATTTTCAATACATGAACAAAAAATCATGATACTTAAAGAGAAAGACCAATACATGAACAAAAAATCAAACCAAGCCACCATGTAACACTACGAAATAATAGGCAGCATATAAAGCACATGCTTCTCTTAATATATAGTAGTATTAAAACAATCATCAGATTCGGTTTAATGAATTAAACCCAGCAGTATGAAGATTTCATTGGGAATTTAGACTTGTACCCTACTAGTAGTTGGATCAAGTGTAGCAAATAAGCAATCCTCAGCAAGTACACTAGCCCCCGTCAATTGATTTAGAAGTGTGCTTTTTCCAATGTTTATGTAACCAACCTGATATAATATCACAGAATTCAATATGTTTCTAAAGCCCTTGTTGTATAAACAAATATGCAATCAATCTTAACTACAAAATCAATGTATTCAACTTCACTTACCAACGAAACTTCAAGAACAGGGACAGATTTATGTTGGGTATGATACTTTTTTGGTGTTTTCGAGTAGATTGTAGCTCTCTTTTATCTCAACAATCTGCCAATGCAAGCAATTAAGGTGCATAATATAAGAACTAACGAAAAAAATTCAGATGCAAAAAGTATGTTTTAAATAATGCTTAAACTTCTAATATACTAATAAGAACTACAAAATCTTGAACTTCCACTACGCTGGCACATTATTAATTACGGTATGCATATGTTAAAATCCACCTTAAGAACGAATATGTAAATAATTAAAGCAATGAATGATACTTGCATATATAAACTTTAAGCCACTGAAAAATAACATCTTGAAATAAGAATGTCTTTTCCTCAATATCAGATAAATATATAAATTGAAATAAATATTTACATATATAACATGTATCATAATCACTTTTTTAGCTTTTTGTAAGATTTAAGTTTGTGATCTCTAGCGTGTGTGTGTGTATATATATATATATATACACGATAAAATATATGACAGTTTAAAGATGACCATACTCGTAATCAAACTCAATGACTAAAATTCTATCCAAATCTTTAAGCCGATATAGGTTGATTTAAAAACCCTCACCAGGGATGGTCGCTTGGTGCAGATCGATGGCGTTTGATGCAGATCGATGACGCTTGGTGCCGATTGATGACGCTGGATGCAAATCCATGGTCGTACGGTGCAAATCGACGGTCGTACGGAGCAAGTCGACGGTCGCGCAGTGCAAATCGACAGTCGCGCGGTACAAATCGACGGTCGCGCGGTGCAGATCGACACCTGCTTGGTGCAGATCGATGGCCTTCCAGTAGAGATTGACGGGCTGGAGAGATGTTGAAGAAAATGAGACGTGGGGTGGGGGGAAGACGCTCTGCTCAATTTAACCTAGCGTAACGTGTGCGAGTCGTGCGACTGCCGACAACTCAAGTGAAATAATATTTCTATGCTAATATTTAAATTTAATAATTTAAAATTTTAAAAATTTATAATAATTTAAATAATAATAAACGAGCATAATAATTTCAGTCTAACATAATAATTTAATTTTCAATTTTTAATTTTTAAAAATTACTAATATTTATTTATTAAATAATTATAAGTTCTTAAACGAGCCATCGAGCTATAAACGAATTCGATTTAAACGAGTCGAACCTACGAGCCCTCATCGAGCTTAATCGAGCGAGCCGGATATGTATCGCTAACTAATCGAGCGAGCTTCAACAAGAATCTGGCTTAACTTCAACAGATCGAACTCGATTTCGAATCGAGTTTAACCGAGCGAGTATCAAGCGAGCTGTCGAGTGTATCGGTAAATTTACAGGCCTAATTTGGCGTAAATCTTTCGTGCACGTCTGACCAAATTAAATTAATGAGCCAATAAAATAAAAAAGAACTTGAATAAGAGTGACTAGTATATAAAGCTTCCTGAAAAGAAGCGCATTGAATTTATGCTAAAAACAAATATTTGAAGTATGTCATATTATTATTATTATTATTAAGGACGTGGCACGTTTTTACCGGTCCTTATTTGGTCAGATCTATTCAATTCCACGGCACGAAGGTCACGTTATCTATGAAATCATGATCTCAGCAAGACCAATCGTTCCCCATATAACGGTGTCCGCCCGGCGCCCACAACGAGTCAATCAAAAGTCCAAGCTAACCTCCGCTTAAAACGGACGACGGGAGAACACGAAACACGGAGGAGACAAGCGGAGGACAGCCATGTACGCCGCAGCCACAAACATGTCGTGGCTTGCTGAGGTGAAGCGCTCCCTCATGTCGGATTTCGGCCTCAACAGTCCGGCCACCCTTGGCATTCTCGCCTTCGACGCCGCCAAGACCATGGCCCGCCTCGTCTCCCTCTACAAGACCCTCTCCGACCACGAATTTGACAGCCTCAGAAACAATGTCATGCAATCCAAGGGCGTCTCCTATTTGAATTCCAAGGACCAGGGGTACCTCATCTACCTCGCATGCGTCGAGATCCTCGAATCCCTCGACTCCACCGCCGTCGCCGTCACCAGACACGGCCGTAAATGCCGCGACTTTGGTCTCAGCCGATTCGATTCGGTCTACAGAGATCTCAAAATGGGAAGAAGCATCGACGCGTCGACGAAGCTAAAACTCACCAACAGGAACGCTGGGAAGGTGATTGAAAAAATGGAGAGGTTAGTGCATGCGACGGCTGAGTTGCATAGGACGTCAGAGGCATTATCAGAAATGGAGTTTTCAGAGCGGAAATTGCTGATCTGGAAGAAGAACGCGACCCAGAAGACCAACTTCGACCTCTTCGACGAGAAAATCGCATACAAGAGGAAACAGGTCCGACAATTGAAAGACTCCTCGTTGTGGGGCCAAACGTTTGACAAGGCGGTCGGCCTCATGGCTCGAGGCCTCTGCATCGTCTACACGCGCGCGTGCAGGGTCTTCGCCCCCTATATGTCCTTCCTCCCTCACCGGAAATTCCTGTCCTACCACGAGAAGGGCGGGTCGTACGAATCAGGACCGACAGCGGCTCCGCCGAAGAAGCGTCTTGTTCACGCACTATTCACCAGAAAAACATGCCCGCCCGCCGCTAACAACATTTGCTTCGGGTCGGGGTGCGACAACGAGGAGAACATGGGGAGGCAGAACAGCGCGTACCTCGGAGCGCCACCGTCTACGGTTGGCGGCTCGAGGCTGGCGCTGCGCTATGCGAACGTGATCATTCTGTCGGAGCAGTACCTGAACGCGGCGGCGATTGGGGAGAAGGCGCGGAAGGAGCTGTACCAGATGCTGCCGGAGAGTTTGAAGGCGGCGGTGAGGTTGAAGCTGAGGAGGCAGTGGAATAAGGAGGAGGAGAAGGAGACGGCGGTTGACGGGGAGTCGATGGCGGAGGGGTGGAGGGAGGCGATGAAAGATATACTCGGGTGGCTGGGGCCCATGGCGCATGATACGGTGACGTGGAACACGGTGAAGGTCATGGAGAAGAAAATGTTTGATGGGAAGCCGACGCCGCTGCTGCTGCAGACGCTGCACTACTCGGACAGGGAGAGAACGGAGGCGGCCATAGTGGAGGTGTTGGTGGGGTTGAGCTGTATGTATAGGTACGAGAACCGACGGGTGTTTGATCGTGGGTGTAGGAATAGTCCCTTAGATAATATGATGTTTTAAAAAATTTTGAAATCGCCTTGATAGATTTGAAACTTTTATTATTATTATTATTATTTTATTCTGAACAGTGGTTGAATGAATTATATTATTGGACGAGGAGATTTTTGATTCTTAATATCAATCGAATAAATTGCCCACAAGTATTATTAAGATAAATGAATAAATTATCGTTTTGCTATTAGTAAATTGGTGTAATTTAAATATTTAAAATAATAAGATGTGGGAAAAGACAATTAGGTAAATTTATGAGTTTTCTATATAAAACTATAATTATATATATATATATATATATATTTATATATATACACACATATATTTAGGAAAAGTCATCTTATATAGAGGACCTAAGGATAAATTCTTATTATGAGAACCTTTAATCTGAATTGTTAGATTAATATTCAACGGTTCATATTAACGTTCTCATGATAAGAAGTTGATCTCATATTTTCATTGTACTAAAACATATAGTAGAAATTCCTGATGAATAAAGATGAGGCATTGAAGCATGACAACTCAATTGATGTAAATGAGAATTATTGCCCAAATAATCAAACTAATGCAAATTGAAATTTTTACCATTGACCAGCCATAAACTAGTTATCACGTTGATCTTTATAGTTTTTCTTGCCTTGAAATAGGGATAAGCCAATGAGTAGTTGTCCATAAGCACCACGAATGCACATCTCTACACCTTTTATCATGACTGTCATATGAGGGTTACTAAATTTTCACCACCAACCATCAGCCTCAATGTCATTGTATCATTATCGATTTTCATTAACTAAACCTAATTATGATAAATAAAAAAAATAGAGTTGTTACTGAAAATTTTTGGGATTGGTTATCTATAATCTTGAGTAACTGAAAATGATGATCTATGTTTCCAGATCTAGGTTTATAAGTTAGTTACACGAGAAAAAGAATTAATAACCCATAACGCTCTAAATTGGTCGATACCTATTTTAAAAGTTAGAAATTTCTATTTGTTGTCCCCACAGTCCTTTTGGGTTTTCATTGTTGTCAATAGTTTATTAAGAAGCGGGCAACAGCTTGTTGTACTTGGTTGGATAACTTCGTATAGTGATCTTTTGGAGTGAGCTCGTAGAGGGAGTCTAACTATGTACTACTTCATTCTGTTTAGAGTTGAAGATCTGAAGATTCAAAGACGCACGAGGTCAAAGATCCGTAGACTTGAAGATTTGTAGGGTTGAAGATCCTCAGGCTTAAAGCACCTTAGATTCAAAGATCCATAGGGTCACAGACTCAAAGATCCACAGGGTTGTAAACTTGAAGATCCATAGGGTCAAAGATTTGAAGACCACAAATGCAATCAGGTGAAGAGCAGTGTCTTGGAGATTCGAAGACGCGTAGACTCGAAGACCCATTGAGTGAAGAGTGGTGGTGTTACAAAGTCAAAGTTCAAAGGGTCGGAGATTTGGAGACTCGTTGATGTGAATAGAGACCCGTTGATGTGAATCAATGATTAGCCAAGTCAGAAGGTGGTTATCGCTGCCTTAAAACTGGAGACTCGGAGACTCGAAGGCTTAACCTAAAGATCTAAGTGTCGTTGGCTCTAAACTAGAGTTGGTCTACCTCAAAGGTCTGAAGGTTCAGACTCGAAAGTTCGAAGGTGCAGACTCGAAGATTGTAGCGTGTGTACTATATGAAGCATTTGTGAGGTTATAAAGCAGATATCTTCGAGGCTATGGCTAATCGAAGGATCAAAATGTAATTAAGGTTGCCGTTTAAGTAAGTTATTCGGGCAACGTATCTGAGCACGTTAAGTATCAGAATAAACACATGGATGTTAATCCGAGGCTAGAGTAATATGTTTCAACGATGGAGATCAGAAGGTGGAACATGTTTAACCCTAGGAGGAGGTTCTCATGCAACGACCGTCCTATAAAAGAAAAGCAGATTGCATACTTCAAAGCAGCATTAGAATATTTTTAGTATACATGAAAAGTATCTCGAAAGATACAAGTGACGCAGAGTAACTCGTATTGCATATACAAAGAGAAGAAGATTGAGAGCAAGATAACAGTGACTTCATCTGGCTTCATTTCTCATACATTCAACAGACAGATAATGAGTTTGGCAAATGAGTGGTTAAATGTCAAGAGGTGCAAACAACTGAACACGAAAGAGCATGTTATGCTAGACAGTTCTTGATATTCCCAAGATCCAAGCAAGATTGTCTGGGTATTCGTACTTATATACAAAGAGGGGGTGAATCTGTATACTTTAAAACTATTTCCTTACTTTTAAGAGTAGGATAAATATTCTAGCAGATGTAGTTGGTGTTTGGATGATATTTTAGTGTCTCATGCAATATCAGTTAACAGCAGGTATATATGAGAAGTAAAAGGCAAAGACATACGGTTTACGTGATTCGATCAATGTGATCTACTCTACGGTGGTGAGGGTGTATCTACGCCGAGTCCAATCCACTATATACTTTTAACACAGTAGGGTCTTGCCCTTATTACAATAGGATCAACTCTCTTTGCTTATAAATGAAAATACAAAAATAGTATTAGTCTAGTACTCACTTACTGTGAAAAACTGTCTAGCGTAATCTGCTCCTACGTATTCAACCGTTTGCACTGCTTGACCTTCAACCACTCCTTTGCCAAACTTACAATTTGTTCATTGAATGTATGAGGAAGAAGAACAGATTAACTCACTGTTATCTTGCTTCCAATCTTCCTCTCTCTCCAAGTATGTTGTACGAACTACTCTGCGTCGCTCTTGTATCGCTCCAGATACATTGCTTGTGTTATGTAATATTCGGACGCTACTCTGAAGTAAGGCATATTCCTTGCTTTTATAGGTCGGCCGCAGTAAGAAACCCTTTTGCTTGGGTTAAGCATGCTTCACCTTTTGATTTTCATCGTTGAAACATGTTAAGCCAGCCTCGGATGACGTCCACGTGTTTTGCAGTACTTAGTGTGCACAAAGATGTTGTCCGAGCAGTAACTTACTGAAATGCCGTCCTTCAGTGCGTTTCGTTCCTTCAACTAGCCACAGCCTCGTACATATATGTGCCCCATAGCTTCGTTGTTACTTCATAAGCTACCTCCAAGTCTTCACCTATGAATCTTTGAGTTTGAGTCTTCAAGCCTTGGGAATTGATCTTGCAATTCTTCTGCTCTCTGGCTTTAAAGCTAGGTTAGAATCAGTGCTCAACTGACGTCTCACTCTACGAGTCTTCGAATCTCGAAATCTCCAGTTCCAAGTCAGTGACAACTGCATTCTACCTTGGCTAATCATCTGTTCACATCAACGGTTCTCGGTAATGAGTCTTCCAATCTTCGACCCTACGAGCTTTGACCCTACGAGTTTTGACTCTATGACACTGCCACTCTGCACCAGATGGGTCTTCAAACCTACAAATCTTCGAGACACTACTCTATGCCTGACTGCACTTTGGGTCTTCGAATCTTCGACCCTGTGGATCTATGAGTCTACAACCCTGTGTTCCTTCAGTGGTGCTCTGAGTTTGATGGCATGATGATCTTCGACTCTACAGATCTTCGAGTTATCTGATCTTCGACCTTGTGGGTCTACGAGTCTTTGGATCTTCGACTGCTACAAGATATGATAGACTCCCTCTACGAGCTCACTTTAAGAGATCACTCTACTAAGTTATCTAACTCAGTACTAAGTTCAAATTTCAAACTTTGAGGCATTGACAAACTACTGGCTCGGAGTTTGGTATTTAATAAAGTTTTTATTCAAGACACAGATTTTAACTTTAAATCTGTGGCTAATATTGTTCTGTATAGATAAATTTGTTAAAACATTTTGGCTATTTCACTATGAGTGCTCTAAAGTCCTTAAATTTATGTCACTTGAGTTGGGTGTGATAGGCTAAAGCTTGAGTTTAGTTGAGTTGAGTTGAGCTTGTAATGATAAGGTTGAGTGCCCTAAATTAGTGATCCTATGGGATCATGGACAAGTCAAGTCCTGGTATTGTGCACAAACCGAGTCCCGATGAATATACCGAGCATGTAGTGTAGATATGTTTGTTTTGCATAATAGGGTGGTGTGGACTTATAGTTCACTTGTTAAACTTATAACTCACCCTACTATATTGTTTACCCTTGTTAGGTCCGACCCAAGACTAGCGACGACTTTTCTGGAAGGACGATATTGGACACTACTCTAATGTACTATTATGTTATTTACTATTTATTTTACCTAGACATGGGTCTATGGAAAGTTACATGTGAACATCAACTGTGATGTATGATTGCTTGTGATATTTATTGTTGTTGTTGTGCTATTATAAAAAAGTACAGGATTATCCCTGATATATGACTATATATGTTTGCATCATTACCACCCATAGTGTAATCTCTATTAGTGCTTGTCACCACCCCTTCACCCTTCAGGTGTAGGCAAGGGAAAATCATGTCTCTAGTCTCAGGTTCTTAGAATTCGAGAGTGTGACAAACAGGGGCTTCAAGGTAGCCCACTCTAATCTTGTTGATTTCTAGCATAAGTTGTTTTATAATGACCCGTGTTCGGGGTTCTGGGAGATAACCATGTGATGGAATACACATCAAGGGAGATGTGAATATTAGTATGATGACGTATACGTTGAATAGAGTATTTTGACTGTGAGTGGGCTTGATTTGGAGTCAGAGCCCTGAAAGGGTAATTTTGGGATTTTTGTGGTGTGGTCGAGTGACTTTGTATTTGTGGTCTTATTTGGAAAAACAAATCTCAATACAGTGATGTATTAGTCAAACGGAGCGTTTTGACAGTAATTGGGCTTGATTTGGAGTCGGGACCTTGTGAGGGTAGTTTTGATATTTTAATGAATTAAATGTGGAAAAGTATAAATAGGGAAGTGAAAACCCAAATCCCTAAGTATCATACGTGCTTGCCTTTCTAGAGAGAGAAATAGGAGTGGAGAGAAAAAGAGAAGAGAGAAAGCGAAATTGACGATCCGGAGCTCAAATCGACCAAAGTCAAGGTAGGGATTCATTCTTCTCACTCCTATGTCGTTGATTATGCTTGCTAGAGTAGCTAAAACATGTGAATTAACTCTTAATTCGTGGAAGTGGAAGTATGAACCCTAGAGTTTGAGAAACTCGATTTATGTTGTTTTGGTTTGAATTGATGTTGTTTTGGTAGCCTAAGATGGCTAGGATGAGTTAGAAAGCCATTTGTGGGATGAATTAGTGCTTAAAAATGGACATTTAACGGATATAATTGGGTTTCGGGATGAAATCGGAAAGAACACAATCGACAGTTCGCGATTAGGGAATTGCTCGAGGCTAGCTTCAAGCAGAGCTACGAGCAGAGTCTCGAGCAGAGAGCTTCAAGCAGGAGTCTCGAGCAGAGTGTAGCATCGAGCATAGTTTCGAGCAGTCTCGAGCGGTTGGGCAATGCAGTTCTGGTGCAGTTCCAGTTTTACTGGACTGGACCATTTAGATTGTAAGTATTATACTTAAGTTACAATGTAAATAAAAAAAATACTCCCATTTGGATACAAAGAAAAATACTAGAAAATCAAATTCCACTCCCCCAAAATGTGAAAAATGAGATTTAGTGTAAAATCCCAAAAATCTGCAATTTTTCGTAGTAGTGACTTTTTGGAAAGTGGGGTTAGACCTCTCAGAAAAATTCCAAAAAATCAGATTATCTCAGTTATGGTATGGGGAACCAATGCCGGGACTTTTTATTTCAAGAAAATTGCTTCTACGAAAATCTTCTCTCTTGGTCAAGACTTGAGGATAAAGTTGTGAAGACTGGCCTCTGTTACAAAGAGAGTATGTGAACCCAAGTGGTCATGTAGGCCTGCGAGGCTACCTTGTTAAGCCTGGGAGGCTACTGTTGAGGGCCTGAGAGGCGAAATTTGTTTAGAGTTTAAGAGTCTACTATACTTGAGAGGTAATACTGTGCCTGAGAGGTATAATATTGTGCCTGAGAGGTAATACAGTGCCCGAGGGGCAATACTGTGTCTGGGGGGCAACATGGTGTCTGAGAGGCAATGTTTGTGATTACCTGGGAGGCTTTATATGTATTTGAATATGCGTGTGTACATGATTGAGTTGGTAATGTATATGTAGCATTACATGAGCACATGCCTACTAGTTAATGTGTTGGGATGGGTCGGGGAGACATGATCCCTACTGAGCTGTGGTTGCTCACCCATCCTGTTGTGTTTGTTTTTGTTTGTTTCAGGTACTTACAGGAGCTAGGAGGTTTACCAGAGGTGAAGACCTTGTGCGTGTTTATTTGTTTTGTTAGATTATAAAAATTATGATGTAACCCCTGGGGGAAAGAACATGTATGAATATGTATTTGTACTGTGCTTTGAAATGAGATTTCTATATATGTGTGATATAGTTTAGGGATGACACCCATGTTAAGGTCCCTTTCTCGGTGTTCTCACCAACCCCTTGTCCCTTCGGGTGTGGGCATGGGGATTCACTAACCGGTTTTTGCAGGTCGGAAATCTGGGGCGTGACATGTTTATAGTGGATAGTAAGAGCAAGGGCTTAAGGTAGCCCATTCCCACTCCACATTAGTTGGTAGAGGGTAAGGACTGGCATGACTTCTACAGATTAATACCTTGGCATTGGTTTGTATGTTTGGTAATCTATGACACTACACTCTCATATACATACACTGATCATGTAGCTCTAGGTTTAGGTGATCATTTATTGGACATTTGTACTCATCCCACTTATTGATATTCTCCTTTTTAGGTACTGACAGGAGATAGTTGTTGGTATTATAGTTGTATTGGTTTTGCTCCACTTGATGTAGGGTGGACCTTCTTGCTTGATTTTATACATGCGGATTTATAGCATTTGTTTGTGTAAAGAATTAACGTATTGGAAAATATTTCTTATTGATGCAATAATAAAATATATCATAATATATACAATCATCCTACCATAATTTATGTAATTGTCATTAACGTAATTCTTAATTCTAGGAATAGAATTTTCCTATATAAGTACCTATTATATGTATAGCTATAATTAGCATATTATAATAATTACATATTCATTACAATATATGACTTTAATACTCCCCCTCAAGTTGGAGAGTGAATGTCATGAAGTCCCAATTTGCCACTTAATCTAGTGTAGTCATTCTTTCCTAAGGGTTTAGTAAAAATATCTGCCAACTGAGCATGGGAAGGAACATATAAAGGAGTGATCAGTCCGGCAAGTAATTTTTCTCGAATAATATGACAATCAATCTTAATATGTTTGGTGCGCTCGTGGAATACCGAGTTCGCAGCAATATATAAAGCAGCTTGATTGTCACAATATAATGGAGCCGGGTTAACTTGAGAAACTTTCAAATCATGAAGTATGTATCCTAGCCAAGTAATTTCCAAACAAGCATTAGCCATGGCTCGATACTCTGCTTCTGCGGATGAACAAGAAACGTGTTGTTGCTTTTTGGATTTCCACGAGATGAGAGAATTTCTCAGAAAAATACAAATGCCCGTGACAGATTGTCTTGTGGTGTGGTAGCTGGCATGGTCTGAATCACAATAAGCTCTTAAAGCAAGCGTGTTCGATGTAGGAAATAATAGGCCCTGACTTGGCGAGTTTTTGATGAATCTGAGAACACGGAGTGCTGCATCCCAATGTGATTTTCTAGGCTCATGCATGAATTGACTTAATGTCCTTACTGAATATACTATGTCGGGTCGTGTTACAGTAAGGTAAATCAAACGTCTCACTAACCGTCGATATTTCATAGGGTCATTGAGTAAAGCTCCATCGGTTGGTGTGAGTTTGAGATTTTGCTCCATGGGAAACTTATCAGGGCGAGAGCCTAAGAGACCAGCATTGCATAATATGTCCAACGCGTATTTCCTTTGGGACATATAAATACCTTTCTTGGAACGATAGAACTCAATACCCAAGAATCTAATTCTGTTTGCATAGCCTGTTGCCAATGGGGATCAAGAATAGCCTGAGCGTAATTAGTGGGTTCAGTGGTTGCTGAAAGTTGAGCTAAAAAAGTATAATGGGGTGAGGAAAGACGAGAATAAGACAAGAAATGAGAAAGTGGGTATCGGGTACCTGGAACAGCACATGGCAACCGGGCAAAGAAAGAGGTATAGTTGGATGATACAGCATTTTGTCGCACTCACGCTATCAAAATAATATTTATAAAACCTAACTAACCTGTAAAAGGGAAGTAAGGGTCGATCCCACAAAGACACGATTGGAAATCTCTAACCTAGTTGTGTTTCTATTGTCTAAGCAAACAATGTGATGAAATAAAATAAATAAAATAAAATAAAATAAATCCTATAGAAAAAAAAGAAAATAAGATAATAAAATTCTAGGGTTGAGATTCACCACAATTTTCAATTCCTTATCATATGGTTTGATTGATTATTCTTATGGTCTCTAAACATCTAAAGGTGATTGATCCTAAAGTAACCGCCAATCGCTTTCACATGAATAACAGTGTGCTTAGCCTTAGTAATGGTCTACTCTTGTGACTCGCTGAATTAAAGCCAAACCCATTAAGGAATGATCAATCATGGATCCTCCTAGGATCACGGACTACTCTCGTGACTCGCAAGTCCTAGGTTTCATTTTACGGGTTCTGATAATTAAATTTCATTTTTCAATTCTTCATTCAATTATCTAAAACATGCAATAGGTTCGCGACACCACAACATGGATTCAATCGATAAAATAAAATCATTCATGAGATAGAGATAAGAAATAATCATACAAATTCATATAATCAAGATATTAAGATTGGGCTACTCCCAATCCCTAGGAAAAAGGGATTATTCTATGAAATAATGAAGAAACATATCTATATCAATTAAATTAGGAATTTGGGATTAAGAGGGGAGAAGAAATAACAACCAACCTGTCACAAGGGCATACAATCAATCCTCCATCCAATACCAAGGTGTTTTTGAATCAAGATTACATGAAAATCACCCAAAACTAAAGAGAAATGTAAGAAACCAAACCTAGGGTTCTTAGCCATCAAAGAGGGCTCCCTTAGGGTCCAGAATCCCTAACAACATCATATACTTGTTCCTTATTTAGTCCCCCTAAATATTACATTAAAAATAAAATAGAAAAAATACAAAATGGGGCAAAAGTCGACGCCTGTCGCGACGAAGGCAAAAGACCTTGTCGCGACAAAATATATTTTCTTCTATATAATAATGAAATGTATTTCCTTCTGTGTCATGATGAAGGCAAAAAGTCCTATCGCAATGACATTCTTTGTCCAAATTCGTATTATACTTCCATTTGCCTGGTCCTTTCTTGTTTGCCTGCAAAATACACCCAAAACACAATGCAACTTTACAAAACACTAAAACATGACAAACAACATGATTTAACACTTAATCATAATAAAACCACTCAAACCACTATGAAAAATGAATGCAAATAGGGGAAAGACATATGTGAAAAATCTATATAAATTAACGTCATCATTGGACATGTGGTAATGTTGGTGCCAAACAGGAGCCTGTTGGGGACGAATGGAATGGCGAGTGGGAGGGGTGGGAGAGGAAGGAGGTAAATGAAGTGATGCTGGGTCAGATGGGGAAGGAGGAAGTGGCATGGTGGAATCAGAGGATGGGTTTGGAGGTGGGGAAACCATTGGACTAGTTGGCAGGGCAAGGTTGGGAGGAGTCGGTAAGGGAGGCATCAAGAGATAGACATGGGGTGTCATCAGTGGGTGGTGGAAGGGTCGGTGGGATAGTAGTGATGTCGAAATGTGAATGAGGAAAAAGAGGAGTTGTGGGAACAGATGGAGGTGAAATAGTGGAGAAAGGAAAAATATGTTCATGAAATTGAACATCTCGATTGACGGAAACTTTGGAGGTGTGTAGATCAAAGAGTTTGTAGCCCTTTTTATCCATGGGATATCCAACAAAAACACAAGGTGTAGCACGTGCATCAAATTTCTGGATGGGATGAGTCACAGTGGCATAACAAAGGCATCCAAAAACTCGAAGATGGTGAAGTGTAGGTGGATGGTGATAGAGTAATTCAAAAGGGGATTTTACTAGACAATAATGGGCTAGGCAAACGATTGATGAGATAGACAGCAGTTAAAACACACTCCCCCCAGAAATTGAGAGGTAAATTGAATTGGAAGCGTAAAGCACGAGCAACATTGAAAATATGACGATGTTTGCGCTCAACAACTCCATTTTAGTGGGGAGTGTGAACACATGATCGTTGATGTGCAATGCCATTGGTTTGCAAAAACTCTTTCATAGATAAAAATTCTAAACCATTGTCAGTGCGAATGGCTTTAACATGGAAAGTGAATTGAGTTTTGACAAAGGTAAAAAAAGATTTCATAAGAGTTTGTATTTCAGATTTGTGAACCATCAAGAAAACCCAAGTGCAGCGAGTAAAGTCATCAACAATAGTGAGAAAAAAATGAGCTCCTAAATTAGAAGCTACTTTATGGGGACCCCAAATGTCACAATGTAATAAATCAAATGCTGAACGGGAAGAGATAGAACTCAAGGTAAAAGGAATTCTAGTTTGTTTAGCCAAAGGACAAATGACACAATTATTGTCAATAGAGGCAATGTTTAAAGGAAGCAATGAGGAAATTAATTGAAAGCAAGCATGTGAAGGATGCCCAAGACAGAGGTGCCATAAATTGGAATTTTGTGAAGCTTAACAGGAAACACCCGTGGCAAAGGTGACATGTAATATAGACCACCACGGTGTTTACCCATACCAATCATCTTCCCGGTAGCCAAGTCCTGCAGGACACAAAATGTGGGGAACAAAATAACACAGCAATTGAGTGAGTTGGTAATTTTACTGGCGGACATTAAATTCAAATGAAAAGAAGGAACACACAAAACATTATCTAAGGCGATGGTGTTATTGAAAGGTATTGTGCCAACTGAAGTAATTAGTGCAGAAGAACCGGTGGGTAAATTAATAATTGGAGTATGAGATGGGTGAGTTTGTGTGAATAGTGTAGAATCAGATGTAATATGGTCGGTAGCCCCACTATCCAGGATCCAAGGCCGGGTACAAACAGAATTAAGAGAAGTAGGCAGACCTGTTGCATTCACAAATGCATGGTTATCACCAGAGGAAGATGCATTGGTGGTGACATACGACATAGCTATGGCCAATTGTTGATATTGCTTGGCAGTAAGTCCATTCAATATGGTTTTAGCCGAAAAATTAGGTGCTTGAATTGGATTTTGTGGCCAATTGTCAACTTGTTTGGCCGCATGGGCAGACGGGAAGGATGAGCCCGCATGAGGCACCACCGGTTGCGGTGTGAAGTTGCGCATGTTACGACTGGAAAAACCAGAGTTACGGCTAGAAAAACCAGAGTTTTGACTTGAGTATGCACCTCGATTAAACCTGTGGTTGTCATTTAGGGTCGGACGTCCTTGGCCATTAGATGTGTAAGTTTCATCTTTGAATCGGCAGGTGTCTTCTATGTGTCCATTCCGACCATAAAAATTGCAATGGATTTTTAATTGCCTGCAATGTGACTAGTGCGACCACAATGATCACAATGTTTATTTTGGGAACTAGTTGTACGACTTTGGATAGCTGCAGCAATAGAAAAGGGCTCAGTAGTTTCTGATGTCATCTATCGTTGTGTTTCATCTTGAATAACAAGTGAATATGCCTGACGGACTTTGGGCAATGGTGTGATCATGAGGATGTTGCTGCGAACACCACTAAATGTGTCATTAAGGCCCATGAGAAATTGCATCATTTTATCTGCGTCTTGTTCTTCGTTGTGTGCCTTCATCTCATTGCAAGTGATGAGCATTCTGTATGTCTCCAATTCGTCCCAAAGGCTTTTAAATTTTGTGAAATAGGCTGAGACAGTCATGGTACCTTGTGTAAGAGTGGACTTTTGAATTTGATAAATTGTTGGAGCATTTTTTGTGAGAATTGATCTTTGAAATCTTCCTATACTTGATGAGCAGTCTTAGCATGGACTACCCCTTTGGCAAGATCAAGTTCCACGGAGTGGGCAAGCCAGGATAAAATCAAACTGTTGCATTGATTCCAAAGAGCATATTCTGCAGGCTTTTCGATTTCGATGGTAGTGCAATAGATCCATTGACAAAGCTAATTTTGTTCTTAGCTGTGAGGGCATGAATCATGGATTTACTCCAAGATGGATAATTGGTGCCATCTAATTTTGATGGAACGAGAACATGACCAGGGTGGTCTGAAGAATGAACATAGTATGGATTTGATGCATCCATACCATAGTTGGTGCTGCTACTGTTTGAATTTTTTACTGACATAGTGGTTTGCTGGAGGGCTGGAAATTATTAGAAAATCAAACCTATAGCTCTGATACCATGTAAAGAATTAATGTATTGGAAAATATTTCTCTATTGATGCAATAATAAAATACATCATAATATATACAATCATCCTACCATAATTTATGTAATTGACATTAACGTAATACTTAATTCTAGGAATAGAATTTTCCTATATTAAGTACCTATTATATGTATAGCTATAATTAGCATATTATAATAATTACATATTCATTACAATATATGACTTTAATAGTTTGGATTGTTATTTCCCAGACATAGATTCATGACAGTTATATTGTTGTGATACATGATACTTGTTAGAGTTGAAATATTCGATATATATAATTGAGATATATTCATTTGCATTACATTAGAACTATACAAAAATACTCCTAATGTATAATTGTATAGATATGCTGAGGACAACCTTCCTAGTATAATCCATATTAGTGTTTGTTACCATCCTTTTAACCTTTTGAGTACAAGCATGAGGAGTCATTTACCTGATTTCAAGCATTTTGAAAGTTGAGAACGTGAGCTCAACTATTATAACATATGGGCTACTAAAACAATAACAACAATAAACACATTTTTGTGGATTTCCAAATAGTTTTTTTTTGGAAACTTATGACATATTTTTTTATTTTTTTTTTGTTTTTTATTTTTTAAATATGATAGATATATTTAAGTAGAGAAAACATAAAACTGAAAACAAAAAAATATTTTTATTCTTTACAACATAAAATATAAAAATAATATTTTATTATTTTTATTTTTTATTTTTTATACTAAAAAATAATTAATATATTTTAAAAACAAAAACATAAAATAAACAAAACAAACATACCGTTAATCATTCTCAAATTAAAATTATAATAATAAATAATTCAACGGTTCAATCCAATTTTCTCTGAAGAATTTTTGGACTTTCATATTTTTAACTTCATGTCAGGCTGGCCAATGGCCATTAAACTCGGCAACCAAACCCCGCACCTGTAGGCCCGCGATTTGGGCAAGAATGGGCATTATATTTATTGCTCAAGAAAAGAGAGCGAATTTACATGCACCTGTCTTTTTCCGACCCAAATTCGCCCCGCATATTCATTTTAAAAATCTTTTTTAGTTAAATGAGATAATATACATTATCATAGTATATAAAAAGTAATTTTGTATAAAATATATAGTTTTCATGTAAATATGGGTTTGTTTATATATGCATATATAGACATATAATCTATATACTAATATACATATATATAATGATATTATATTTGCAAAAAAAAAACTACATATATATATAATATATACACACACATAAACTATTATTTATTTTTTTAACTATTAATATTTAGCTACTCAAAAGAGATAATACATATAAATTATTAAATATAAACAAAAAATTAACGGGTGTACATGTATACTAAAAACAATTGAGTAATTTTATACCCTTGTCTGTGGCTCCCATTTACGGTCTGACCACGTCCAGATGCGGTGTCTTAGTCTTACCAACGAGCTCCCCTTTCCACCATTGGAAGATACCCAATTCTCTGCACAAATCCGCACTTTTGAATATTTTAGGCCAACCTTTAGACGAACATTCCCCAGCCCCTTTCACACTATGCATGAGGAAACTGAACGTAGAGGGAGGGGTGGGTGACACATGCATGAAGTCTCCTCAGACTATTTCCCTCGGCCCACAACTATCAACCTTAATTTGTCATAATTGTCAAATATTTCATACTGTGGACACAAGCCCACCGCATCCTACGATACGTGCGTCCGCTCTGTTCATACTGGTTTTTCCCGTTACTCAACACGATTCATCTAAATAGCAGACCCACCTGTACGTATGACGTCGTCCAGCCCCTTACTTAGATATTAACTTAACACCCAAAAAAAAAAGAGATAGAAAAGTAGAAAATAAAAAATAAACAGTTCGTTTAAAATACTCATTCAAATGTGTGAATATTATATAGGATTGTTAATAAAAAGGAGCTAATTTCCAACCATGCGTACGTAAGTCGTTTTTTTTTTATTTTCTTTTATGAAGAAAGATATCGTGGGTAGCAGGGTAGGTCATTAATGACTAGCGATGGTCAGTCAACAGAAGGACGTGGCATGTAATTAAATTTATATATGTATAGTTAAGTCCAACACACGAAGAGATTACCACCACAAGTTTCACAACTATCAGCTTTTTCATTTCAAAATAAATCGATGGACAGTGCCTAAGGATTCAATCTCAAGTCCATTAATTGACTAATACTTATTATTATTGTTTAATACTATTTATTAGGGAATAAAAAATTAGTTTACCATTTACCAAAATAGCAGACAAAAAAAAATGAAGGAACAATAAAACTACGTGATCTACCTATTTAAACCTATATTCGCCCACTACAGCTCCGACGGTTAGGCCGGTTTCTGTTTTTCGGCAAAATTATTGAATAATGGTGCAGTACTATTAGCCCTCGCTTTTCCACAAAATTCTTTGTATCCTACGGCGGGGTTGATGGTTTTTATTTTTGTATTTTAGTTTCATAATTTAATTTTTATTGGAATTAAATTTTAAATTTAAAAAATAATTTTTGTTTGGCACAGAGTATATTTTTAAAAAGATCCAAAAATAATTAGAAAATAAAATATTATAAAACCAGACAATAATATAAAGGAAAGAAAGGAAATATTTTTTAAAAACATTAAATTAGGTTCTACTACAAATTGAATTTGAATTTCAGAGTAAAAATTAAGAAAAAATTGTTTTCAACAACAACTATTACATTAAAATTTAAATAAAATAATATTTTATTCGTAATACAGATGCACCAAACACACTTTGTTGGCTAAATTACATTTAAGAAATAGAATCATATTTTCAATTCGAAAACGCTTACTGTTTTTAAAAATAGTGGACTCATTGTGGCCTCATTTTAATTTAAATTTAATATTTTTTTTAAATTATGGGTCATATATTTATTTCTAAAAATTATTTTTAATTATTGACAAAAATATTACTGATGGTGGCGTGTTTTTTTGTTTTTAAATGTGTATTTTTTTATGAGTCAAACCATTCTAGGAGAGAGGAAGCTAACATTACGTGGTGTTGGCATAAAAGTAGGTGAACATTCGTGGTAATTTGCAACGCACGTCCTTTTGTATACTTTCATATACTCAGACACAATTCGAGTCGGGCCAAAATTGGTACATATTATGATTTCTTTATCCTTTTTTACATC
Source organism: Taxillus chinensis (assembly GCA_023512835.1). Classification (NCBI taxonomy): domain Eukaryota; kingdom Viridiplantae; phylum Streptophyta; class Magnoliopsida; order Santalales; family Loranthaceae; genus Taxillus; species Taxillus chinensis. The sequence goes on from CM042091.1 coordinate 48,333,089, forward strand.
GGTGTCTTTAAATGCTCGTCATTTTATTTTGTAATTATTAAGGACTTGCTGTGCTAAAAATGGAGGTTTTTTGTTTGCAAAAACTTTCGTAGCAAGAGAGATTATTTGATTAATTTTACTTGCAAGTTAAAATAAGCAGTTAGGTAATTTTTGAGTGATTTAATCTATATGCATATCAATTTTTGGAGTGTTTTCGTAGGGCCCTCAATTTTGTGGATTTATCCTTTTGTTTGATCATGTAGTTCACCCACAATCAAATAAGACAATGATCAAACGAACAAAGTTTCAAGCTTAGAGACTCAGGTGTCATACAAAACTGTAATATGAAGGAGGGACTAACCTATTGTATTTCTAGAGACTAACCTATTGTATTATCATAATTTTAATTTTTGTTGGAATTAAATTTTAAATTTTAAAAATAATTTTTTGTAGTATGTTTTTAAAAAGAATATATTTTTGAAAACTAGATCCAAAAATAACTAGAAAATAAAATATTATAAAATCGGACAATTATATAAAGGAAAGAAAGGAATTATTTTAAAAAAAAATTAAATTATGTTATACTAAAAATTGAATTTGAATTTCAAAGTAAAAATTAAGTAAAATTTGTTTTCAACAACAACTATTACATTGAAATTAAAATTTAAATAAAATAATAAAACAGATACGCCAAACTGAACACACTTTGTTGGCTGAATTATATTTAAGAAATTAAATCACATTTTCAAGGTTGTTTGGTCTGCCAAATTCATATACCGTTTTTAAAAATAGTGGGCTCATTGTGGCCTCATTTTAATTTAAATTTAATAAAATTTTAAAAATTATTTTTAAAAATTATGGATCATATATCTATTTTTAAAAATTATTTTTAATTATTGACAAAAATATTAATGCTGGTGGCGTGTTTTTTTGTTTTTAAATGTGTATTTTTGTATGAGTCGAACCATTCTAGGAGAGAGGAAGCTAACATTATGTGGGGTTGGCATAAAAGTAGGTGAACATTCGTGGTAATTTGCAAGGCACATCCTTTTACACTTTCATATACTCAGACACAATTCGAGTCGGGCCAAAATTGGTACATATTATGATTTCTTTATCCTTTTTTGCATTGGTGTCTTTAAATGCATGTCATTTCATTTTGTAATTGTTAAGGACTTGCTGTGCTAAAAATGGAGATTTTTTGTTTGCAAAAACTTCGTAACAAGAGAGATTATTTGGTTAATTTCACTTGCAAGTTATAAGTTAGGTAATTTTTGAGTGATTTAATCTATATGCATATCAATTTTTGGAGTGAAATTTTTTGTAGTGATTTAATCTATATGCTCTATTCTGATAAGATTATGGTGCGGACTATTTTCATAGTTGGAGTGATTTAATCTAGGATCATTGTAAAAAGTTTACAAATAGTAGTGTCAATATGTAATTATACATATTGATCAGGACCATGATAGAATAAGTTCTTCAACTAATATCTGTTGCATTGTAGGAAGAATTTTACATTCTATCGCCGGATGACTGATTTATGGATTGATCTTAATCCAGACTGTTTGATTAACTCATATCTATAATTTATGTCTTTTGACTTATCAATGAGTAAGAGGCTTAGTGCCTCAAATACTTCGATATCTTGGAGATATAATATTATAGATAGTGAGAGCGTCAAGTCAGGTGCGTGAAATCCATTGCTTTGTTATACAAAGAGTAATGATATTCCCATGTTATTTAATTCGGGATTCTTGAGTGAATTAAGCGCTTGTAACTACATTGGATATAGTTTATTATAAATGCTAATTCATGATTGAATCATGAATAGGTCGCCCATTGGAGAATTAATGGTAACACATGGATAAAGATATAATTAGAGAGGTTGAACGGAATCTATTGATACCTATCTCTAATTATGAATATCATAGTGAAGGATTATATAACATGGCAATCAGTTATATCAATGGACAAATCCTTTGTTGTGGATTCTTGTAATTATATCTGCGTAATCGAGTGCAGTTTTAGTCCCTGATCGTGGCTCGGACTAAAACTAATATATAGTTTATTCTTGTATGGAGTACTGGATCGTTGTAAGATAATTCTCTGGCTGTATTTAAGAGCTAATTAATTAACGTGTGTCAATATATATTTAAGAGTTAAATATATATATTCCATGATTATTTATTTAATTAGATTAAATAAATAATAATAAATATTTTATCCATTTAATGTGATTAAATGAATAATTATATTATTTATTTATTTAATGAATAAATAATATTGGATATTTATTTAATTAGCTTTGTTGCGTAATAATTATATTATTTAAAAAGTTTAAATAATATGAATTATTATTATTTAATTAAAGAGGCGTATGCGTAATAGCACAGCGGTAACCATAGGTCTATAAATAGATGCATAGCCTCCTAGGTTAAAGTGTGCGTGTATGTGTAACAATCCCGCCCACCCGTAGCACGATATTGTCCACTTTGGGTCACTTATCAACTCACTAGCTGGGCCCCCTCACGGTTTTGTTCTTGGTAGTGCCCACTGGCACCCCAAAAGGCCTCATGCCAGGAGAGGTATCCACAACCACCTAAGTAGCCTGCTTCGTTTTCTTCCCCAGCCGATGTGGGACATTACATTCACCCCCCCCTCATTGGAGAGCCCAGCGTCCTCGTTGGCACACCAACTCGGGCCCTGGCTCTGATACCAACTTGTCACACCCCCAAATCCTGAAAGGACCGGAACAGGGTGTGACTTTCCCATGCCTGCACCCGAAGGGTCAAGGGGTTAGTGACTAGCACCGATATGGACTGTTAGCTGGTTTATGATTCTTCTATGGATAACTATGATGGAAGTAGTAATAAAGAAGATGACAATATGGAATGAGAGTGATAGTAAGAGTTATAATGAACTATCAGATAAATCAGAGATGTGAGTAAATGCTCTTTGCTTAACATATCTCAGATGTAAAAGGAATGATCTATGATAGTTTGGATTGTGGAAAACAACACAGAGATTAGACTCGATGACAGTGCTGGATCTTTGATGAACAAGAGTTTGTGATTAATTAGAAGGATTGTTCTTGTTCAGATCAACACGGCGCACAACACTTAGAAGAATTCTCTCGGAGTCTCTCTCTATAGTGTTGAAACTCTTACGTATAATTCTGCAAAAGATGAAGTAATGTAAAAGATTCTATTTGTTTCATACACAGAAGAATGTATATTCAATTCTGAGTTCCTTGCTTTTTGTGAGAGTTGACTTTATTCTTTCTCTTTTTTGCGTGTGAGAGATAATTGTTTAAGGATAAAGTGCGTGTGCGCCATGTTTACATCCCAACAGTCTGATTTCCCGCCACTGAAAATGCGAAGTACGGGGGATGGGTGATCCGCTTCGATTTGGCAGATCTGTTGCTCATACTACGTCGTTGATCTTGGCCGTTCATCTATTGTGGTGGTTGGCAGTAATTAATGCGACATTAAATGCGCTCAACTGCTCAGAACGCCGTAGGGTTACTGTATAAACCCTAGCTGACGATATCGCTAAGTTGGGATACTTAGGGTATACTTAGGGTTGCACATTTGCCTCGAAGGTGGGTGCCTCGTAGGTTTGGTGACTCGAAGATTTTGGGTAGAGCCTTGTAAAAGTTGTGAAATTTTGCTTCAGGCTTTACGACGTTAATTTCTACGAGTCTACGACTCACATATCTTCGAGTCTTCGAGGCTAGAGTTCAAGTTAGATTAGGTCTTTTGTGTCACTTTATTAACTATAAGTCTACGACTTTACGAGTTTACGACTCTATGAGTCTGTGACTCTCCTAATGACTTTTAGAGTGACTTCTTTGTAGTGCACTTAATCTACCCGTTGTTATAGCTACAAGTCTATCACCCTAACTCTACGAGTTTACGGCCTTCGGGTCTCTCAGTTTACATTACTTGACTAAGGGGCTCTTCGACTCTATGAGTGAACATAGGATCATTGACTCTACGAGTCTTCGACCCTAAAAATCTTCGACTTTGCATGTCTTCCTTAGTCTTTCGCAGTTGCTCACAAACTGAGTCTCCGTATTCTTCGAGTTTACGACTCTACGGCTTCGATCGTTCAGCTATAACTCTTAGCCTCCAATGTAAAGACTCGTATTTGGATAGTGTTGAGAGATAGCCATTCTATGGGAATGCAACTATCTCGACGGTAGTGTAGTCGTCGATGTGAGTATTTTGATAGTACTTGGGCCCGATTCGAGTCGGGGCCCCGAGTGGCTCAATTGTCGACTTTTTGGTGTTTATTAGTTGACTTTGCATTTAAGCGGTCATTTGAGTGTGATAATATCTGAATAGTGTTGTGCTCGTCATTTTGAGCGTTTTGACTGTAATTTGACTCAATTTGGAGTTTGGGACATTGCAGGCCAATTATTGTGTCAGGAGGTCAATTATTGACTGGGTCAATTATTGACTAGGTCAATTAGTGGTCAATGATTGGCAGAAATATAAATAAAATGAAAAGTAAGAGCTTTCATTAGTGGTTAAGAACTGATTTATATCAGTTTGGATATGTGTTTCTGTGATCTAGGGTTGTTTAAGTGTGTACTTCATGAGGGTTGAGAAGTCAACGATGGAAATCTGGATTTAGATCTAGATTTCTGGAAATCTGCAATTATGTGCGTATTTCTGTTGTTACTGTGCGATTTAGAGGCGTTTAGGACGTGTTTTGAGGTAGATATTATAGTCTGTTGCGTAAAATGTGTGTTTGAGAGCGTCTGGGGGTCGTTGGGTTGATTCCAGACGAAGAACAGGAAAAAACGATAATGAACAGTCCCCTCGGCGAACTATTGGGGTGAAAGGACGAAGACCCAAAGATTTAGGTCGAAGGGTCGAAGATTCTAGGTCGTAGGGTCGAAAGTCCGTAGACCCGTAGTTGTAGGGTCGAAGATCTAAAGGTCGAAGGTCGTAGGTAGAAGGTCGCAACTTCGAGTCTTCGAGGCCGCAATTCTGCAGCTACGAGTCGAAGTCCTGAAGCTACGAGTCAGGAAGTTCTGTGGCTTTAAGCCAGTGCAACTACACTAGACTGGACCATTTACATTGTAAACCAATAAAGTATTATACTTAAGTTACAATGTAAATAACGAAATACCCCCTATTTGGATTTAAAGAAAAATACTAGAAAATTAAATTCTCACTCCTTCAAAATGTGAAAATTGGGTTTTAGTGTAAAATCTCGGAAAAATCCAGTTTTTCGTAGAGGTGAATTTTTGGAAAGTGAGCTTAGACATCTCAAAAAAATCTCCAAAAATCAGATTATCTTAGTTATGATATGGGAACCCAATGCCGAGACTTTTTATTTCAAGAAAACAACTCCTATGGGTATCTCCCTCCTTGGCCAAGAAATGATGATCGATTTGTGAAGACTGGCTTCAGTTATAAAGGGAGTATGGTGAACCTTAATGTCATATTGGTGTCGGTATGTTGGTCTAAGGAATTGGGGCTTGGGCTCTATGACTTGTTGGGTTCTCACCGTGAAGCACAGATGATGCTATGTGGTTGACGGGGCCAGCATATACGTGGATGGCAAGCCTGTGTGGTACTGTAGCCGAGCATATTGCGTTGTGGCCATGGCAGGTATATGTGCCGATAGCAGGCCTGTGTGGCACTGTGTCCGGGCATATAGCATTGTGGTAGGGCTGAGTGCCCTGAGCTGGGATCCCGTAGAGGATCATGGACAAGCTATCCTATCTGGTAGGCTGGGTCTTGATGTTTGTTTGCAGGTTGTGTCCTGATGATTGTGCATACTACACAATGCACGAGTACACTGAGCATATAGACTTGTATATTTGCATAATGTGGAGTTTTGGGGTCACCTACTGAGCTTGTCGCTCACCCCTACTTGTTGTTTACCTTTTTCAGGTGTGACCCGAGACTAGTGGACTTTTTTTCAGGAGGACGTGCCCACTACTCTAATGTATGATACATCATTGTATTCTGTATTGTTGTGTATTATATCCCAGACATAGGTCCGTGGACAGTTATATTTGCATACTGTTTGTGATGTGATGTCTGTATGACTGTTTGACTTATTGTATGCATGATGATATATGGGAAAGTACAAGATTACCTTTGATGTATGACTATACAGGGTTGCATGATTGAGATAGCACCCGCGGTGTAGTCTCTATTGGTCATAGTCACTAACCCCTTGACCTTTCGGGTGCAGGCAAGGGAAAGTCATGTTCCCGGTTCCGGGTTCCCTGGAATTTGGGGGCGTGACATCCAAGATCTCTGAGTCTGTGACGTCTGACAATTTCTTTAGATTAACTGTATCTGTTTCTACGACCCTTGAGTCTATGACTCTACGAGTCTTTGAGCTACAGTTTCAATTCTATTTGCCAGTCTTAATTGCATCGACTCTTAACCTTCGACCTACGAGTCATGCGAGTCTCCAGTTTGGTAGCTTCATCAAATCCTATATTTCCAACAGATATTTTCATCTAAGCCTTTTCTAGGAATTCTTCAATACAATTTCGCATTGAAGAATGTTCAACGATGACTATTACAAATACTCAAGTCCTCAGTTATAAGAATTAAAACGAAGTTCAAGAATTTTTGGTCTCCCCTTTAACTAATGCAAATGTTTTAGGGAATAAGCCATTATTGTTATCAATCCCAATAATTGTTAGTAGATGGCCCCATATATTATTTTCAAAAAACATCCATCAACTCCAATAATTTCTAAAACCAACAGAGAAGCCTTTTGTCACAACCTCAAGATATATATATAGTGTCTTCAAGAGACAAAATTATTCAACTTAACAATAATAGTTAATCTAGGATTAGTCCTTTATAGCTCTTTTTTATAACTACATAATCTAAGTACTACTCCATGTCTATACCTTTTATTAATTCTAGAGCTACCTTTTTATATCTCAGCTTATTATACCTCACTCAATGACCATTTTGGATCTTCCCTAAACATGCCTAAGTAATTTGTTGTTATCCACTTGGCGATACAGTGCAGGTTTTTGTAGACTTTACAACAATTGTTTTCAATAGCATAATTGTTAAATTGAGAAGCTCTCCCAAATTTGTCAGTTGATTCGTAGATCCTAAATGGGTAGAATTTATCCTTACATCTTGCAATAAGTCTAGACTTGTTATTTGTTGGAAAATATATCAAATATCTACTCTGCCTTAAGTATGCTCAACAAGCTTCTTTCAACTGAGATAATGACTAAAATTGTAGCCCTACTTTGGAAGTTGGATTACCCATACTAGTGACTACATTAAACTCAAGATAAGTAAGGTCATCTTCATTGCTATGGGATACATCGTCTTCACCAACCTCCAAGTTAACCTCTACTTCTTTTTGTATATATCTCTCAAGCCTTTTATCCACATGCCTCTCCAAAATTAACTCATCATCATTAATCTCTTCATCAATGTCATAATCCTCATCTTCAAAGCTTCTATCAGTTTCAAAGTCCTCAAGTCCTACTTGTTCATTTCTAAATTCTTTGCCTTTTCAATACTTTCATTTGTATCCTCATACTAAACACATATGTCTACATACTTTTAGCTTGGCGTGTTATTCACTATGTCTAATATATTTGTGTTTGATTTTATTTTCTATAGGGTATTTTCATCTAAACATTTTCTAGGAATTCTTCAATGCAATTTCGCATTTTCATACTGCCAATAGCTTAAGTAGTGGAAGAAGCTCATGTTTGGACATTTTATCACTATCTAACCAATCAAAATGCGCAACACTCCCACTACTGTATAGAACTCTCTTTCGATGATGCTCAAATGCTCAACCATACATAAACTTAATAGAGTAATATTTGAGAGTTGTTTGTTGGTTGAGTGTAGTTAAAAAGTGATGATTGACAAAAAATAAAGTGGTAGTAAGAGAAATAAGTTATACAATATACACTCCATAATATAATAATTGAAATTATAAAAGAATAATAAAAGTAGTTCAAATATTAAACATTCAAGCTCACAAAAAATTAACTAAATTATAAATTATATAAAAAAGCAAAAACTAAATGACTTGAAATTTCAATATATTCATTCATAAAGTTCATTTGCAACAAAAGCAACACCAATAAGAAGATCAAACAACTGATAATCTCAAAGATCATGCAACCCAGATTTCTGACCCTTAGAAACCGGTTAGTGAATCCCCGTGTCCGCACCCGAAGGGTCAAGGGGTTGGTGACAAGCACCGAAAGAGACAAATCCACGAGTACTGTCTCACTTACAAACCAGTACAATCATACATCACGGGTAATCATGTACACAACCATCAAACCATATCATTCAACGCAGTATATCAGAATATAAATATACGAGGAACCATACTACACCATACCTTAGAGTACGGACAAGCAAAGTCTTCCTAGAAAGAAAGCCTCCATTAGCCTTAATAACACCGGAAAAGCAAATAACAACAAACAACAAACACAAAAAATAGTAGGGGTGAGTCATAAGCTCAGGAGGTGACCTATAACTCTACATCTTACCATGCAATACATGCATAATGCACAAGCAAATAAACAACAAACATCAGGATCACCAGCTCAAGGCATGCAACCCAAGTAACTCACCTCAATCACAATTATCACACCAGGACATCCTATCCATATCAGGACTCAGCATGTCCCTCACCATCCAAAAAGGATCACTAGAAAATCACATAAGGAAGCACAATCACAACTACACATGCTACCAAAACCATAGCCACACAGGTTTCTACAATCATAGCCACACAGGTTATATCAGTCTCAGGACGCAGCTTGTCCCTATTAGGACAACTTGTCCACGATCCTCAACAGGATCCTAGCTCATCAAGAGCTCATCAGGCCGTAGCCTCACCCAATAGTGTACATCACAAACCTAAGGGCCTTAGCCACTTGTCACACTCACGCAAGGGTACAACCACATAAAGCTCAACTCAGCTTAAGCTCAACCATCGAATATGCCACCAGGCACAATCAAACATATCACATGGACCAGAGAGTCCCACATGTCACATAAATATCACATAGAGATATACAAGCAAACATCATATATCACAATAGACCCAAAGGTCCCACACAGTACACATATGTATATAAGCTAACCATAGTAGAAAACAAAACAAACCATGATGCTCTCACGGTGCCGACCACCCTCACCGCCCCAATGGCACCTTAGCCCTCATGGCCCAACCATAACTTCAAATAAACCATGACAAACCACAAAGTTTTCGTCACATAACCTCATTAGGCTCTCACAGTGCCTGTTAACACCTCATGGACTCCTTTAAGCCCAAAATTATCCCAAACAATCTACAACGGAGAATATTATATTTCTCTCATACAGGATTTCCCATGGAAACCCCAACAATAACCAAAGTCATAGTTTCGAACCTCCTCCAACTCGAAGTTAAACACATATGCGGCGGACAAACTAATGTCATAACACCGCTAAACAACTCATAATATAACTCACGAATCCAAGGTCCCCCAATCATGCAACGTAATGCATAATATAGCAACACAAGTCCACCACTAGGGTTTCACAACACTCCTTCTGTAACAGAGGCCAATCTCCACAAATCTATACTTATATCTTGACCAAAAGAGAAGATTTTCGTAGAAAGCATTTTCTTGAAATGAAAAGTTCTGGTAATAGTTCCTCATATCATAACTAAGAAAATTTGATTTTTAGGGATTTTTCTGAGAGGACTAACCCTAGTGCGCAAATGGTCACCTCAAACCAAAAACTTGATTTTTCCGGGATTCAATACTAATTCCCAATTTTCATATTTTGAAGGAGTGAGAATTTGATTTTATAGTATTTTTCTTTGAATCTAAATGAGGGTATTTCCTTATTTACATTGTAACTTAAGTATAATACTTAAGTATAATACTTAAATGTGGAGAGACATAAATGTTTACAATGTACATAATTTAGTCCAGTGAAACTAGAACTGCACCAGAAATGCACTGCCTAACTACTCGACGCACTTGCTCGAGACACCCTGCTTGAGGCTTTGCTCGACGCTCCCTGCTCGAAGCCCTCTGCTCGATGCTCTACTCGAGGCTACCTTGACGCTCAAGCCTCAAGTAGTGTCGAGTAGTCCCCCAATCGCAATTTGACGACTGCGTTCTTCCTAGTTTCATCTCAAAACTCAATTATACCAATTAAATCTCCACTTTTAAGCAATGATTCATCCCAAAAATGAGTTGCCAACTCATTTTAGCCATATTAGGTTACAAAAACAACATTAATTCAAAGTTTAACACACAAAATCAAATTTCCCCAACTTTTTAGGGCTCATCCTCAAATCTATGATTTCACCCAAATCATGTTTACTAATCCCACTAGGATGCATGTCGAAAGAGATCGAATCACCTACCTAGAAGTACTATCACAAATCAGATAGCCATAAATCGCCAAACCATGGCCCCAAGCTCCAAGCTCCTCAAGCTCTAAGCTCTTCTCCACACACAGTCTCCACGCACAACCCGAATGAATGTGACTACGTTCTCTCTCTTTCTTCCAACTATTTATATTCCTAGATATTCCTTAATTAATAAACACCCAAAAATCATAAATGACCTCCTGAGATTTAGCTCAATCACTGTTAAAATGCTCAAAATAACGAGCACATTACTATTCAGATATTTTCCAACCCAATTGACTGCTCAAACACAAGGTCAACCAATAGACATCGAGAAAGTCAACAATCGGACCACTCGAGAAAGTCAACAATCGGGCCCAAGTACTGTCAAAATTCTCACATCGACGGCCACAATACCGTCCAGATGTCTTTAGCATCAGAAAAAAGTTATCTCTCACCCCTACCCAAATACGGGTCTTTACAATATTGGTGGTATAATATGAAAATCTCACTGTTCTATCGATGCAAGGAAACCCGATTAAAATTTCGCATTTATGGGTTTGAGACTTTAGACTACATCTTTCAATATAGGCAGTCTCATTAATATCCAATAATTATTCAAATTATAAAATATATTTATTATTTAAATTTTAAAAACTGTATTCTATTCATTTTAAAATTTAGCTTATCCTCCTTAGAGCATCTACAAATGGTAACAAGCTAAATTGATAGCTAAAACTATATTTAGCTTGCTACAATAATGTTTTAGTTAATAGTGCTCCAATTGCACTTTTTTTTTTGCTTAAGTATCAATTTTCCCAATTTATCATTAGCTTCCACATTGTGATAGAGCTTCCATGTTGTGATAGAGCTATCGTCTTTGCCCTTATCTTAATTCATTATTGCCTAGCTCCAAGCACATCCGAACTAAGCTAACGAGACACCAACATCACCCAACCTCACTATTATGCCATCAACTGACCCCATTCTAATCGCAACCAAACACTGTTTGATCTATTCCTTCGTTATAATGTGCTAACGAAGCACTTCACCATGGCCAATATGGCACCAAAGATTACCCCTCTCCCTTATGATTCTAGTTCCCGGCCCCTCTCCCTTCATCTCCTCTAGGTCCAACTCATTGTCGCCTTATATCTTTCTCTGATTTCTAGCTACCACCGTCGTATAGACCTTGCACTCGTTCGTTACAGGCTGCTACAACGGTGGCGGTGATCTCCAGTCGGATCTTTAGCATGGGCTCTCATCCAAGCACCATCGAGATGGGGTATTCCGTGTTCGTGACCCTCCCGAAGGACATCGTGTTTTTGGTAGGGCTGCTCATGAAAGTCTAGTGGGGGCTAGTAGAGAGGGACTCATAGGAATCCAAGGGCAACGGAGACTTACAAAGGGTATGTTAGGGCTTTGGATGAATGGTATGACATCACATTGTAGTTAAAAAGTAAAATTTTATGTAAATTTATCATAAATTATTGTTTTAGCTTTTATCCTTTGCTTGGTTACTATAGTTAGGTCTAGCATTGAAAAGGTATTGAATTTTTTTTCCATGACTTCGTTCATATGAAAAATCTAAGGAAATGGTGTCAAAAGAACTGTTCCAAAATACGTCAAATCATTCCACACCCCATTTATCATGAAAACATAAGAAAAATATACAGTAATACTTAATTGATAAAACTATCTTTTATTTGTCAACTACCATTAATCATAAAAATAAATGTCAAAGAGTAAGATTGATGTTTCAAATAATATTATTATTTTATTTTTTTTATTATAAATTTAATTAAATTTAAAAAAAATTGATCTCTTTTCTATCATAATCAAATAATTATTTATTTTATTTTATTTTCAATTATTTTCTTTCCGTCCCTTTTTTCACTTCAAATTCTTATATATTTTGGTCAAAAAGATATACATCACTTTTAACGTATATACGAGCTATTGGACAGATTTTTTTGAAATATGACTTTTAACGTATGATATACATCACCGTTGCGATCCAACCCGACCGGTCACTCATTCGGATGCGGAGTCAGGCGCATGTTTACAGTTTAGATTCTGCGCATTATTGGCTGCTGCTGCTGCAGCAGCATCTTCCAAATCATTCTATGCGTTGTTGGTGCCTTAATTTTGTCGCCCATCACATGGAGCATGATATGTTAATGTTATCATCGTGGATTCTATTTTCTTTGGTTACTGCTTTCTCGGTCTCTATCTCAGCGCAGCAGTTCTTTTATGGCGGATTCAAAGGAGCCAACACCAACAACAGCATAAGCCTTAGCGGGGTGGCAAGAGTTAACGAACAAGGCGTACTGAAGCTAACAACCGAGGAACACAGAGTTGTAGGCCGCGTTTTCCACTCCGAGCCTCTCCCCTTCAAGGCCGCCGACGGATCTGTCCATTCCTTCTCCTCTTCCATCGTCTTCGCCTTCGTCCCCGAATACCCAAAACTCGGAGGCCATGGCATGGCCTTCGCCATTTCGCCCACCAGAGACCTCAGCCGGGGGCTCCCCACGCAGTACTTCGGCCTCTTCAACGACGCTAACGACGGAAACTTCTCCAACCACATCTTCGCAGTCGAATTCGACACCTGCACGGACATGGATGTCGGCGACATCGACAGCAACCATGTTGGCATCGACATCAACGGTGTACGGTCCAACTATTCTGTTACAGCAGCCTATTACATCGAGGAGGAGGGCGAGGGTGAGGGCGAGGGCGAGGGCGAGGACAGGAGGACTATGGGTAAGAATAAGCATTCGTCGGTGTTCGCGAAACGGAATCTGAGCCTCGGCAGCGGGAGTCGGATTCAGTCTTGGATCGATTACGACTCTTCAGAGCATCTTCTGAATGTGACGCTATCGCCGTCTTCGGAGAAGCCTAGAATCCCACTCCTGTCTTACCGGTTGGATCTGTCGCCGATTCTGGAAGAGGAGATGTATGTGGGGTTGTCGTGTTCCACGGGGCTGATAGCCAGCTCTCACTACGTGTTTGGATGGAGCTTCAAGATGAACGGAGAGGCTCAATCCTTCCATCTCTCCTCTCTGCCTTCGCTTCCTCGCCCCGCCAAAACTAAGCACGGCACTCCTCCCCTGATGATAATCCTAGTCTCCGTGTTAAGCACTGTCTTCTCTATTTGCACAATCGCGTCTGCCATTATTGTGGTGATGAAAATTAGGAACAAAGCCTCCTCCGATGATGTCATGGAACCCTGGGAATTGGAGCCGGGCTTGCATCGGTACTCGTACCAAGAACTGAAGCGAGCCACGAAGGGTTTCAGGGACAAGGAGTTGCTGGGGCACGGCGGGTTCGGCCGCGTTTACAGAGGCGTTTTGCTGGATTCTAAGAATACCCAAGTCGCCGTGAAGCGAATTTCCCCGGACTCGAAGCAGGGATTGCTGGAATTCGTTTCGGAAATCGACAGCATCGGGCGGCTCAGCCACAGGAACTTGGTGAAGCTCCTCGGATGGTGTCGCCACCGAGACGACCTTATCCTTGTCTACGATTACATGCCCAATGGGAGCTTGGATAAGTTTTTGTTTGACGAGTCACAACCGACGGTGCTGAGCTGGGAACAGAGGTTCAGAGTCCTCAAAGGCGTCGCTTCCGCACTACTGTACTTGCACGAGGGCTACCAGCAGGTGGTGATTCACAGGGACGTGAAGGCCAGCAACGTGATGCTAGACGCCGACCTGACCGGCCGACTCGGAGACTTCGGGCTCGCTCGACTCAACCAGCGCGGAGCCGTCCCGACCACGACTCGGGTGGTGGGGACGCTGGGTTACCTCGCGCCGGAGCTCCCGCGGACGGGGAAGGCGACGCCGGCGACGGACGTGTACGCTTTCGGCGCGCTGCTGCTGGAGGTGGCGTGCGGGCGGAGGCCCGTAGATCACGGGGCGGCGCAGCCGGGGGATGTGCTGCTGGTGGACTGGGTGTGGGACAGGTGGCGGGAGGGAAGGGCGGTTGAGGCGGTGGACCCCAGGTTGATGGGGCGGTACGACGCCGTAGAGGCGGTGACGGTGTTGAAGCTGGGGGTGATGTGTTCCAGCTGCGCGGTGGCGGCGCGTCCGAGCATGAGGGAGGTGGTGAGGCATTTGGAAGGGGAGGCCGCTTTACCGGAGGAACTGAGGCCGCCGGCAGAGTATGCCGGAGTTGGAGGAAACGGCGAGAAGGAAGCATTCGTGGGCGCGTTGGCAAGCTTGTGGCCTTTTTCTAGCACGTCTTCGCCTCGCCCCTAACACGCACGCTATCCAGGAGGCTTGTTATGGCTAGTTTGTTTAATTTCGTTTATAAACGCATTTTACTATATATTAATTGATTCTAAGTGTTGGGAAACCATCATTATTATGATTTATGAGTATGTTTTCATGTTTCTATTGTTAGCTTGTGATGATCTCCCACACAAAAAGCAGATGATCAACTAAAACGGTTCGAATCATAGGCGAATCAAACGCTGATTTATGTTTATTTTACCTTATAAAATCAAATATTTGCAGCTTTTTGGTAAGTGATTGGCGGCGTCGTGCGTGGGGACGCACGAGTACCTGGCGGCTGGCGCCGGAGGTGGTGAGCGAGGTGTGTTTGTGTGGGGGGGGTCGACGGCGGCATAGGGAGTCGACGGCGGCGTCGTGCGTAGGGACACACAAGTACCTGGCGCCCGAGGTGGTGAGCGGAGGGGGCCACGGGAGCAGCGGGGGTTGGGGGGAGTCGACGTCGTCACAGGGAGTGAGTGAAGTCGACGGCGGGATCGTGCGTGTGGACGCACGTACCTGGCGTCGGAGGGTGGTCGACGACGACGAAGACCGGATGGATTTATAATTTTTAAAACAATTTTCTAATGGATTTGTAACTGGCGTCGGAGGCTGGTTTCGCGTTATCCTTTCTATTAATATAATAGATATATATTTCTTAAAATTTATTTATTTTATAAAAATATTATTTTTTCCTGATTAATTTATTATTATTATTATATTTATTTATTATAATTAATTAAAAGATTATAAGTATAATAATATATATTTAAAAAAGTATAAAAAATTCATTTAGAAATGAATAGTCAATTTTTAGATATGAAAATTTAATATTTATTTTTTATCTCTATATTATATTTTAAAAAATTTCATGTAAATAAGTTTTTGATAAATTTATATATTATTTTCTAAATTATAAGAAAATTTTAATTATATCAAACCTGTAGATACTCATCATTCATATACTCATTTTCATTTTATTCTATTTTTATTTTTTTTAACTTTATTTTTGCATATCAAGTTATATATATATATATATATATATAAATTTTATTATGAATACATATTTAATAAATTATATTAAGTACTAATTTAGTGTCAGAAGCATGGGATGCACAGGAAAGAATATATATCTCGATCCGAATTCAATACGAAGATATGGATAGTTTAAGGCAAGTCAAATCATCGATTTTTATATTAAGTTTCTTTAAAAATCCCAAGATTGTGATCGACCGTATCCATTTCACTCATATATGTTACGCTTAGTAAAATTTTACAATTATATGAAAATTAATTTTTTTTTTTTCGTTTTTAAGCTGGCACATTTGATATATGCCTTTTCGTCATTGAAGGAAGATCCTAACCCCTAAATTATGTCATGCTATCCTCCGATTACTTTTGTTCTTGAATAATATATTTTAAAATGATTGTGAATGTATTTAGATGAGCATTTGATTTTCATCTCATGAAATTCTATATATTTTTAAAATTATTGTAATATTTATATATGTTCTTTTATATTCCTGCTCTTTAATTTTTTAAACCTCCATGTCTATAAAATGGAATATAGGATAATTTGTAAATAATAAAGATTATAGAAAACTAATATACACGGTTCAAAAAATCACATAAATAAACCACACTACTTGAAGAAATTGTAGAAATCTCATAATAATTAAGTTGTTGTGATACAAAATTTATACAGGATGTAATTTCTATTCTAAGAAAGAACTTAAATCTATTCTAAGTATGATTTACAAAGATGTGATATCCATGATTTTAGCTAATTATAAAGATTCTGAATCTCCATGATAATGAGGTGATTTCTTTCCTTCAACACTCCCCCGCAAGTTGGAATGTATATTAATTACACCCAACTTGGATAGCAACAATAAAAACTGTTTTACTGGGAGAGGCTTCGTGAATAAATCAGCCGGCTGTTGATTTGTTGAAACATGATGCGTTGTTACTAGTCCTCGTGCCACCTTTTCCCGGATAATATGATAATCAATTTCTATATGCTTGGTTCGTTCATGGAAGACCGGATTTGATGCTATATGAATCGCTGCCCTGTTGTCACAAAATAATGTTATTAGAGACTTCTGATGTACATGAAGATCTCGAAGTAGACTTGTCAACCATGTAACTTCACAACATGCAGCTGCCATGGATCTGTACTCAGCCTCGGCACTACTTCTTGAAACGGTGTGTTGTTTCTTCGTCCGCCAAGAAATTGGCGCTTTGCCCATGAGCACTCAAAATCCTGTCGTTGATCGTCTAGTATTCGGGCAGCGAGCCCAGTCTGCATCACAGTAAACAGCAAGTTGTAATTCGCCTGTCGACGGCAATAAGATTCCTTGACCAGGAGTGCCCTTTAGATACCTCAGAACCCGATGTGCTGCTTCTAAATGTGGGATGCGCGGCTTGTCCATATATTGACTTAAAGTGTGAACTGCATATGTCAAGTCGGGTCTCGTGATGGTGAGATATATCAAACGTCCAACAAGTCTCCTATATTGCGCTGGGTTTGATAATTGCTCCCTCTCGCCTTTGGTAAGCTGCATGTTTGACTCAAAGGGGATTCGCGCTGGCTTTGAACCAAGAAAACCGGCATCTTCTAGGACCTCTAATGCATATTTCCTCTGTGAGAGAACAATTCCCTTCTTTGAGCGAGCAACTTCTATGCCGAGGAAGAATTTGAGTAAACCCAAATCCTTGAGTTTGAAATGCCTCGCAAGGAACTTCTTAGTCTCATTAACGACATCCAAATCATTACCTGCCACGATTACATCATCAACATAAACGAGTAGTATGGTGATAGTCCCTTTGTGACTTCTAACAAACAACGAGTAATCGGACCAGGATTGCTTGAATCCTCCTTGCTTTAAGGCAGAAGAAAACTTCAAGAACCATTATCTGGAAGCCTGTTTTAGGCCGTAGAGTGATTTGTGGAGATGACACACGCGCGTCTCCCCCGTACAGCCAAAACCCGGGGGAAGCTCCATATAGACATCCTCGGATAAATCACCATTGAGGAAGACGTTGTCGATGTCAAGCTGATGCAAATGCCAGCCATGAATAGCAGCCAGGCCAAGGAGAAGCCGAACCGTTGTCATTTTGGCCACGGGGGCAAACGTTTCACGATAATCAAGACCCGCCACTTGACGATACCCTTTGGCAACAAGGCGAGCTTTTAAGCGTTCGACAGAGCCATCAGCCTTACGTTTGACTTTGTAGACCCATTTACAACCGATGGCCTTCTTGCCATGGGGAAGGGAGGCCAGCGTCCAAGTATTGTTGGCTTGAAGAGCCTGGATTTCAGTGTTCATAGCAGAGACCCACGATGGATCGAGGCGGGCTTGGGAGAAAGACTGAGGTTCCTTCACAGCAGAAATATGATGAATAAAAGCACAATAACGAGGGTGGAGATGGGCAGAGCTAAGTACCTTGGATAAAGGGTGAGGAGCCCCGGCAGAGACCAACAAGGTCGAGGAAGACGGTGTGGACGAGAGAGAAGGCAGGCGCGTCTCAACGTGGAACGGAGCGAGGGCCACAGGCGAACAGGTGACCCGGGTGGAGCGGCGTAGCGGTGGCGGCGACGGGCAGCAGGGTCCGAGGAGAGAGGAGAGGACGCGGCGGGCAGGGGCGAGGAAGGGGTGGAAAGGGGTGAGGAGGGAGGAGAAGAGACGACAGCGGGCGACGATGGAGAAGAGACGACAGTGGGCGACGGTGGAGAGGGTATGGTGGTGAGAGGTGAGGACGGCTGTGGGGAAACGAGAGACGATCTAGCAGGCATGGATGGGGAAAGAGGAGCGTTGACTTCGGGATGAGGGAGATGGGTGGACAGGCTGGAGCGCGGTGGAGAGTTAAGAAATAAAGGTGAAGGGGAAGGAAGGGAAGGAGTGCGGAAATTAGGAGATGGGGCCCAAAAATTGTGATGATCTTTCTATAAGAGATCGTCGGTGGAGGAGTCAGGCAAGGAAGGTGGAGAGAGGGAATTAAGTGGAGGAAAAATATGTTCATGGAAGATAACATCACGAGAGACAAATATGGAACGAGATGCTAAGTCCATGACTTTATAGCCTTTTTGTCCATGTGGGTAACCCAAGAAAATGCACACCTTGGAACGGGGCTCAAATTTTGCGGGTTGAAAAGGATGGGTGGACACAAAACACTTACACCCAAAGACACGAAGATGATCATAAGTGGGTGGTTTATTAAATAATTTTTCAAAAGGTGTTTTCCCTTGGAGAAAAGGTGTGGGTGTTCGGTTAATAAGATAAGCAGCCGTGAGAATGGCATCACCCCAAAATTCAGGTGGTAAGCAAGATTGAAACAAAAGAGCACGGGCGACATTTTGTAAGTGGCGGTGTTTGCGTTCAACAATGCCATTTTGCTGGGGATTATTAACACAACTTGTTTGATGCAAAATGCCCTTGTGGGAATAAAAATCAGCACATTTAAATTCAGAACCATTATCGCTACGCACAATTTTAACACGAGCAGCAAATTGAGTTTCAACAAAAATAATAAAATTCGAAGGGGGAACGTGCTTCGGATTTTGAATGCATAAGGAAAACCCAAGTCGCACGGGAATAATCATCCACAATAGTTAAGAAATATTTGACACCCAAAATTGTGGGAGTGCGATAACCACCCCAAATGTCAACATGAATTAAATCAAAAATAGACACACTGGAAGATTGACTCAAAGAAAAATGAGTTCTTGTTTGTTTAGCTAAGGGACAAATAGGGCATTGGGCCGCATCACAAGAGTTATTTTGTAAAATTGGGAAAAGGGAAAATACTTTGGCCGAGGGATGACCAAGTCGTGCATGCCAGGGCAAAACTTGTGAGACTTTGACATGATTGCAAGCTCTAGGTGCCAACACGTTGAGACAATAAAGCCCTGCGCTTTTAACTCCCGTCCCAATCATCTTCCCCGTTTGTAGGTCCTGTATGAGACAAATAGTCTTGATGAAGATGATAATATATGAAGTATCCAAGGCAAGTTTCATAACCGAGATTAAATTCACAGAGAACTCAGAAACACATAGCACATTTTGCAACTGAAAATTGTTTGTAAAACGCACGGTACCAACATGCGTCACAGGCAAAAGAACACCATTTGGCAGACGGACCATTTTATTTTCCACTGGTTGTGACGTGGTAAGGAAACGAGAATCATGTACAATATGATCTGTTGCACCACTATCAATAACCCAAGGCACACCAATCGGTTCTCTAAGCAAAGCACACACCATACCTGACATATTATCAACTTGCGTGGCATGACCAACAAAGTTTGCGGATGGTTTACTCATCATGTCAAGTAAGTGGTTATCATCAGATGCATCCCGACTTGCCTCCTTTACCTTTGATATGAATCCTAGCATGTTGTCACAATCCTGGGTCGAAAGTCCCAATCTGGAGAGATCGGATGGACTCTGCTTGGCTACGACATTTGCTCGGGATGTAATAGTGTCATGTTCTTGTCCTTGGTGACGCTTCTTGGTGCGACAATATTCGACGGAATGCCCCTTGTGGCTACAATAGCTACAAACAATATGTGCGCGACAATGTTTAGTAGAGTGATTAGTTTGATTACACTTTTCACAATACCTCCCAATTGATTCATTCAATCGGGTTTGTCGTAGAGGACTGTCATGACTACCCTTCTTACTCACGGCTTTGGCAGCAAAAGCTGAGGCTTCCACCATGGTTGGTGCTTGTTTTTCTGTAATGATCACGTTTTGCTTCTCTTGGCGAAGAACCATTGCATAGACCTTATTTAAGGGCATCATAGGTTCCACAGCTGTTATGTTGTTCCGTGTTTGTGCAAACTTCTCATTCAAGCCAACCAGGAACTTCATAGTTTTCTGTGTTTCAAGGAAAGTATAGAGGACCTTAGCGTTCTCGCAAGTACAAATGGCAGCAAGATTGCAGCGACAAGGAGGGGCCACGATGAGTGATTCTCTCTCATCCCAGAGACTCTTTAATTTTGTGTAGTATGCTGTCACGGAAGAAGATCCTTGCTCCACCTTATGTAATGCCTCCTCAACTTGGAATGCTGACAAGCAACTCGTTTGAGTGAATCACTCCTTCAAGTCATCCCAGATGACCTTGGCGTCCTTCAATCAGGAAACACTTTTGTGCATCTCTTTGCTCATAGAACCGAGCAACCAGTGTTTGACCATCGTGTTGCAACGCCTCCACTGCTGTAGCTCTTCTCCATCTTCGTCTGGCTTCTTTTGGGTTCTGTCTAGAAAGCCTGCCTTGTTTTTGACATCTAAGGCGTCAATGATGGCCTCCTGCCATGTCTGGTAGTTGTCTTCTTCAAGGGATATTGGAATCAAGGCATTGCCTGTTTGATCCGAGTGATGAAGATATAAGGGATGATATGGATTTTTCTCCCATGGCTGAGGCTTCCGAGAGTATGGGGATTTTTCTCCAGCCATGAGGTAATGATATTGAGTCTATGAGATTGCTTTTAGGTCTCTAGAGAAGGCTGCTTTGATACCATGAAGAAATTGTAGAAATCTCATAATAATTAAGTTGTTGTGATACAAAATTTATACAGGATGTAATTTCTATTCTAAGAAAGAACTTAAATCTATTCTAAGTATGATTTACAAAGATGTGATATCCATGATTTTAGCTAATTATAAAGATTCTGAATCTCCATGATAATGAGGTGATTTCTTTCCTTCAACACTACTCTTTTTTTGAACTACATTACTATGTTATTTTTGTTGATTTTACAAAAAAATATTTTATTTTTAAAAACAAATAACGTTTGTCAATTTGTTGCACACAATAAACCACATAAATATAAGTTTAAATTATGTCAATGATATGATATCCTTAAATTTTTCTCTTTATTCCTAGATGATATCGTTTTAGCCCAATTTTATTATAATTATTTGAAAAAAAAAATTATAAAAAAAACACAAAATAATTTTCAAATAACCTTCTATTTTTACCGGTCCAAAAATCAAAACATTATTGGATATTATTATGAAAAAAACTAGAGGTAATCCATGAGGATGTCCCGATTACCTGAGCATGTAGCATTGAATTATAGAGTAGCAATTAAGAATGGAGAAGGTAATTGATCGAAGACTAACCAAAAACAAGGGCACTTGGAAATTAAATGAGGGAATTTAAGAATTGCAGCGTGTAAGTGTGTCTAATTGGACATTCTGTATGATAAAAAGAGCACGTACATGATCATAGATATTTTCTTTCCGCCACGACAATCATTCCTAGTTTTGGACATATGGTAGTAATGAAATGAAATTTGCACACTGCTTCACTCGGTTTCTATAGATGAATAATGCTTTTTATTATGAAAAAATGATAAAATTAAGACAATGAGATAATTGATTCATTTGTTTATTTTATGGGAAAAAAAACGTACATATACATGAGATTTATCATCCATAAATGGTAAGATATAAACTATTGTTGACTAAATAATATGATATGTCATATTAGGAAATATTAGGCCCTTAACTTATGATTACAAGCATATTCCTAAAATACAAGATATGCAAAAATAGGATATATACAAAATAGGAAATTCTCAATAAAAAATGAGGGCCAAATCATGTGGAAGCCTAGTACTCACCTAGTAGCCAAACCTGGTTTCGTTCCTTATCTCGAGAGAAGAAGCTAATGGGTTTGACAATGAATGTTCTTCATGTGATTCTTCTTGCCATCTGAGTTGTGGACTTTCTATCCTTAATTAGGAATTCAAGATTTCTGGATTTTAAAACAAAAATCGATATCGGATTCTTCATAAGATCATAAATCAGGCTTCTTTTACTGGTGGATGCGTTTCGCATGCCTCCACTTTTAAAATAATTTTTAATTATTATTATTATTTGATTATTTATTTATTAATTGTATATAAAAAAAATTAAGATAGTATAAACTGCTCATTTACTTTTCAATTTAAGTTTTTTTATTTTTTTAATTGTCACTGACATTTTAAATTACTTTTACATATATGTTATTTCCATTTTTAAAATATCATCCACATAATGACCTTTTCTTCGAGTCAACTGACCTTACTTATTTATGCGGTGCTTGATAACTAATATGGACATGTGTATTGTTGGTCCCTGAGAGCCTTGAGGGGGGGGGGGTGAATAGGCTCTAATCGAAAACTCTTCACTCATCTTTGTCACAACACTTATCTGGTTAAAAGATAGAATCAGTGCGAAAGATAACCAGATAGTGAAGGTATTTTATTTTATTATCAAGAGATAATTACAACAAAATAGAGAAGATTAAAGCTAATGAAGCTTTTCAATCTATTGAACAATTCTCTTACACTCTGTTTACAATTACTCACACACTAGCTAATATAATCTCTATAAGCTCTTGTACATGTACGCGCATATGCTCTTTTTTACGCATTCACGCATTCACGCCTTCATGCTTGTATGAAAATATACAAGTGTTAATATATATAGCCGTCTAATAGAAAGACATTCTTGGAACTTGTTCTTCCAAGTAGCATGTAGGATTGACTGTTCTTCGGAAATCTCTCTGCCTTGATTTATGTAGATATGGAGCTCAAGATCTTGGGTCTTTAAACTTTGAATTACTTTGCATGATTCTAAGTGCAATTAAAGTTATGTCCACATCTCCGTGTGATCTATGTGTAAGATGATTTAGGTTTTCAACGAGTTTGTCTTACATCGGGATACAACGAGCTAACGACTTTGAATGCGAAACTGATAAGTTTGAGTAGCATTTTCTTAATCTGTCGTAAAGTTCCTTACTCCGTGTTAATGAAGCTTGGATCCTTACTTCGTGTCAGTTTGATACTGGAATCTTTATTCCGTGTCAGCGCTTCCTTACTCTGTATGAATGAGAAGTTCGGAGAGCTTACTCCGTATCAACGCTTCCATACTCCGCACGAGTTTTTTACTCCGCATGAGTTAAAATGTTCGGATGGCTTACTCCGTATCAGCGCATCCTTACTCCACATAAGTAAAAGGTTCGGATTCCTTACTCCGCATCACTTTTCCTTACTCTATGCAAATAAAGGACTTAGGTCCTTATTCCGCACAAGTCGTTCCTTACTCCGTATGTATGAAAGACTCGGATTCCTTACTCCGTGTCTTCTTGTCCTTAGTCCGCTTGAGTAGAAGGCTTAGCTTTTTATTCCGTGATAACTTTCTCTTACTCTGTGTGAGATGTAGACTGGGATTCTTATTCCGCATCTATTTAACTTAGTCCGTTAAAAATCTAAGATGCGGATTCCTTAGTCCATATCTTTAAGCATTTGGTCCGCACGAGTGATCCTTATTCCGTATGAAGACTTGATTATTTACCAAGTGTTTGACGACACTCACAATGGTCTGGATCAGAATTATGTATTCTGTCTTTAGCTTTTTTCTCGCGAGTAAATGTCCGGATTGAGATAATATCTTCTGCAACAACTTAAGAATAAACATGCGAGGTCTCAAATCAAATTACACAGGGTTTTATCCGCATAATCCAAATTCTGGCTTGATCCAACATGTATTATTTTAATTTAATAATAATAATATAATTTTAAAGATAATTTTAAAAATTAATAGATTTTATAGTTTTTTAATAAAATTATTTGTAATTATTTTTTGTTTTTAAATCTAAACTTAATTATATTAGGAGATTCAAATAATTTTTTTTATTTTTACTTTTAATCTATTTTATTATTTGGACCCACCAAATATAGTATTTACAAACATGAAACTTGATTTTAAAAAATATATACTTTTTTAAAACACATTCCCTTTCCTAACAAATAGAAATTATTTTCGAATTATAATTCAATACAAACTCCAACAAAATTCAAAATACATAATATAGAAATCAAAATTCATATCAAACATACTATCATTAGTTTATAACGAAAATTTGCAAGAAAAGGATCGTTGAAGCATTTTGGTGTGAAAAGATATACTTTTTTTTTCTAAAACTATCTTCCAAAATAATATTTTATATACTAAAGGCAAAATTAATAACAGATATAATAAAATTTTCTTTGTGCTTTTTTTCACCTCTAATTACTCCTTTCTTATATTTTTTCCTTTTTTATCTCTTTATTTATTTTTCTTCCATCCATTTTTCACATATTTGCGAGTGTGCATGAGTCAAATAGTATTGGGTGAAAGATTAAATTATTAACTAAGGATGTAAAACTGGTTGGCCCAGCCTAGCCTGATCTGTTGCGGAGTGGGCTTAAACGGGCCAACCGTTTAGACCCATAAATTTTACGGGCTAACAATAGACTGGCCCGACTCAGCCCGTATATGACCAGCTGGCCTGCGGGCTAGTCCGTAATTATAAACATTTAAAACCTTAAGTTAAGCATATGTAAATTTATTTATTATTTCATATTTTCTGTGTAGCCAAAGCCTGCAATTTTGTCAGTAGATGCAAACTCTCTGCGTGTTCTTCCCCGACATAATTCAGGATTAATCTAATGATTCAACTCTATATTCTTACGAATATTATCACGAACCGAGGCTTATCCTAGCATACTTAGACTATTTTGGGGTATTTCCCCCTTGTAAAGTGAGTTTTAATTTGTCATATATGATGTCTCCTGGTGTCATAACCAGAAAAGTGTTAACATCGATATTTAGGGGAGTGATGTTGTAAAGCTTTCAAGCAATCAATACAATCGTTTGTTATCTTCGTTCAATTGTTTTTCCGCTAAACACTTCCCTACACAATTGCTTTACAATAGATCGATGGGTTCCGATCCAAATGCGATGAGTTAGGCTGACCTAGCATTCCTTCGTACGGGTCGGAACTAGGTGCCGCACGGGTTAAGCTGCTATAAAGGCTGACCCCATGACAAGTGGTATCAAAGCCCAGTTCAGTGGAACAATCAAAAACTTCAAGACAATGTAAAAGTGACAAACGGAGGATCCATTGTCATTAGTGCCAGTGGGCATGAAGGCCGCGAGAAAGAACATACCGCTAAGGAACGGAGGAGAGACAAGTCCGTTTCGAGGGAAACATGTCCGCTGGAGAGTCGGCTAGCCAAAGTGGAGTTGGCGTTAACCGACCAGATAGAGGTGATCGAGGAGCATTCCGGAAGCATCGAAAGGCTGGACTTAGAGGGTGAGGAAAGCTATGGGAGGATGCAAGGGCTTCTCAACTCCGTCATGGATGACATGAACTCTCGATTCGAGGGCTTGAAGGGTTCTCTCATGTCCCAAATCCTGGCGATGCAAGAAGAAATCAAAGAGATCAAGGCGGATTGGTCTCTATGCAAGATGGCGGTCACCCAAGGTGGCATTGGTGGCCATTCCAGCTCCAAGATCGATGTTCCAAAGCCTAATACCTATGTAGGGTCAAGGAATGCGAGAGAGTTAGACAACTTCCTCTAGACCATGGAGCAGTACTTCGATGCCTTGAACATTGTCGACAAGGCAAAGAAGGTGAAGGCCGCTCCACTATACTTAGTCGATTCGGCTATGGTGTGGTGGAGGCGATGATATTCCAACAAGGAGTGCGGCTCATGCGTCATCGACAACTGGGCGGATTTCAAGTGGGAGATTAAGGCTCAATTCTATCCCCAAAATGTGGAGGATGATTCCTGGGCAAAACTTCGGCGCCTTACCCACAAAGGCACAGTGTGGGAGTACGTCTGCGAATTTTCAGAGCTTATATTGGAGATTCTGGATATGTCCGTGAAGGATTCACTATTTTCTTTCATGGACGGATTGCAGCAATGGGCGAAGTTAGAGTTGCAGCGGAGAAATGTGCAGGGCCTGGCGTCGGCCGTGGCGGTGGCCGAATCACTCATTGAATACAAGAAGCTGAAGAAAACCACCAATTCTTCATCGACTTCCAAGGCGAACAAGTTCCACAAGGAGAAACGTGGGGGAGACAACTGGAGTGAAGGAAAGGGGGCACCCTTCCAACCATCTAAGGACTTTCGTCCAAAACATTTCATGAATAGTACAAAGGATCTCTTGTTTCCTTTGCGAAGGCCCTCACAAGGTGTTCGAGTGCCCGAAGCACTCCAAGCTCTCCGCAATGATCAACAAAGACGAAGATAGGGATCCAAAACTTGGTTCCTTGCAACTCCTTAATGCAATCAAGGCGAAGGTGGAGGTGCCACCATCCGGAAGACAAAAGGGGCGCATGTACATGCTCGCTAAGGCCAACAACATTGAAACTAAGGCCTTGGTGGACACGGGTGCGACCAATAACTTCATCAAGGTGGAAAAAGCTAGTAAACTGCGGATAGTTTACAAGGAAGAGAAGGGCTGGCTGAAGGCGGTGAACTCCAGTGCCAATCCAATCCATGGCGTGGTTCGAGGTGTCGAACTAAGTATCGGCGAGTGGAGAGGCAAGGTGAATCTCTCCGTGGTGTTGATGGATGACTATCCCATGGTGCTAGGGATGGAGTTCGTTGACCAAGTATGGGAAATTCTAATTCCAAGAACCAACATAATGTGCATCATGGACGAGAGAAAGAAGTGCATGGTGAAGGGAAGGAGGAAAGAAAAGCTCAAGGCAAAGTCTCTTTCGGCGCTCCAACTGTCCAAAGGAGTTAGGCGATAGGAGCCAACCTTCATTGTCATGGTGAAGGAAGAATGCCCAAGTGTTAGGGAGGAGCCCTCAACCGAAGTGAAGATGGTCCTTGAAGAGTTTGGGTACGTTATGCCACCCGAACTCCCCAAACAACTTCCGCTGAAGCGGGAGGTGGACCACAAGATCGAGCTAGAGGCCGGTGCAAGGCCTACTGCTATGGTGCCCTAACGGATGGCACCACCGGAGTTAGAGGAACTTCGGAAACAACTGAAGGACTTGTTGGATGTCGGGTTTATTCGCCCATCCAGAGCGCCATTTGGAGCACTAGTGTTGTTCCAAAAGAAGCACGATGGGTCGATGCGGCTATGCATTGACTATAGGGCGCTAAACAAGATAACAGTGAAGAATAGCTACCTCATCCCACTCATATCCGACCTATTTGATCAACTTGGAGCTGCGAGATGGTTCTCAAAGCTAAACTTGCGGTCTGGATATTGGCAAGTGCGGATAGCCGAAGGTGATGACGCAAAGACGGCATGCGTCACAAGATATGGCTCTTACGAGTTCTTGGTGATGCCCTTTGGCCTCACAAACGCCCTGCCACATTTTGTACATTGATGAACTGGATCTTGCAACCATACTTGGACTGATTCGTCGTGGTGTACCTTGATGACATTGTCGTTTACAGCAAAACCTTGGAGGAATACAAGGCACACTTTCGGCGGGTTTTTCAAATCTTAAGGGAGAACCAACTATTTGTGAAAAAGGAAAAATGTGACTTTGCGAAGAAGGAGGTGCTCTTCTTAGGTTACATCATTGGCGACGGCAAACTAAAGATGTATAACAATAAAGTGTTAGCCATCAAAGAATGGGAGACACCTAAGAAAGTCCCGGAGATGCGTTCCTTCCTTGTCTTGGTTAACTACTATAGAAGATTCATCCGTGGCTATTTCCACATTGCCGCACCCTTGACGGAACAGTTGAAGAAGAACAAGACTTGGGTGTGGGATGATGCTTGCCGAGAGGCATTCGAGAAGTTGAAGCAAGCCGTGACAAACGGACCGGTGATGGCACTGCTGGACCATACAAAGCCTTATGAAGTTCACACAAATGCTTCAGACTTTGTCATCGGTGGAGTTCTAATGCAGGAGGGGCATCCTGTAGCATATGAAAGCCGAAAACTCAATGGCACCGAATGGAGGTACGTGGTACATGAAAAGGAGATGACGGCAGTTATGCATTGCCTTCGGGGGTGGAGGCATTACTTGCTAGGGTCCAAGTTCATGGTGAAGACGGACAATATTGCTACGAGTTATTTCTTAACTCAAAGGAACTTAACTCTGAAGCAAGCACGGTGGCAAGGACTCCTAGCAGAATTCGACTTTGTGCTTGACTACAAACCGGGCACAAATAATGTGGAGGCTGATGCACTAAGTCGGAAGGCGGAACTTGCAGCCATTAGCCAACCACAATTCCCCTTGGTGGACAAATTGAAGGAAGGAATGAAGCACGATCCATTAGTCAAGTCCTTGGTGGAATGTGTCAAGGTTGGAAAGACGCGACAGTTTTGGCTAAGGGATAACTTGCTCCATACTCGAGGGGAATGGGTGTATGTTCCCAAATGGGGAAGTTTGAGGAGAGACATCCTCAAAGAATGTCACGACTCGCGGTGGGCTGGCCATCCCGGAGTCGATCGTACCTTGGCATTGGTGGAAAGGAGCTACTATTGGCCTTAACTTTACGAGGACGTCCAAGTGTACGTGCGGACTTGTCTTGTGTGCCAACAAGACAAGATAGAGTATCGGCAATCGGCGAGACTGTTAGAACCGTTGCCCACCCCGGAAAGACCTTGGGAAAGTATTTTGATGGACTTCATTATTTGTCTCCCAAGATCTGAAGGATGCAGTACGATCATTGTGGTGGTTGACCGATTATCTAAGTATGGAGTTTTCATTCCAGCTCCAAAGGACTGCACGGCAGACGACACGGCTCAACTATTCTTCAAGTACGTGGTGAAGTACTGGGGCATTCCAAAGACAATCGTGAGCGATCGGGACTCACGATTCACTGGGCGGTTTTGGACCGAGCTGTTCCGGATAATGGGTTCAGACTTAAACTTTTCAACAAGTTTCCACCCACAAATAGACGGCCAAACAAAACGTGTCAATGGCTTACTGGAGCTGTATCTGAGGCACTACATGAGTGCCAACCAAAGAGATTGGGCCAAGTTGCTGGACATAGCCCAATTCTCGTATAACTTGCAGAAAAGCGAGTCCACGAACGAGAGCCCGTTCGAACTTGCAACTGGGCAGCAACCATTGACGCCCATTTCCATCACTTGGGGGTACACTAGAAAGAGCCCCGCGGGGTTCAAGTTTGCAAAAGGATGACGTGAACAGACAGATCTGGCCAGGGCATACTTGCACAAAGCAGCGAAGAAGATGAAGAAGTAGGCGGATCAACAAAGGAGACCCTTAGAATTTCAGGAAGGAGACATGGTGATGCTCAAACTCGTTTCGTGCCAAAGCAAAGCACTTAGACAATTGCATAAGGGTTTGGTGCACCATTATGTGGGGCCTTTCAAAGTACTTAAGAGAGTTGGGAAGGTCTCATACAAACTAGACCTCCCGACTAGCTTACAAAGGCATCCGGTGTTCCACGTTAGTTTGCTCAAGCCTTACCACGAAGACTTGGAAGATACGAGCAGACAGCGAGCGGTACGGACACCAACAGCATCAACAGGCAAGACCTACGACAAACAGATAGAGAAAATCCATTCTCATAGAGTCATGCCAAGAAGAGGTGTAGATCCAAGCCGAGTGGAGTACTACGTCCAATGGAAGAATAGGCCAGTGGAAGAGGCAAGCTGGGAGAAAGAAGAGAATCTGGGGCAATTCTCCAAGGAGATTGAAGCATACCGAGAAGAGACCGAACGCTACATCCAACAGTTCGACGGGTTCGAGGAAGCCGAAGACGCAAAGTGGACGCTACGAAATCGGGTGGAGGAGAATGTCACGGACCGAGGCTTATTCTAGCACACTTAGGCTATTCTGGGGTATTTCCCCTTTGTAAAGTGTTGTAACTTAGCTTATAGAGTAAGTTGTAGAGATTTTAGATTTCGATCATATATGATGTCTCCAGGTGTCATAACTAGAAAAGTGTTAACATCTATATGTAGGGGAGTGATGTTGTAAAGCTTTTAAGCAATCAATACAATCGTTTGTTGCCTTCGTTCAATCGATTTTTTCGCTAAACGCTTCCCTACACAATTGCTTTACAACGGATCGATGGATTCCGATCCAAATGCGACAAGTTAAGCTGACCTAGCGTTCCTTCGTACAGGTGGGAACTAGGTGCCGCACGGGTTAAGCTGGTATAAAAGCTGACCCCGTGACAATATATACATGCCATGAGTTAAAATATTCATAGTATATCATATTTTAAAAAACTCGATGTAAATAATTTTTTGATAAATTTATATATATATTTTTTAATTATAAGAAATTTTAATTATGTCAAACCTATCCATATACTCATTTTTAAAGTTGCAACTTATGAATTTCTGGCTTGATGTAAAGAATAGGTGATGAATGGTACAGGTTGAACAAAAAAAAATAGCAACATATCTCAAAATTTTATATTCGGCGGGTTAGTTACATTCCTTATATGAGAAAAATTTTAAAAAAAACGTCAACCATACCAAAACTATATACTACACTGAATTTTTAACTAATTTATATTTTTATATCAGAAGATATTAATTACCAATCCACGCTGCGTTTTAAGCCAGGTCAATTAGATGCTTTTTATGGTAAGTATAATAATTTCTATTATTTGAGAAAATACTTTAAATTTGTAATTCTATCACATCAAAAATTTATAATTATGCAAGCAGTATTGTTTTTTCGATTACAAGAATAAAGCAAAATGTGCAAGAACACGTTACTCTGCCTAAAAACCATAGCCATGTTTCACGTGCTTTCATTGACATTGAATATTGTCCACGCAGTCGGAGATGTCACTCTAACCGCCGCCACCGCCACAAGCTTCACCTATAACGGCTTTAGCTCGGTGCATCTCGGCCACAATGGCGCAGCCGCGATCAACGCCAACGGAAGCTTAGTCCTCGCCGATTCTGCCAGACACCGAACGGATGGCACTGCCTTTTACCCCGCCGTCGTAGCCTTCAAGAACTCCCAAAACCGCACCACTTCGTCCTTCTCCACAACCTTTGCCTTCACCGTCTTCTCTTCGCATTCCAGCACCCTGGGCGACAGCGATCATGGGGTCGCCCTCCGAATCGAGCTCCCGTCCCGGAAATGTGGCGAAGCCATTCCCGCCGGGCGTGGCGTGACTATCTCGTTCGACGGCATCGAGTGTAATAAGGACAACTACATTATAATAAGGTCCACGTTGTCAGCCGCTGCAGGTCATTACGAAGATAATAGCAGCGCCGTGATGCGGCAAAAGCCAATGCAAGCTTGGGTGGAGTACGACAGCGTGGCGGGCAAAATCAATGTCGTGTTAGCTCAACTGGGCCTTCCTAGACCCGAGAAGCCTAATTTCTCCTTGCGTCTTGACCTTTCTTGGTTAGTTTCAGACAAAATATAAGTGGGCTTCTCCTTCCCCGCCGGTTCGGTCCTGGGTTGGAGCTTCAGCAAGGGCCGCGGTGCGTCGCAGCTAAATCTCTCCAAACTTCCTCAGCATATCCAAGGAAACAAAAAACAGAATAAGGAAGGTTGTCCACTTTGGAGGATCGAGCTGCCTGTGATCACAGCTTTGGCGTTGGTGTTAGTGGCTTTGCTGGTGTTTGGGGTTTTTGTGGTGGTCAAACTCATCAGGAAGACAAAATTTGAGGAAGTGGTTGAAGATTGGGAATTGAACTGCGGAGCTAACAGATTCAAATACAAATACCTACATTACGCTATGAATGGGTTTGCTGAAAAAGGACTTCTAGGGAGAGGGGGATTTGGGAAGGTGTATAGAGGCGTTTTGTCCATATCCGAACAAGCTGTCGCCGTCAAGCGAGTCTCCAACCATTCGCAACAAGGTGTCTAAGAATTTATAGCCGAAATCTCTAGCGTCGGACGGCTCTGGCACAGTTCATGGGATGAGCTTGAGTTATTGAGGTCCCATTGAGGGGACGGTCCAAGAGTGGACACGAGTATTTTGGTTCCATTAAGGGAACCACCTTTGATTCCTTTGAGTGTGGTTTACTGTTACTTTAACTACACTACACTACACTGCACATATTTGCATTGAGCATATTATAGAAGAGATGTTGGGTTAGTCTAGGGAGGCATAACCCCTACTGAGTTTTGGTTTGCTCACCCACCTTTAATGTAACAGCCCAGCCCACCCGTAGCCCAATATTGTCCGCTTTGGGCCTTACACCTGCGTGCCCATGCATGGGCTGCACTCGCATGGATTTGTTTTTAATGACCCACGACCCGTTAAAACGCGTTGTGACAAGGTGCACATGAGCCTCCTCATTAGGATGACCTCAATGTTAGCCCTAACCGATGTGGGATTGTTCTTTGGGACTCCCCGCAGGTGGTTAGAGACCCAATAGTCTCCCCCAATCCCACCACCGGTCTAGAGGACCCGGCTCTGATACCACTTGTTGGACCTCGGCCAGGGCACTCACTATCACAATATTGTTTGCTTTGGCACTTGCATGTCTACCCATGGGCCGCATCCCGTACGGATTTGTTTCTAATGGGTTACGACCCGTTAGAAACAAATCCATGCGGGTGCGACCCATGCGTGGGCACGCAGGTGTAAGGCCCAAAGCGGACAATATCGGGCTACGGGTGGGCTGGGCTGTTACAAATGGTATCAGAGCTAGGGCCCAGGCCGGTGTGCCAGCGAGGACACTGGGCTCTCCGAGTGGGGGGTGGATATAATGTCCCACGTCGGTTGGGGAGGAGAACGAAGCAAGCTACTTAGGTGGCTGTGGAAACCTCTCCTAGCACGAGGCCTTTTGGGGGCTGAGGGCCTACCAAAAACAAAACCATGTGGGCGAGGCCTAAAGCGGATAATATCGAGCTACGGGTGGGCTGGGCTGTTACATATGGTATTAGAACAGGGGACCAGGTCAGTGTGCCATAGTCTCGTGGGGACATGGGCCTCCTAAGGGGGGTGGATTGTGGAGTCTGAAGACTTTGCAAGTCCCACATTGGCTGGAGACGAGAACGAAGCGTGCCTCTTAAGAGGGCGTGGAGACCTCTCATGGCATGAGGCCTTTTGGGGGCCGAGGGCCTACCAAAAACAAAAGCGTATGGGCGAGGCCCAAAGTAGACAATATCGGGCTATAGGTGGTCTGGGATGTTACATTTAATGTCTTTTTCTATAAGACCTAGCAGGCGTTAGGAGACTTCATCGCTGAGGAGCATGTGTGTTTGACTTGTTACTTTATTTGAAATATTATAATTGTTGAGAACTCATGTATTTGTGTGGAATTGATGTATTTATTTGAGAGACCGTGTTTTGGGGCTGGTGACCCTATTTCTCATGTAACACAGTTTTATTACATGGAGTGATTATTGTATGGCCGTGCATATTATGTATGAGGTTGTAGTAGGTTTTGGGGCAGCACCTTTGAGAAAGCCCTATTAGGTGACCATTCACCAACCCCATGTCCTCTTGGGTGCAAGGCATGGGGCATCACTAACCGGTTTCCCAGTATTGGGAAAATCCGGGGTATGATAATTGAAGCTTATTAACACTTTTGTCATTAACAGTTCATTATTTTCCCACATCAAAAGAGCTAGTTCATCATCCTCCTTTTCTACCATCAAACCTTTCTCTTTCTTAGGTTTTTCACACTTAGATGCAAAGTGACCATACTCTGAGCTGTTATAACAGCATACTTTGGTTTTGTCAAATTTCCAATATGGTTTTCTATCATACCTTTTCCTAATATCCGATCCATCAATTACCTTCCTCTTTGTAACGGATAAAACTTCCCATTGAGCTCGTATCAAGAGAACCTATTTACCATCTTCTCTGATGTCTTTACGCCTGTTGTTCTCGTAATCTTTTTAGGTTGTCAATGTTATCAACAGTTGCATTTAGAAGCGGGCAGCAGCATGTCATACTTGGCTGGATAACTTCGTAGAGTGATCTCTTAGAGTGAGCTCATAGAGGGAGTCTAACTAAGTACTTTTTTAATCTGTTTAGGGTCTAAGATCCGAAGATTTAAAGACCAGTAAAGTTGAAGATCCGTAGGCTCAAATATTTAGAGTCAAAGATCTTTAAGCTCGAAGAACCACAAATTCAAAGGTCTACAGGGTCGCAGACTCGAAGATCCACAGGGTCAAAGATTTGAAGACCCAAAGTGTTGTTGGGTGAAGAGTAGTGTCTCGGAGATTTGAAGATTCGCAGACTCGAAGACCCATCGGGTGAAGAGTGGCGGTGTCATAGAGTCAAAGCTTGAAGGGTCGAGGATTTGGAGACCCGTTGATGTGAACAGAGACCCGTTGTTGTGAATAGATGATTAGCCAAGTTAGAATGCGGTTGTCGCTGGCTCAAAATTGGAGACCCAAAAACTCAAAGACTCGAAGAGTCAGAAGTCGATTGACCGCTGGCTCTAACCTGGATTCGAAGACTCGAAGCCTTAACCCAAAGATTAAAGTGTTGGTGACTCTAAACTGGAGCTGATTTGACTCGAAGGTCCGAAGGTTCTAACTCGAAGTTTCGAAGGTGTAGACTCAAAGATCGTAGTGAGTGTCATATATGAAGCATCTGTGAGGCTATGAAGCAATCATCTTTGAAGTTATGACTAATCGAAGGATCAAAATATAGTTAAGGTCGCCGTTTAAAAAAGTTATTCGAGTAACATATATGAGCATGTTAAGTATCAGACTAAACACGTGGACGTTATCTGAGGCTAGAGTAATATGTTTCAACGATGGAGATTAGAAGGTGGAACATGTCTAACCTTAGTAGAAGGTTTTCATGCAACGGACGCCCTATAAAAGAAAAACATATGTCATACTTCATAAAAGCGTCAAAATATTTTCAAAATACACGCAAAGTATCTAGAGAGATACAAGAGACGTGGAGTAGTTTGTACTGCATACACAGAGAGAAGAAGATTGAGAGCAAGATAATAGTGAGTTCATCTGGTCTCATTATCATACATTCAATGAACATATAGTGAATTTGGAAAAGGAGTGGTTGAAGGTCAAAGAGATGCAAACAATTAAACACGCAGAAGGAGGCTCTGCTAGATAGTTCATCAGACTGAGTGAGTACTGAAGTAATACTGTTTCTGTATTTGCATTTAAAAGAGAAAAGAGTTAATCCGTTGTAACAAGGGCAATACCCTACTGTATTACAAGTGATAATGGATTGGATTCGATATACCTGTGTGATCGTGTTTGGATCTTGGGAATATCAATGCCCCTTCTAACCTTCCTCAAAAACTCGAAGTTGGCCAACAGCTTCTACAACAGACATTTTTGTTGTATCACCCCACTGTTCGATTGTGTCAACAAGGGGTAGGAACTTCTTCGGAACTGCATTAAATAACTTTTCGATAACAATGCTCTCGTCTAACTCGACTCTAAGAGATTGTATTTCACCAATAATACTGGTCAGTTTATGAGAAAATTCCAAAATACTTGAGGTATCATCCATAATTAAACGATCAAATTGTCATTTTAATACTTGTGTCCTTGCTTTTCTGACACGTTCTTCTCCTACACTCATCTGTTTAATGGCGTTCTATGCTTCTCTGGATGTCTATTTCTTGGCTATAGCCATCATCATAGAATCAGGGATAGCCTGCGAGATTGCTGTAAAAACTCCATGATCTTTGGCCTCTTCTACCACCTCCTCAGTATCCTTGATCGCTTGCAATACACCTAGCGAACGAAGAATAATCTTCATCTTCATCGCCCACACCCCCATAATTGATTTCATCTAACATGAGATATTTGATTGGAATTCCACCATTGCACACCGTTTTTGGAGATGCTTGTGCCTGCTCATCATTCATTGAATTAGCCATCATTGGTTTACTTTGATACCAAATGTAAGATAAACAAGCAATGACGGGAGAAAATGAGAGATAAGAAAAACATTTTGGTGGTGCAAAAACCAACAACACCATTTTTTGTTTTCTTCTCATTATAAACCATTAAACAAATCTAGAAAATATAAATAATCAATGTGAATACAACCAATAGAACGTTGATTGTTATCACGTACATATTTGCTGAAAATAAAAGATCTTATCCTCAAATGTGAAAATCTCCAAATCAAAATAAGAAACGATGTAGAAAAGGAAAGGATAAAATAAAAAAACAGAGAACAAGAAAAAACAGGAAATTCATCCAGCAAATGCCAATAGGTCCCAACTAGCTTATTTCTAACATTCCAATCACCCCACCCCAACCAAGGCGAGGCCAGTGCTTCTAAAATCTTAATCTTTTTCGGTCTTTGCTAACCCAATGGCTAACGCCGTAATGCAGCTAGTGCAATGCCTTTCAATCTCTTATGTACCTTAACTCTTGGCTGCATAGATCTCAGTAGTTAATAGTTATTTACTCCATATAATTATTAAATTATATATAAAAAATTAATTTTATTTTTTTTTTTAAGTTTTTCATAAATTTTATTTTTATTTTATATTAAATTATAAAAAAATATTATTAAATAAAAAATAATAAAAATTATTATTTTAATTATATAAAGAGATTAAGAAATCTATGTACATTTATAATTTAAATATATAAAAGTAAGGAGAATGGATACGTGGGAAACACTGTAATCTTTCTTCTCACCGCATTGGCTTCTCTCTGTCCGCATTGGCTTCTAAAGAATTAAGGCATGACAAATAGGAAATTCTGTTTTTTTTTGCATGTAAATAGCTTCCTGGATATGCTATTGTTGCGCCAGTCCGCCTCGCAAGTGGGGCTTGAAATTTCAGGTGCGTGCGGGCCTAAACGCCTAGGCCCACGCTGGCTGTGTCCACAGTTTGACACCCCTATTTGAACACGATTTACCTGAACTTAGAAGGAAACGCTTTTTCCTTTTCTGTTTTTTTTTTTTAACAAATGTCGCATAAATAGTTTGGACGGAATACGGGAAAGGATATGTATTTCAAAGTTGCAACTTATGAATTTCTGGGTTGATGAAAAGAATAGGTGATGAATGGTACAGGTTGAACGCTATTGTAAGTTTATATTCTTTGTATGCTCCTGGGGCAAGCCATTAAGTTTATTCGTTTGACTTTACATTCAAATAATATTTATCTATTTTAAGAAAACAATGGGCAATCTTTTCAATCATTGCACGTATAAAATTTTACTGGCCCTATAATTGAGTCAGAACCAATAAATTGCTTACGACCG
Source organism: Taxillus chinensis (assembly GCA_023512835.1). NCBI lineage: Eukaryota > Viridiplantae > Streptophyta > Magnoliopsida > Santalales > Loranthaceae > Taxillus > Taxillus chinensis. The sequence goes on from CM042091.1 coordinate 48,370,641, forward strand.
TTGGTTCACAATACTTAGAAAAAAAACAGTAGCATATCTCAAAATTTTATATTCGGCGGGTTGGTTACATTCCTTATACGGCAGTGAGAGAAATTTTAAAGAAAAAAGAAACGTCAACCGTGCCAAAATTATATACTACACTGAATTTTTAATTAATTTATAGTTTTATATCAAAAGATATTAATTACCTGCTGCGTTTTAAGCCAGGTCAATTAGATGCTTTTTATGGTAAGTATAATAATTTCTATTATTTGAAAAAATACTTTAAAATTATAATTCTATCGCGTCAAAAATTTATCACTATGTAAGCGGTAATGTTTTTTCGATTACAAGAATAAAGCAAAATGTGCATGAACACGTTACTCTGCCTAAGAACCATAGCCATGTTTCACGTGCTTTCATTGACATTGAATATTCTCCACGCAGTCCGAGAAGTCACTCTAACCGCAGCCGCCCCCGCCGCCGCCACAAGCTTCACCTACAACGGCTTTAGCTCGGCGCATCTCAGCCTCAACGGCGCAGCCGCGATCAACGCCAAAGGAAGCTTAGTCCTCGCCGACGCTGCCAGACACCGAACGGCCGGCACTGCCTTTTACCCCGCCGCCGTAGCCTTCAAGAACTCCCAAAACCGCACCGCTTCGTCCTTCTCCACAACCTTTGCCTTCACCGTCTTCTCTTCGCGTTCCATCACCCTGGGCGACGGCGATCACGGGGTCGCCCTCCGAATCGAGCCCCCGTCCCGGAAACGTGGCGAAGCCGTTCCCTCCGGGCGCGGCGTGACTGTCGCGTTCGACGGCATCGAGTGTAATGAGGACAGCTACATTATAATAAGGTCCACGCTGTCCGCCGCCGCAGGTCATTACGAAGATAAAAGCAGCGCCGTGAGGCGGCAGCAGCCAATGCAAGCTTGGGTGGAGTACGACTGCGTGGCGGGCAAAATCAATGTCGCATTAGCTCAACTGGGCCTTCCTAGACCCGATGAGAAGCCTAATTTCTCCTTGCGTCTTGACCTTTCTTGGTTGGTTTCAGACAAAATGTACGTGGGCTTCTCCTTCGCCGCCGGTTCGGTCCTGGGGTGGAGCTTCAGCAACGGCCGCGGTGCGTCGCAGCTGAATCTCTCCAAACTTCCTCAGCATACCCAAGAAAACAAAAAACAGAATAAGGAAGGTTGTCCACTTTGGAGGATCGAGCTGCCTGTGATCACAGCTTTGGCGTTGGCGTTAGTGGCTTTGCTGGTGTTTGGGGTTTTTGTGGTGGTCAAACTCATCAGGAAGACAAAATTAGAGGAAGTGGTCGAAGATTGGGAATTGAACTGCGGAGCTAACAGATTCAAATACAAAGACCTACACTTCGCTACGAATGGGTTTACTGAAAAAGGACTTCTGGGGAGAGGGGGATTTGGGAAGGTGTATAGAGGCGTTTTGCCCATATCCGAACAAGCTGTCGCCGTCAAGCGAGTCTCCAACCATTCGCGACAAGGTGTCCGAGAATTTATAGCCGAAATCTCTAGCGTCGGACGGCTCCGGCACCGGAACATTGTCCCACTACTAGGCTACTGCCGTGGCAAGAGCGAGCTTCTTCTGGTCTACGACTACATGCCCAACGGCAGCCTCGACACGTACCTCCACGGGGAAGACCGCTCACCAGAGCAGACCCTCTCGTGGGCCCGAAGGTTCCACATCATCAAGGGCGTGGCATCAGCGCTTTTGTACCTCCACGAGGGGTGGGACCAGGTGGTGGTCCACCGAGACGTGAAGGCCAGCAACATCCTGCTCGACCTCAACCTAAACGGCCGGTTAGGCGATTTCGGCCTGGCGCGGAGGCACGACCACGGCGCCGACCCCCTCTCCACTCGCATTGTCGGCACCCTAGGCTACATAGCGCCGGAGCTCAACCGGACCGGCATGGCCACTTGTAGCTCCGACGTGTTCGCGTTCGGGGCCTTCCTGCTCGAGGTCGCCTGCGGGAGGCGGCCGATCGAGCCACTGCTCGCCTGCGACGACGTCGACGACGGTGACGTCATTTTGGTGGACTGGGTGTTTTCGTGGTGGGAGAAGGGAAGGATATTGGAAGCGAGCGATGAAAGGCTGTGGAGCGACGGCGAGTTGTCGACGGAGGAGCTGGAGATGGTGATGTCGCTTGGGCTGATGTGCCTGCAGTTGGACCCGGCGGCGAGGCCGACCATGCAGCGGGTGGTGCGGTACTTGGAGAGGGAGGTGCCGCTGCCGAACCTGGTGGAGATAGGGCTGTCGGCAGCGGGGGTGACGTTCGAGGCAAGCCGGGAGGGTTTTGATCAATTTACGTTGTCGTTTGAGGATAGTGAACAGTCTCAATCGATGTCGGTTTCGCCTTCCGTCCTCTCCGGTGGTCGCTGAGTCCCAGAACACTGTGGGAACAGTAACTTGATTTTCATTCTTACAAGTTGTTTCTCTTAAATGTGGGATTTTAACATATATGCACTACGTAACTTCATCCTCGTTGCGTCTGGGACATGTAATTTGATTGCGTTTGCAATGATGGCGTTGCGTGGGCAATGATCTGGATGTGTCCTGACTCCTGATCATAGCTGGTCTTGTTTTGTACCAGGGTGGAACAGCCTGTACTATTGGATGATTGGTCTATACTTCAGTTTTGAATTTGAACTCCACCCTCGCAAATGATTTATTTTGCCTCTAAAGTAGGAATTGTGCCTGTATATTTGAACATGCCAAAATTGAACTTGACTTTTGAAGCTTCCATCTTTGTAAATTTCTGTGTTGCCATTAATTTTCCCTGTAAATTAGGAATGAACGTGTATACACACACTAATATATGCCCCATGCATACTAAAACTTTTCAATGAACATTCATTTTCCATTATTTTTACAACGTAGCCACATTTATTGGAGGCTAAAAATAAAAAAATTTATTTAATTTACGTCATGTATTGACCCTTTTTATAATCACTTGATGATTACTTTGAAAGTCCCTTAGCCCAATGGAATGGAGGGCCAACTCAAGCTCGGGTTTGATCATGCAATGACATAATGAGTTTGGGCTGTTGCGAGAGATTTCTCCCATTTCGCTAAAAATGATAAAGCACATTTCCTTTGAAGCAAGTCAAATACTTCATAATTATGTCGTTTTAGCCAAAAGTTTAAAATAAATAATAGTGACACCCGTGTATGATGGGATGGCAATCAGACGGATTATATTAGGTATTTATTCCATTTCTCTCCTGTGATGATTATTGGTATAACTGGATTTTGGGATGGGATCCGACCCATAAGGATTTGAGATGAGTTTGGGACATGAATGACACGTTCCAAACCCGTATATATAAGACAATTTAGCGGGTTTGCTAGTTATCCACTCCGACCTGACTCTATTGGGACGAGTTTCGGATCAGCGTAATCAGGTTCGAGACGGATTTGAAAAATAATTTTCTTAGACGGAATGGATTCGGAATAGGAGTGATCCGTTTCAAACCTGCCCCGTTGCCATCCCTATATATGCACCATGTTTTGATCCAATATTTCGATATAAAATTACACTTATAAAAACGTTTTAACAAGTTACAAATGGAACTAAATTATAAATTTAATTTGGTTTTAAATTAATTCAAGTCAATTTTTGTTTTAAAATTACATTAGATTTTATATGGTTTCAAATTTTCTATTGAGCTCACTGCTAACTTTTTGAAATATATATAAATGTCATCGCAACGAATTTTGACTTAAATATTTTTAAAAAATTAATTTTAAAGTTGTTACCAACCAAAAAAAGAATGCAATTACATACTTCTACGTACTAATACTTGCAAAAAAAAAAAAGATAGTCTTTTTTGCCAAAATCAGGTTTGAAATATTATTATATGTGTGGAAAAGAATTAGCATTATGTTCAAACTTAACACTTATTTTAGCCATGAGAGATTTTACTAGGCTTTAGAACATTTGAAATGTATAAACCAATAATTAGGGTTCTTTGTGCTAAGAGTACGAAAGTAAAATTTTTAGGGTATTTTGGAAACTATTTGGGAAAAAACAAAAGGGCAATAAATGACTTGCCACAATTTATTTTGATCAAGCATTTAGTATATAAACATCAAAGGCTTGCCCTCGCACACAGTTGGATCATAAAAAAGCAAACATAGATTGAAACATCATTTTTTTATTTAATTTTAGTGAGAAACAAGTTTAAAAAATTACTGCACTTTTTTATATGAAATTCTACATTTTGAATGCTTATCCAAACACAAAAGACTTAAAAATTTAGCCACAATGAACATTCACAAACTTATACCATATACATTCTTATTGAGTATCTATATACATGGCACTGCTTGATGGGAGAAAAAGTGAGAAAATATATTCTTAAAAAGCCGCACACTTTCCCTACTTTATACTTCTCAAATCGAAGAGGAAATATAAGTAGACTATCATCTTTCCTAAATTACTAATCTATGTCTTAAAGGTCAAACCCCCCCCCCCCCCGCAAAAAAAAAATGTTGCCTTCTTATTCATTAATATTTGGTTTCTTCTTCAATGTATTGCATGTAAAAATAGTCACCATTACTCCAGCGCTCACGCAATAGCCAATGCTTCCTTCTATAGTATTTTTTTATTTCCAACTATAATAACAATAATATAAGTAATAATTATTATTATAGCAAATCTTCTATCTTTCTCTTTCACGAGTCCCTAATTTAAACTCTCATTGGATCGACCAGAGATGGTAAGTGTCATATCTCCAATTTCCATAACAATGAAACTAGGTCGGTGACTCCTCATGTTTGTACTCAATGAGTCAAGGAGTTAATAACTAGCACTTAAAATAGACTACATAGTGAATGTTGTCTCAAATCAAACATGCCATTTGTACATCATACAACAAAGATATATTTGTACATTCCCACATAATATGCAACTAATTAACAAAAACCAATGTCATTCAATAGAAACATGTCCATCTCGTATAACTTTTATGGATCCCTATTCGGCTTAACAAATAATTAATACAAATCATAAATCATTAGATAATCATAAAACAAATCATTACCCTGAATGGGGGAATAACTAGTCACCAGCTCCTAGGGCAGCCTCCAGCTAATCTGTTCCTGTATCTGGAAAATAATAAGTTAATTTAGGGGTAGGCATGAATGCTTAGTAGGTGACCTATAACTCCACATCACCCTATAGTCCAGCCAAAATCTAGAATCTTACATGTCAGATGTATACATGTGTCAATGTAGTATTCTCAGAGCACTAGTAATAGATTCCCTATAGAAGTTTGTTTCCTTTTATTTTAAAAAAAAGTAAAAAAGTCATAAAATCATCCCCACAATAGAAACTCTATATTTAATTTTTTTTCATGGGATTTGTACAGTGTTTCCCAATGTATTGGAAAACATTGTTCACTCCCTATGATTATTAAAATATAAAAGGTAGTAGTTGAAAAGTAATAATTGGAAGATAAAAAGTAAGAAAGAGAATAATTAATAAAATAAAAATAAAAATATTATTTTAATAATATAGGAAATAATTAAGAGAATCTATTATGGTGTGATTTATATTCGAACGCAAAAAGTAATTAAAATCTTTAAATTGATGGAAAATGACAAGGTAGCTAATTGTCATGGAGTTAGTTTTACGACGAGCTAACTCGTACGACACTTAGTCGCTTAGCGGAAACTTTACGAACTAAGTAAGCCGTTTAAGTTTGAGTGAATGTTTAGAGTCGTTTGGGACAACGGACAACGATTTATGGAAGTTGTAGAGAATGCCTGAAAGTGAGAAAACTTATATTAGCACAAATGTCAAGTACAAGTTTCAATACTAGAGCCTTGCTCTACATATAAGATTTAAAACATTTTTACAACTGGCACCAGGAGACATCAAGTTGGTGAGAGAGTACAAATGACCTATACAAGTGCTAACTCTTTCTACGAGCTATACAATCATTACGAATGACTTAAATATGTTACAAAAATATGCTGTGAGGCTCCGGATTGTGACATCCTCCCCCACTTAAGCTCGTGGCGTCCTCGTCACGTTTGCTTCCTTGTAGCGCTTGATGTGGTCCGCGAACTGCCACAATAGGTCTTCACGCTCCCAACTGTTTTCTTGATCGGGCAGGCCCTTCCACTTGATCAAGTACTCCGAGTAGTTGGGAACTCCTCGTCTTCGTATCACTCGGTCGGCTAGGATGTGCTCCACTTCCTTGTCGAACGCGGTGACGACGGCGGTAGGTGCTTGACTTGATTCTCCGCGACTTGGATCTTCAATGTCCTCATGAAATGGCTTGAGTAGACTTGCATGGAAGACGTTGTGAATCTTCAGTCTCGGAGGCAGTTGGACTTGGTATGCTGTCTTCCCTATCCATTTGATGATCGGAAAGGGGCCTTCGTATCTTCAGACCAAGCCCTTGTGTACTTAGCGGAGAGACTTGAACTGATTTGGCAATAGCTTTACCATCACTTTGTCTCCCACCGCAAACTCCTTCGGTCGTCGCTTGGCATTGGCCCATTTCTTCATCCGCTTGGCAGCCTTGTTGAGACACGCCCTTGTGATGTCCGCTTCTTCTTGCCACTCCTTTGTGACTTTGTAAGCGGAGGGATTGTTGCCTGTGTAAGGGGAGACAACAGCACTCGGAGTAAGTGGTTGTTGCCCCGTAGCAATTTCAAATGGGCTTTTCCCTGTCGCTTCGCTTCGTTGGAGGTTATAGGAAAACTGAGCAACATCAAGCAACTTCGCCCAGTCTCATTGATGGGCACTAACGTAGTGCCACAGGTATTGTTCCAGAAGGGCGTTAATGCGCTCCGTCTGGCCATCAGTTTGGGGATGAAAACTTGTCGAGAAGTTCAATTATGTCCCCAACAGTTTGAACAGCTCGCGCCAAAACTTTCCAATGAAGCGGGGGTCTCGGTCACGTATGATGCTTTGCGGAATTCCCCACAACTTCACTACATTCTTGAAAAATAGGCGAGTTGCTTTATCAACTTTGCAATCAGGTGATGTTGGAATGAACGTTGCATACTTGCTGAATCGATCCACCACCACCATGATGCTCCCAAATCCGTCGGACTTGGGTAAGGCCACTATGAAATCCATCGAGACACTTTCCCACGGTCGTTCAGGAATCGGCAAGGGTTCTAGAAGTCCCGCAGGCTGTTGCTGTTCTATCTTGTCTTGCTGGCAGACGAGACAAGTTTTTACATATGCCTCGACATCATCCGACATTTGCGGCCAATAATAGTGTTGATTGATGAGGGCAATTGTACGTGCCATGCCTGGTTGACCGGCCCATAATGCATCATGGCACTCCTTCATGATATCTTTCCGTAAATTCCCCTATCTCGGAACGAAGACTCGTTGTCCAATTGTCATTAATATGCCGTCTTCGACCCAAAATTGACGAGTCTTTCCTTTGGTAGCCAACTTAAGCAAGTTGTTGGCTACATGATCATGTGCCGTCCCTTCCTTGATTCGATCAAGGAAGTCGCTCCTTGCAGTGCTAGTGGAAGACAAGGCCGCTAACTCCGCCTTTTGGCTTAGTGCATCGGCCACAACGTTTGCTTTGCCCGGCTTGTATTGCAGCTTATAATCGAATTCGGCCAGGAAGTCTTGCCATCGAGCTTGCTTGGGGCTCAGCTTCTTCTGCGATTGGAAGTAACTCATTGCAACATTGCCCGTCATGATTATGAACTGACTTCCAAGCAGATAATGTCGCCATGTGCGAAGATAATGAATAATAGCGGTCATTTCCTTGTCTTGCACCGTGTATCGCCTTTCAGTGTCGTTTAACTTGCAGCTCTCGTAGGCGATAGGATGTCTGTCCTGCATTATGACTCCCCCGATGGCATAGTTGGACGCATCCGTGTGGACTTCGAAGGGTTTGTCATAATCGGGCAGCACCACAACTGCTCATCCGAGATTGCTTGCTTCAACTGCTCGAAGGATGCTTAGCACTCGTCCGCCCAGTGTCATGGATGGTTCTTCTTCAGCAAGTCGGTTAAGGGTGTTGCAATGGCGGAGTAACCCATAATGAACCGATGATAGTAATTTAGGAGTCCCAGGAATGATCGTAGCTCTGGGACTTTTGTTGGCGGCTCCCACTTTTGGATGGCTTGCACCTTCACTGGATCCATCATTAACTTCCCGTCCTTGATGCGATGTCCGAGAAAGTCCACCTCCTGTTTCGCAAATGAGCACTTCTCCTTCTTGACATATAAATCGTTCTCCCGCATCACTTGGAAGACTTGCTTGAGGTGTGCGATATGCCCCCCAAGCGTGTTGCTGTATACAACAATGTCATCCAAATAAACAACTACAAATTTGTCAAGGAACGGATGAAGTACCTTGTTCATTAGCGTACAGAAAGTGGCCGGTGCATTGGTGAGGCCGAAGGGCATGACTAAAAATTCGAACGCTCCGTATCTCGTCACGTATGTTGTCTTTGGCTCGTCCCCTTCCGCTATCCGGACTTGATAATATCCCGATCGCAGGTCCAACTTGGTGAAATATCTCGCCTTCCAGAGTTGGTCAAATAAGTCCACTATCAAGGGTATTGGGTATTTGTTCTTGATAGTGATCTTGTTCAATGCCCGGTAGTCGATGCACATTCTTAGTCCACCATCCTTCTTCTTTTGGAATAGCACCGGGGCACCAAACGGGGCCTTCGACGGTCGAACATAGCCCGCTTCGATTAGGTCCTGGAGTTGTTTCCGTAATTCTGCCAACTCCGGGGGTGCCATGCGATAAGGCGACATGGCTGGCGGCTTCGTCCCTGGCTCTAGCTCGATGTGATGATCCATATCTCGCTTCGGCAGTAGCCGCTTCGGCAACTCCGAAGGCATGACATCTTGGAATTCCTTTAGAACCGCTTCCACCGGCTCGGGCAATGTTGGAGTCACCAACCCTTCCTCTCCCCCCTCCCCTCATGAACCACTGGGTCCGCTTGAGTCCCCGTTTGAACTGCATGGCGGAAATTATCGGTGCACTCGACTTCCGCATGCCTTTGAGTGCGATCACTCGAATCTTCTAATTGTCGTGGATCATAAGCGAACTGGACGCTGGAACAGGAAATGCCAATGCTTAACAGAAGAAAGCAAGCCTCAACACCATTTTAAAATCGTCCATCGGAATGATGGTGAAGTCGAGCTTTCCCTACCAATCTCCGATTTTCACCGTTACGGCCCTTGCTATGCCGTGGACCGGCTTGGCTTGCGAGTTCACCGCTTTGATCGTTCCGGTTCCTTCGGATAATTTGAGGCCTAGCCGTTCGGCCTTGATAACGTGCATTTATGCCGTTATCCTAGACCTTATATAGGGTGTTTTAGAGTATGTTTTGTACCTATTTGCATGATATTTTACACATATTTGCTCTAACCCCTAGGAAGACCCTGTTTGGTGTATAGTGGTACTTTTTGAGTATTTTTGGCAGGTTTTGGAGCAACCTTTTCCCACACACCTTGGCTAGATCACTCCATACACTCAAGAGGAAGCTATAGGAAGAAGATGGAAACAAAATGAAGGCAAAATCAAGGTGGACGTGAAAAGGCTTTCTCACGTGCAAGGATTTTATTGCATGGATGCCTTCTACAACTCAAGAGGAAGCTTTGGAGCAAATTTGAGTCGAATTGGAGCTGCACGTGAAAAGGGTCTTCTCACGTTCATTCTCGCGTGCAGGCATTTTTGAGCTCCAAATGATGTGTTTTGTTGTTTTAATCATTTTCCTCTAAAGAACTGGGGTCAAATTTGGTTTAGTTTGAGTTTTATTTCGCCTAGAACGTCGAATAGTGTCACTAACCAAAATGACGTCGTTTTGGCTGCGACCACATTTATAATTAGGGCACACCTTTTGTAACCCTAATTTGGCCCACTAAATCCTATAAATAGGGGTCTTTGGAGGCATTGTAAATCATCTTGAGTGGGAGAATCTGATCTGAGTTCTGAAAAGAGCTATAGCCATTGCTAAAAGATCGGATTGTCCTTGGCAAGGAGTGATTTTGGGCAGCAGACGTCGGAGTCTTTGGAGGTTGGAGTCCTGGTTCATCTTGGGGTCTTCCTTTATTGTCCTGGTACTGTAATCATGTTCTTTCTTGAAATTGTTATTGCTTTTGTCATGATTATGGAGTAGTTCTCTTAGTCCAGGGGAGCAATGTAGCCCCCAATAAATTGTATTCAGTTTGGTTATGGTTGTTCAATAAAATAGAATTCAGTTCTTGTTTAATTCATTTGCTTGAATGGAAATGCCTAGTTTATGCATAATTAGGTAATCTTAGCCCTTGTCTAGGGTGGAACACTAGTGAATTAGATTTAATATTGTATGATGGACCAAGTCTGCAACTATTAGATTGTTTATCTACCTTGATCACTTTTATTCACATGGACCAAATGGGATAAAAGCTTTAAATCTATTTTAGCATGAACCAAATGTAAGATAGGTAGGAGATAATCAACATGAACATGAACTAGAACATAAATCAAGAACAAGAGCCATAACCAGACTATTACAATCGATTGGGTGGTAAACATTGTGACCCTAGATCTTTAATCACTGAAATTTCTATACCAATAGCTTGCCAATATTCTGATTTAATCATTTTTCGTTCACACTATTTGTACAACAAAAATCAATTGTCCAGACATAAAATCAACTTGTTAGCTTAGTGCTTGTCGCTTAACAAAGATTAGCTACCTCCCTGTGGGTTCGACAACCGGAGTCTTAATACTCCATTTTATTACTTGACTAGTGCACTTGTTGCAAAACCTTCAGACATAATTTATGCGGGTCAAGTTTTTAGCGCTGTTGCCGGGGAGGCAAGCCAAACGTTGTTAGGACTAAGTGACATTAGGTGCTTACGTTTATTTGTGATCTGGATTTTTACTTTCTTGTAATTTTGCTAGTACGGTGTTACCTGGTATCTCTTTGTTTTTGCTACTTTGCAGGGGTGCACGATAGGTGTTTGAGAAAATTCCTCTGTGTATCCGTCACACCAGGGGTGAGTTATTACCATACGATCCCGAAATCGAACGGACGTTGCGAGAGCAGCCAAGGGCTCGAGAGGGTATTAGTTGTAGCCGAACAGCGAGTTGGAAGGTTTACATACCTTGTTTGAAGAAATCATGGCTGAAAACAGAGCAAGAGAAGATCGGGGACACAACGGCCAAGGCGGTTATCAGCCGAGGACCTTCATAGATTATGCTGAACCGTACTTATCGGATGAGTATTCAGGCATTAGAAGGGTGCCGGTCCAAGCAAATAACTTCGAGCTGAAGCCTGCGCTATTGCAAATGGTTGGGCAAGATGCATTTCGAGGCTCGGCACTAGATGATCCACACAACCATCTAGCGCGATTCTTGCAAATTTGCGACACCATCAAAATCAATGGAGTCTCGGATGACACCATTAAGCTGCGACTCTTCCCGTTTTCCCTGAAGGACCAAGCTCTTGGTTGGTTCTAGTCCCTACCTGCTGGCAGCATACACACATGGGACCAAATGGTGGAGAAGTTTCTCTCCAAGTACTTTCCACCAACAAGAGTTATTCATTTAAGGAGCCAAATAAATCAATTCACCCAAGCATGGTGATGAGTCGCTATACGAGGCCTGGGAGCGATTCAAAGACTTGGTTAGGAGGTGTCCTAATCATGGCAGGCCAGAATGGTTACAAGTCGAATCTTTTTATGCAGGTCTACACGCAAATACAAGGAGCATGATAGATGCAGCCACTGGAGGAGCGTTCATGATGATGGAGCCTTCTGCAGCAGTGGAGCTTATAGAGCGAATGGCGTTGTCCAACTGCCAATGGTCCAATGACAGACGCCCTAGAGCTGAGCCGGTGGCTGCGGTATCAAATTCAACTCAGATCGATGAGTTGACAAGGAAGATGGAGTTACTGACAGAGCAAATGTCAGTGATGGCTGTTCGCATGGAGGGCAGAACTGAACAACCCAAGGCAGTTACTGAAGACGCTGCTGCAGCCCAGCTATACGAAGAAGCCCAATATGTTGGGAATCGAGGTGGAGGATTCCAGAGACAATTTCAGAATCCAAACCAGTACCAGAATCCTCCTCAGCCTAGCAACTTCCAGAATCAGGGAGGACCTCACCAATTTCAACAACAGCCTTACTTATGGCAAAGGCAGAATAAGGTCCCTGCGACTGGAGCAGCACAGTATGGAGAACATTCTCAGCCACAACTTCCTCCTGGGTTCCAGAAGATGCCTCAACAGAAGGAGGAAGACAAAGAGAAGGCAAAGGATGAAGAGATGTGGAACTTCTTTTATCAATTTGCTAAGCAAGCAACTGACAGAATGAGTAAGGGGGAGACGAGGATTGAGTCCCTTACCACTTCTGTCCAGGATCTTGGGGCTGCCATGAAGAATATAGAGCAGCAAATTGGCCAGCTAGCAAATGCAGTTAGGCCATCTTCATCAAATACTTTTCCCAGCAATACGGAGGTCAACCCAAGGGAGCAATGCAAAGCTATAATGCTTAGAAGTGGGAAAGAACTACCAGTTGGAGAGAAGAAAATCGAGCCAAACAAGGAGGAGTCGGAACAGCATGCCCAGGAGGAAGCTAAAGAAGGAGATGCTGAGCAGCGTAAGGACCAGAAGGAAAAGGTTGGGAGTAGTCAACCGACAGCTCGTCAGCCTGAAGCTAGCTCTTCCGTTCCGTATAAACCTCTTATGCCGTATCCTCAAAGGTTGAGGAAAAAGAAATTAGATGCTCAGTTCCAAAAATTTTTAGATGTATTCAAGAAGCTGGAGGTGAACATCCCATTCATAGAAGCCTTGGAACAGATGCCTGGATGTGTCAAATTTTTAAAGGATCTACTGTCCAAGAGGAAAAGCTACACTGATTGTGAGATAGTGGCTCTCACCAATGACATCAGTGCAGTGGTGCAGCATAAGCTACCACCCAAGCTTAAAGATCTGGGTAGTTTCACTCTGACCTGCACCATTGGCACCTCGCAACTGGAGCAAGCCCAGTGGACTTTGTTGTTTTGGAAATGGAGGAATATAAAGGAGTCCAATTGATTCTTGGAAGGCCATTCTTGAGTACCGGAAGGGCCTTGATCGATGTAAACTCAGGGGAGTTGACGCTGCGTGTGGATGAAGACGCAATGGTGTTCAACATGGAGCGTTCGATGCGCAAGGCGAATGATCATTCCAGCTGCTATTGGATTGATCAAATTGCTGAATTCGTGGATAGCTACTTCGAAGAGAGCTTGATCACTGCGAGCTTGGATCACGAATTGCAGCAGGTGGATTTTGCTGAGGCGGAACCGGAAGAGACTTATGAAGTGCTGGAAGAACAAGTTGAGCAGCAGCCTTCCTCAACTGAATCCCCAGCAATCACGGAACCCTTGCCAGTTCTGAAGCAACTCCCAGAACATCTGAGGTACGAGTTTTTGGATACACAGGGGCGTTACCCTGTGATAGTAGCTGCGTCCTTAATAGTAGAAGAAACCAGTCAGCTACTAGTAGTCTTAAGGGAGCATAAGCAGGCCCTGGGGTGGTCTCTGGATGATATAAAAGGTATAAGTCCAGCGGTCTGCATGCACAAGATACTGATGGAGGAGTCTTATACTCCTCTACGTAGAGCGCCAACGCAGGCTCAATCCTACAATGAAGGAAGTCATTGGCAAGGAGATTCTGAAGTGGAGGAAAGCGGGCATCATATATGCCATTTCAGATAGCTCCTGGGTTAGTCCAGTGCAAGTGGTTCCCAAGAAGGGCGGCAGGACAGTGATACGCAATGAGAAGAACGAGCTCATTCCATCCTGCACAGTGACCGGGTGGCGCGTGTGTATCGACTATCGCAAGCTGAACAAAGCCACTCGTAAGGACCACTTCCCGTTACCTTTCATTGATCAAATGCTAGATCGGTTAGCTGGCTACCCGTATTATTGTTTTCTGGACGGTTATTCCGGATACAACTAGATAGCAGTTGCCCCGGAGGATCAAGAGAAGACCACATTCACGTGCCCTTTTGGCACGTATGCTTTCAGGCGTATGCCATTTGGTCTCTGCAACGCACCTGCTACTTTCCAGAGGTGTATGATGGCAATCTTTCAAGGGTTAGTGGAGGACATTATGGAAGTCTTTATGGATGACTTCTCGGTATTTGGTTCATCTTTTTCCATTTGCCTTAGAAATCTGGAAACCGTGTTGCTCCGATGCAAGGAAAAGGATCTGGTCTTGAACTGGGAGAAGTGTCACTTCATGGTCAAGGAAGGAGTCGTCCTTGGGCATAGAGTGTCCGCAGCTGGGTTGGAAGTAGATAGAGCAAAGATCTCCACCATTGAGAGTCTACCTCCTCCCACCAATGTGAAGGGCATCCGGAGCTTTCTGGGTCATGCAGGGTTTTATCGGCGGTTCATCAAAGATTTCTCAAAAATTGCAAAGCCCCTAAGCATGCTTTTAGAGAAGGATGTTCCTTTCGTATTTTCGAAGACCGCCTTCAAGCCTTTACTGGCTCGAAAGAGAAGCTCGGTCAGCACCGGTGATAGTAGCTCCAGACCGGTCGCAACCCTTTGAGATGATGTGTGATGCGAGTGACTTTGCGATCGGAGCGGTGCTTGGGAAGAAACGGGACAAGGTTTTTAGGGCAATATATTATGCCAGTCGCACACTCAATGAGGCCCAGCTCAATTACACTACTACAGAGAAGGAGTTACTTGCTGTGGTGTTTGCTTGTGATAAGTTTCGGTCATATCTTTTGGGCACTAAGGTCATTGTTTACACCGACCACGTTGCCTTGAGATACTTGTTCAGCAAGAAGGATGCGAAACCCAGGTTGATCAGATGGGTTTTGTTACTCCAAGAGTTTGATCTGGAGATTAAAGACTTGCAGGGGACTTCCAACACTGTGGCAGACCATTTGTCAAGGTTGGAGTTAGGGGAAGGTAGTACTCAAGGTGCTACTATTTCTGACACCTTCCCTGATGAGCAGCTCCTTGTAGTTGAAGCAAAGACGCCATGGTTTGCTGATATAGTGAACTACCATGAATGCGACTATGTACCTACCGAGTTTACTTATCAGGAAAAGAAGAGGTTCCTCTTTAATGCAAGAAGATACATTTGGGATGAGCCTGTTCTATACAGGCAATGTGCTGATCAGATCATCAGAAAATGTGTGCCAGAAGAGGAAGTGGATAGCATACTAAAGCGTTGTCATTCATCTGACTATGCTGGCCATTTAGGAGTGCAAAGAACGGTGGCAAAGATCCTACAAAGTGGGTTTTACTGGCCAACCATGTTCACGGACACATACACCTTTGTTAAGTCATGTGATCAGTGTCAAAGAACAGGAGGGATTACAAGGAAGCAAGAGATGCCCCAAACTGGCATTATGCCAATAGAACTTTTTGACATATGGGGAATCGATTTCATGGGACCTTTCCCATGATCAGATGGATTTTCTTACATCCTTCTGGGCTGTTGATTACCTCTCGAAGTGGGTTGAAGCTATACCCACTAGGAAGAATGATGCTCAAGTGGTTACCAAGTTCCTTCGCCGCAACATATTCAGCGGGTTTGGAACACCTAGAGCAATTATCGGTGATGAAGGGAGTCACTTCTGCAATAAGCTTTTCGACAAGCTCTTAAACAAATATGGAGTTCAACATTGGCGCACCTTAGCCTATCATCCACAAGCAAACGGTCAAGCTGAAGTTTCAAACCGTGAGATCAAGCACATTTTGGAAAAGACAGTGGGAGGTAACCGAAAAGATTGGTCTCTAAAACTCGATGAGGCGTTGTGGCCTTACCGCACAGCATTCAAAACGCCCATTGGAATGTCTCCTTATCGTCTACTGTACGGAAAAGCCTGCCACTTGCCTGTTGAATTGGAACACAAAGCATTTTGGGCAGTTAAAAGGCTGAACATGGATCCCAATGTTGCTGCTGAACTACGATTGCACCAACTAAATGAGTTGGAGGAATTTCGCTTCAATGCCTATGAGAGTGCTAAGCTGTACAAGGAGAGGTCTAAGCTCCGACATGATAAGAAGATCAGCCCCTCTACTGTTGAACCAGGGCAGAAGGTGCTTCTCTTTAATTCCAGACTTAAACTCTTCCCTGGGAAGCTGCGATCTAAGTGGATGGGGCCTTTCACTGTTACAAAGGTTTTCCCATATGGCAGTGTTGAACTCCAATCAACCTCTGGGCAAGTATATGGTCAGTGTGTGAAGCCATACTACATTCAGGACCATGTTAAGGAGGTTGATCATTTCACTCTAAGCACAACTTGACAGAGGGGACGGTCAAGCTAAAGACCTAAACTCAGCGCTTCATGGGAGGCAACCCATGGTGATTTCTTTTCCTTTTTGTTCGATTTTATTTTATTTTATTGGGATATTTTTATTTTATTTTATTTTATTTTTTGCTTTAACCCATAGTCTGTAGGGAGTGCATATCTGCTTTGTTTTAATTTTATTTGCAGCATTTGAACCAGGGCCTAGGCCCATATTTCTTGATGGAACTTATGTCTGCTTGGGCTTACTTGGGCTTGTGTATCAGAACATTAGATAACTTTTCTAAGGCCCACATCCAAGCCCAGTTGAATTGAATCAGAGGGGCCCACTCCAATCTATTGCCAAACCAAGGAGATGAAGTTATGGATTATGAGATGGTATTTTGGGCCCACTAACTGACACGTTTTTGTCCTTGGGAGATGGGCTACTAGTCTGTCCAATTTCAACAACGTTGGGCTTCATTAAGGGTGTCAACCAGCTTGCCCGTGAAAAGGAGTTTTTCACGTGCACATGTATACTGGCTCTACAGTTCATTTGTGACCTACTGGTGCAATTTGGACAAAAAAGACCCTGACCGTGAAAAAGCTTTTCGCGTGCACAAGGGTAGAATGGTCCAATCGATCTGAAAAATTGCACGAAGGCAACTGGCATCCTCTAGACCTTTCTGAGACCTGACCGTGAGAAGGCTTTTCGCGTGCACAAGGATAGAAGCGTCTTTTCGAGCTCAAAATTTGGTGGAAGATAGCTGGACGTGTCTGGATTCATCCAAGCCCTGCCCGTGAAAACATGATTTTCACGTGCACACCTATAGTTGTCCAATCAATCTGAAATTTTGGTGGGAGCTAGCTGGCATCTTCTAGAGTCTTCTTTGTTCTGCACGTGAAAATGATGGAGCACTTTAAGAGGGTCCTTTTCATCTTTTACCATTGTGGCGAATCACTATAAATAGGGATGGGTTCCAAGCTTCAAACTCACATCTCATACTTTCCTCTTCCTTCTTGCTGAGAGCAAATTCCTTCTCTGGTTAGTCATGGTGCACACAAGGAGAGCCCGCCAAGGAGAAGGCAGTCCTGAAGCCTCTACCACCTTTATGCCTTCGGCATTGAGAGACGCCGACACTATCTTCGTGGGGAATGTGCTTGATTGGGAGATCCTGGAGTCCTCCACCCTTGACTGGACTGAAGAAGTTATGACCAAGCTGTAAGCGTTGGGACTGAGAAGGTTAGTATGCGCTCGCAGTGATTTGTATTACCCTGCCATGTTAGACTTTTATAATTCAGTCTATGTCAATGAGGAAGATGATGAGATAATTGGGGAGGTTCAAGGTTTCTTAATTTCTATTTCCCCTGCTATGTTGAGAGACTGCTTTGATCTGCCAAATCCCATGCATGCAAAGCCAGCGTTGACCTTAGGAGCTTATGGTAGAGCTTTACAGTATAATAAGGAATTTGGGAAACGTCGGCAATTTACTAAAAACAGATTTCATGGGAAATACCGTTGCCTTGCCAATTTGGTAGGGAGGTGCTTACTGTTACAGACTAGTGGCGTAGACTCAGTCCCTAAGTCCCATTTGGAGTTTATGTTTTGCATCGATCGTCAGTTACACATTGATTGGGCTGCTGAAAATTTTAAATTGTGGAAACGGGACATTCATAAATGTTTATATGGTCGACTAACTTAGCATGCTTTTGCAATATCAATATGGTCATCTTAGTGCTCAAGTAGTCCCCACTATTTTTCCCGAAAACCCCTTGCTATTAAAAAAAAAAGTTTTTTTTTTCAATTACACCCCTCAAAATAATATTTATAAACCTAACTAACCTTTGGAAGGGTAAGTCGGTCGGTCCATGCAGACACAGTTGAAATCTATAACTTAGTTGCGCTCCTATTGTCTAAGCAAATAATGGTAGAGAAATTAAATAAAAATAAATAAAATAAAACAATCCTAGAAAAAGGGAAAATAAGGGAATAAAGGTCTAGGGGCTGAGGTTCACCACAATTTCCAATCCTTAATTGTATGGTTTAATTAATTATTCCTATTAATTCTCTAACACGTGAAGGTGGTCAATCCTAATGTAATCGCCAATCTTCACGTCACTCTCGTGACCCCGAAATAGGATCAAACCCATTAATAGGTGATCAACCATGATTCCTCCTAGGATCACGGACTACTTTCGTGACACGCAAGTCCTAGGTCTCATTCTATAGTTCCGATAATCGAGGTTCACCTTTCGGTCCTCCTTCCCCAATTATCCAAGACATGTAATAGGTTCGCCGACACCCAAACACGGATTCAATTAATAAAATGAAATCGTTTATGAAAAAGATAAGAAATAATTAAATAAAAACACATACAATCAAGAAATTGGGATTAAAGCCCCCCCCCTCCCCTAGGAAGAACGGATTATCCCATGAGAATTTGAATAAACATATCTATATATAAAATCATGAAATTGGGATTACAATGGGAGAAAAGAAGATGTACCAATTTCTTCGAAGGCATACAAATGACCCTACCCAAAACCAATGTGTTCTTTATCCAAAATCACATAAAATTCTCCAAAATCAAAAGAGAAATCTAAAATCAAAGTTATGGTTCTTGAGCCACCAAGGACGGCTCCCCAATGGGTTCATCCCTAACTCTAACATAAACATGGCCCTTATATAGTCCCCCAATTATTACATTAAAATAATTAAGAAAAATATATAAAATAAAAAGAAAATGGAGAAATGCCTCGGAGCCACCAAAACCTGGCCATGGCTGGATATTTGTGAAGGTCGGCGCCAAATTTTTCGGCCACGGCGAGAACTTCTTGTGAGGCAAACGCCTGCCATGGTCAAGCACCGCACGGCCATGGCCTCTAAGTACTTTTTAGTTGTCCAACATTATCTCGATGCCAATTTTGCCCTTTTTCAACCTCGTTTGGGCCAAATTGCTCCAAGTACCTACAAAACACACCAAAATACACAAAACACACCAAAAACACGACAAAAATACTAAAAACACATTAATCAAATAAAACATAACTCAAATACAATAAAATACTCTAAAATCCATTAAAATAAGGGATGAACACATACCAAAAATGCATATAAAATGGGTTCATCAACGAGTTCTCCATCCAGGGTGCCTTAGGAGTTAGCTACAAGGGCAAATGGGGGAGATAGAATCCACGTGCACAACTCCTTCACGCCCCCGCCCCCCCTTAGGGACACTTCCACTCCCATGAATGCCCGCGACCATCTTCCATTTGACGCACCGTACCTCCGTTCAATGTTCACAAGGAGGAAATCTACAATTTCTTCTAAGGCGCATAGCGAAGAGACGTTCTTAACCTTGCTTACTAATGGCCACATCACAAGACTTCCGGATGAGGCGGCTCGAGTACATCACTTAAGATCAACAAGCAACGTCTCGTCCCTTCCCCCATGGGAAGCCCGGAGCCAACTCCTGCCGCTTCTTATGAAGACTTACGGAGGCAAACTTCAACCACGGACACCGGGCAGGAGATCGGCCCAAGAAAATCAAACTCTATCCTCAAGGGGGGAAGTCAAACTTGGAAAGTTCCCGTAAGTCCCTGGGGGAAGAAGAAGAAAAATCCTACACCTCCTGTGGAGGATCCATTTGGTGGTCACTGGCGCATAATCGAAGCTCCCCGAAGAGACACCGGAGTATCCAAGATGATCCCTAGGCGGGAGCCCACCCCCCCCCCCCCCCCCCCCCCCGCCCCCCCCCCCCCCCCCCCCCCCCCCCCCCCCTTTCTCTAGTTCACCTTAATGGTGGTCCGGCCCTCACCTCCACCCCCCCCCCCCCAGCTCCCCGGAAAATAACCTAGGGGAGCCCATCTATATTCATCTTCATCAGGCCCTCTCCACTACCGATTCCAGCAGTTTACTTATGGAGACACCTTGCAAGCGCGTTTTACGCGTGATTCGAAGTCTTCACGTCATCTTATTTGCAGCGTATCCTAGCCGATGAGTATTTATCGTCCGATGACGTTGACTTATTCTGGCCGTACGATACGACACGTGGTGGAGGCCGAGCCCAACGACTACCCTATGGCTCAAGACACTTCTATCATGCTGTGTGAGATATATGAGCAGCCGTTAGAGGAGCATATTTTCCGCCGGCGGATGAATGGAGCAGCAGAAGGACATCGCTCTTGGCACTAGGTCCATGAGGTTCTTATACCGGTCCTCCTTGATCGACACTTCGTACTCTTGCAGTTGGACCTGAGTGTGGGCCATGCTGTCCTTTATGACCCGAGCCAAGCCCATGGGTTTTCCACACGAAAGAAGAAGCTTGTCCATGGTTTCTTGAAAAAAATCAAAAACGCTCTCGAAAGAAGGGGCTATTGACATCTAAGTTTCCTTTGGTGCACTTTAATGAAATGGAGCTTCCCCAACAACCTGATCAATTCAGTTGTGGGATTTTTGTCTGCTATTATTTGATAGCTCTGTTGCAGCATAAGGATACTTGGGCGCTCACAGGAGAAACCTCGGCTAACTTTGTCGCACGTCTTAGAAGAATGGTGGCCCATGTTATCTTCTACTATAGCATTCCCACCAACCGGTAACGGTCTTCTGCCTTTTTCCTTTTCCCATGCTCTGAGGGCATCACATCATTTAAGTGTGTGGGGGGGGTGTAAAGACTCGTATTTGGGTAGTTTTGAGAGATAGTCATTCTATGGGAATGTAACTATCTGGACGGTAGTATAGCCGTCGATGTGAGCATTTTGACTGTACTTGGGCCCGATTTCGAGTCGGGGCCCCGTTTGACCTGATTGTTGACTTTTTGGGGTTTATTGGTTGACTTTGCGTTTGAGCAGTCATTTGAGTGTGATAATGTCTGAACAGTGTTGTGCTCGTCATTTTGAGTGTTTTGACAGTAATTTGACTCAATTTGGAGTTCGTGACCTCGGGAGGTCAATCATTGCGTTCGGGTCAATTATTGCTGGGAGGCCAATTATTGGCAACGGTATATATATAATTAAGAACTGCCTTATCTCTTTAATTGCCAATTATTGGTGCGTGCGTATTTGAGCAAGAGAGAGAGAGAAGGTGAAGAGCGTGAAGAGCTTTCTTGGCGATTTTGGGGCGATTGGAGCTCGTGGATCGCAATAAACCTTTCCAGGTGGGTGTCCTTAACTGTCTTATCTCGATCCTATCCTTGAATATGTGATCTGTGGTTGTATGAGTGTGTATTTTATGAGGGTTGAGAAGTCAACCAGGGAGGTCTAGATTTAGATCTAGATGAATATATGATTTGTGTTTATTTCTGCTGTTATCGTGTGAATTAGAGGCGTTTAGGACGCGTTTTGAGGTAAATATTGTAGTTTATTGCGTAAAACATGTGTTTATGAGTGTCTGGGGGTCACTGGGTTGCTTCCAGACGAAGAACAGGCCAAAAACGACGATGAACAGTACCCTGGGTGAGTTTTAGGGTCGACGGACTAGTCGGACTATGAGTCGAGCCGCAGTAGCTATGGAGTCGACTTCGTAGTCAAGCTATGGAGTCAGCGGTGTGGAGTCGCGACTATGGAGTCAGCAACTTCGTTAGTCCAGAGTAGTTAGTCCGGATCAGTAATCCGGAGGAGTTAGTCCGGATCAGTAGTCCGGAGTAGTTAGTCCGGATCAGTAGTCCGGAGGAGTTAGTCCGGATCAGTAGTCCGGAGTAGTTAGTCCGGAGGAGTTAATCCAGATCAGTAGTCCAAAGTAGTTAGTCCGGATCAGTAGTCCGGAGGAGTTAGTCCGGATCAGTAGTCCGGATCAGTAGCATCAGTCCATAGCATCAAATCCGTAGCATCAAATCCGCAACAGTGTTCCAGAGCAGTGCAACTGCACTTCACTGGACATTTACATTGTAAACCATTATGCCTTAAGTTACAATGTAAATAACAAAATACCCCCCATTTGGATTCAAAGAAAAATACTAGAAAAATTAATTTCTACTATTTCAAAATGTGAAAATTGGGATTTAGTGTAAAATCTCGGAAAAACTCAAAAGTTCGTAGTGGTGAATTTTTGGAAAGTGGGGTTAGACATCTCAGAAAAATCCCCAAAAATCAGATGATCTTATTTATGATATGGGAACCCAATGGCGGGACTTTTAATTTCAAGAAAATAGCTGCTATGGGTACTTCCTTTATAAATCAAGGATTGAGGTTTTACTTGTGAAGACTGGCTACAGTTCCAAAGGAAATGTTGAGAATGACATGCCATACTAATGTTAGTATGTTGGTGTGAGGTATTGGGGCATGGACTCCGTGACTTATTTGGGTTCTCACCATGATGCACTGATGGTGCTATGTGGTTGACGTGGCAGGCATATGCACCGATGGCGAGCCCGTGTGGCGACCGTGGCCAGGCATATTGCGCGTGGACAGGCTAAGGCCTGAGTTGAGCCGTTGAGCTCGTGGAGCTAGGGCTAAGTGCCCTGAGCTGGGATCCCATGGAGGATCGTGGACAAGTTGTCCTGTATAGGCAGGCTGGGTCCTGATGTTTGTTTGCAGGCTGAGTCCTGATGATTGTGCACACTACACAATGCACGAGTACACATGTAGTATAGACTTGTATGTCTGCATGATGTGGAGTGTTAGGGTCACCTACTGAGCTTGTCGCTCACCCCTACTTGTTGTTTACCTTTTTCAGGTGTGACCCGAGACTAGTGGAGGACTTTCTTCCAGGAGGACGTGCCCACCACTCTGATGTATGATACAGGACTGTATTCTGTATTTTGCATTGTCTTATGTTTGTATCCCGGACATGAGTCCGTGGATAGTTATGTTTGCATACTGTTTGTGATGTGATGTCTGTATGACTATTTGACTTATTGTATGCATGATGATGTATGGGAAAGTACAGGATTACCCTTGATGCATGACTGTACAGGGTTGCATATTTGAGACAGCACCGCGTGTGTAGTCTCTATTGGTCTTAGTCATCAACCCCTTGACCTTTCGGGTACGGGCAAGGGGAAGTCATGTTCCTAGTTCGGGTTCCCTGGAATTTGGGGGCGTGACAAGTTGGTATCGAGCATAGTCTAGTAGACCTAGGTTAGTGAGGGGTGGTTAATTGATTCCATGTGACTTGGAAAACTGTAGGGAGGGCGCCTGATCAACGCAGTCCTTACATGTATTCTAGGTTATTGTGGTGTTAGTTAGCTCATCCTAGGAGCATACATGGGGATGGGGTGCATTGCTAGTGGTATGATTGTGTGCATATAGGGCACTAGATTGTCTTTGTGTGTGATATGATTGCATTTGGTGCCAGGATGGCACATGGCCGTGAGAGCCAGGACTTGATTGTGGTGTACCCTGAGGGGTGACACGATGCTATATGCATGGTTGTAGACCTACGGGTCGTGTGGTGTACCCTGATGAGGGACACGATGCTATATGCATGGTATGGACCTACGGGTCGTGTGGTGAGAACCTACAAGTCGGTTGTGCCTTTGATGGCGTTTGCTTGCGATGCTAGTATTGATTGTTTGATTGTTTGTTGTTGTGGCCGGTGTGATGGCACCACCGAGGAGGGTTGTCCGAGGCCAGGGTCCGGCAGAGGAGCCCACGATAGAGTCGGGGCACCAGGGGCAGCAGAGCCCGCAGCAGAAGTCATCAGCTCCCGTTGTGGGACCTGATTTGACGCAGGTGTTGATTCAGTTGCAGGAGACTATGCAGGGTATACAGGGCTCAATGAGGGATATGGCTAGAGAGGTGGATGAGCTGAAGAGGCAACAGCAGCCTCAGCAACCACCACAGCCTCAGCAGCAGGAGGCGAGGGTGGTGCAGGATATGCACCAGCAGGAGGTCGTGATAGAGCCAGCACGACGAGGAGTGGATTGGGCTGCACAGTTTTTAAAATATGCGCCCAGGACTTTTGAGGATAGTTCACGGCCTGAGGTAGCCGAGGACTGGATTAGATGGACAGAGGATATCTTTGAAATGATTGGGGTGCCAGATGAGGAGCGGGTGCGAGTGGCGACGCACTATTTATTGGGGATCCCACGCAGGTGGTGGGAATCCACTAGAGCTATCCATGGCAGTCAGATGAGCTGGAGAGAGTTTGTTGAGCGCTTCTTTGGGGAGTATTTTCCCAGCTCGTTGCAGTATGCTCGACGTAGAGAGTATTATGAGCTTGTGCAGGGTAGCATGACTGTGGGGGAGTATGTGCAAGCCTTCACAGATTTAGGGCGGTTTGCTCTTGAGGCTTGGGAAAAGGAAGGTCGGAAGACGCAGGACTTCATTCAGGGCTTGAGGCCATCTTTGAAAAGACAGCTAGAACCGATACAGTTGACCAGCTATCGGGAGGCGGTCGACAAGGCGCTCATTATTGAGCGAGGTCAGGATCAGGCGAGAACCCAGAGGCCGGGCGGTTCGGCAGGTCCGAGCAAGAAGAGGCAGAGTGGGGATAGCAGTCTTTGCTCGGCCGAGAGGAGGCAGGTGCGAGGGTTTCCGGCCAGGCGGTGGGACCCCGTGAGAGTTCGGCCAGGTAGGAGGCCAGGTACCTGTTGGAGTTGTGGTTTGACCGGGCATGTCTCGAGAGACTGCCCAAGGAAAAAGATGACCTGTTTCCGATACGGGAAAGTAGGGCATGGAGCTAGGGAATGTGTTACCCTTAGCTCGACTAGCAGTGTAGGCCCTCGTCCGAGAGAGCAGGGACAGAGGAGTGGGGCTCCGTCTCAGAGGTCAGTGCTGCCGGCACAGAGCACGCAGATGCGACTGCGGTGCGGCGGCCTCGGCGGGAGGCACAGGGTCATGTTGATCGGCGGGGCAAGGCCCCAATGGGCCAGGCTAGTGGCGGTGGGCCACGAGGGAGGACGTTTGCCCTTACCAGCGAGAAGCGAGAGGTTCCACCAAGTGGACGAGGCCGGAGCAGGACCTTCAGTGGTGAGAGGTACCATTATCATTTCTCATACTATCTGTTCAGTTTTGATTGATACTGGTGCTACCCATTCTTTTATTTCGTATGCTACGGTGATTGGGTTAAAGTTAGACCAGGAGACAGTTAGTCAGTCTCTGATGGTTGCTTCCCCTTTGGGTGGACTTATGATACTTGAGAGTATCTGTCGTGCTTGTCAGGTAACACTTGGGGGTGTTAACCTGTTGTGTGATTTGTATATCATGGAGTTAGATGATTTTGATGTTATCCTGGGTATGGATTGGTTGGTCTCCATGGAGGCCAAGATTGATTGTTTTCGACGGCATGTGACGTTCCTCACACCAGAGGGCACGCGGGGTGTCTTTGTGGGTGAGTGGACCGAGGAGGCATGCAGGTTGGGACCTTTGAGGCATGGGTGGGGTGATGTGACCCACTGGTTAGCCGGCTTGACGTTGGTTGACAGGAGGAGAGAGGGGAAGGCTGTTTTGCCACCCATTGTAGATCAGTTCCCGGATGTGTTTCCCGAGGACTTGGTCAGTTTGCCACCCGTGAGGGAGGTAGAGTTTTCGATCGAGTTGTTGCCAGGGACAACACCGATCAGGTTAGCGGCCTACAGGATGGCACCGACCGATCTTAGAGAGCTCAAGAGGCGAGATAGATGATTTTCGGCACGAGGCTTTATCAGGCGGAGTAGCTCATCGTGGGGCGCTCCAGTGTTGTTCGCCAAGAAGGCGGATGGTTCACTTCAAGTTGTGTATAGACTACCGAAAGCTGAACCAGGTGACTGTGAAGAACAGGTATCCATTGCCGAGGATTGATGACTTGTTCGATCAGTTTCGCGGTGCGAGATGGTTTTCCAAGATAGACTTGAGATCTGGATACCATCAGTTGAGGGTTAGGGAGGCAGATATCCCTAAGACCGCATTCGGTTGTCGTTATGGGCACTATGAGTGGCTTGTGATGCCGTTTGGGCTCACGAATGCTCCCAGGCAGTGTTTATGGGATTGATGAACCAGGTATTTGCTCCATATTTAGATATGTTCATTGTGGTGTTCATCGATGATATTTTGGTCTATTCAGCGACCAAGAGGGAGCATGAGGAGCATTTGCAGGTTGTGTTGCAGACCTTGCGGGAGCATCGATTGTACGCGAAGTTCACGAAATGTGACTTCTGGTTGCAACAGGTGCACTTGTTGGGGCATGTGGTATCTTCGGAGGGTATCACAGTGGATCCTGAGAAGATCGAGACGGTTATGTCGTGGAAGAGGCCCACGAATGTGTTTGAGATTCGTAACTTCCTTGGTTTGGCAGGCTATTATCGGAGGTTCGTAGAGGATTTTTCCAGGTTGGCATCTCCTATGACACACCTGACCAGGAAGGGAGTTCCTTTTGTTTGGTCTGATGCGTGTGAGAGTGCTTTCATGGAGTTAAAGGCACGATTGACCTCAGCACCTATCTTGATTCTTCCACAGGAGGGTGTGCCTTTCGAGGTGTATTGTGATGCTTCCAGGGTGGGACTTGGTTGTGTGCTGATGTAGACTCGGCAGGTGATTGCTTATGGATCTAGGCAGTTGAGACCACATGAGCAGAACTATCCCACGCATGATTTGGAGTTGGCTGTAGTGATCTTTGCTTTAAAGAGCTGGCAGCATTATCTCCTTGGGGAGAAATCTGTGGTGTATATAGACCACAAGAGCTTGCGGTATATCTTTTCTCAGCGAGACCTGAACCTTAGGCAGAGGCGGTGGGTGGAGTACCTGCAGCAGTTTGAGTTTGATATGATGTACACCCCTGGGAAGGGTAATGTGGTGGCAGATGCTCTGAGTAGGAAGAGCAGGGCCGTGGTGGCCCATTGTGCCAATAAAGAATGGGAGATGATGGGTCAGTTGGCAGCGATGAGGTTGCAAATGGTGACCAATGAGGGGCGAGGGACCCTCAGTGTTGTTGTCGCAGTCCCTGAGTTGCAGCGCAGGATCATAGAGGATCAGCTGAGGGACATTGATTGTGAGGTCATCAGAGACAGGATTCGGGACCGGGCAGGCATCTTCGATTGGACCGAGGATGCTGAGCATATATTGAGGTATAGGGGTCGCCTGATAGTTCCCACTTCTCTTCAGGAGGAGGTTCTTCGGGAATTTCACCAGTCGAGGTTAGCTGTACATCCTGGTGGGACCAAGATGTACCATGCCATGAGGAGGCAGTTTTGGTGGCCAGGCCTGAAGAAGGCCGTTGCTGATTTTATGAGGAGGTGTTTGACCTGTCAGCAGGTCAAGGCAGAGCACCTGAGATCAGCTGGTGAGTTGCAGTCATTGCCAGTGCCAGAGTGGAAATGGGACCACGTGACCATGGATTTTGTCACTGGACTTCCTCGTTCCAGGGGACACGACACGATATGGGTAGTTGTCGACCGGTTGACCAAATCGGCACATTTTATTCCGATTCGAGAGACAGACCCAGTGAGGACTTTGGGACAGAGGTATATTGATGTTATTGTGCGGTTGCATGGAATCCCATTGTCTATTGTATCTGACCGGGATGCGAGGTTCACCTCTCAGTTTTGGAGACAGTTGCAACGAGCCTTGGGTACTAGGGTGAACCTCAGTACAGCCTTTCATCCGCAGACGGATGGTCAGTCGGAGCGGACGATTCAGACGCTCGAGGATATGTTGCGTGCCTGTGTCCTAGATTTTGGAGGTTGTTGGGAGACTCACCTTCCTTTGGTGGAGTTCTCTTACAACAACAGTTATCAGGCCATGATTGGGATGGCTCCGTATGAGGCACTGTATGGGCGGCCTTGTAGATCACCCTTGTGTTGGGCACGAGATGGGAGAGACAGCAGTTCTCGGTCCCGATATGGTTCGAGAGACCACGAGAGATAGTGCGGCTAATTCGGCGGCGCATGTTGACATGCGCGAGTAGGCGAGAAGTCCTACGCGGACCAGAGGCGTCGACCTTTGCAGTTTGAGGTGGGGGACCGTGTATTTTTGCGGGTTTCACCACGTCGAGGGCATCGGAGGTTTGGACGTGGATCCAAACTTTCCCCTCGTTTTGTGGGGCCGTTTGAGATTGTTGCCACCGTGGGCGTAGTGGCTTACCGATTGGCTTTGCCACCGAGTTGGCGCGAGTACATGATGTGTTTCATGTGTCTCGGTTGAGGCGGTATCACCCTGATCCTTCCCATGTGTTGGACTATCGCGAGATAGACTTGGGCGATGATGGTGCCGTTGTTGAGAGATGCCGACACGGATTTTGGACAGGCGGGACCAGGTCTTGCGAGGCAAGACGATCCCACTAGTTCGGGTGTTATGGCGACACCGAGGCATGGAGGAGCAGACTTGGGAGAAAGAGAGCCAGATGCGGGTTCTTCATCCTGAGCCGTTCGAGGACGATCGGTCTTGAGGTGGGGAGGATGTGAGGACCTTCCCTGAGGTATGAGTTATGTTTTATGCATTTGTTTTGCATATGTTGTTTGAGATATTGTGTAGCTTGTTGATTGTTGGCATCCTGGCATCGTGTGAGCCTTTTTGGCTTGTTGTCAGTTGCATTGCACCTGTGTGGTTGGTGATCATGTTGATGATCATATTTTGTGTCTTGTTGTTGTGCGGTGCTTGAGCTTGGATTTTGCTATATCTTTTGGGCTTGTGTTTTATTTTCGAGGACGAAAAGTCCTAAGGTGGGGAGGATGTAAAGACTCGTATTTGGGTAGTTTTGAGAGATAGTCATTCTATGGAAATGTAACTATCTGGACAGTAGTGTAGCTGTCGATGTGAGCATTTTGACTGTACTTGGTCCCGATTTCGAGTCGGGGCCCCGTTTGACCCGATTGTTGACTTTTTGGGGTTTATTGGTTGACTTTGCGTTTGAGTAGTCATTTGAGTGTGATAATATCTGAACAGTGTTGTGCTCATCATTTCGAGCGTTTTGACAGTAATTTGACTCAATTTGGAGTTCGTGACCTCGGGAGGTCAATTATTGCGTTCGGGTCAATTATTCTCTGGGAGGCCAATTATTGGCAACGATATATATATAATTAAGAATTGCCTTATCTCTTTAATTGCCAATTATTGGTGCGTGCGTGTTTAAGCAAGAGAGAGAGAGAGAGAGAGAGAAGGTGAAGAGCGTGAAGAGCTTTCTTGGCGATTTTGGGGCGATTGAAGCTCGTGGATCGCAATAAACCTTTCCAGGTGGGTGTCCTTAACTGTCTTATCTCGATCCTATCCTTGAATATGTGATCTGTGGTTGTATGAGTGTGTATTTTATGAGGGTTGAGAAGTCAACCAGGGAGGTCTAGATTTAGATCTAGATGAATATATGATTTGTGTTTATTTCTGCTGTTATCGTGTGAATTAGAGGCGTTTAGGACGCGTTTTGAGGTAAATATTGTAGTTTATTGCGTAAAACATGTGTTTATGAGTGTCTGGGGGTCACTGGGTTGCTTCCAGACGAAGAAAAGGCCAAAAACGATGATGAACAGACCACTGGGTGAGTTTTAGGGTCGACGGACATCACGACTATGAGTGTGGGGAGTCACGAGCTTTGGATCGTAGTCAAGACTATGGAGTCGCAGCGTGTTTGGAGTCAGAGAGAGAAGGTGAGAGAAGAGGTCAGGGTCAAGACCGTGGATCGGACCCCGGGTGATTAGTCCCGGATCAGGTCACCAGGAGTCCAGGAGGAGTTAGCCCGGATCAGTAGTCCGGAGTAGTTAGTCCGGATCAGTAGTCCGGAGGAGTTAGTCCGGATCAGTAGTCCGGAGTAGTTAGTCCGAATCAGTAGTCCGTAGGAGTTAATCCGGATCAGTAGTCCGGAGTAGTTAGTTCGGATCAGTAGTCCAGAGGAGTTAGTTCGGATCAGTAGCATCAGTCCGTAGCATCAAATCCGTAGCATCAAATCCGCAACAAGATGTTCCGCAGTCTAAAGCAACGCATGCGACTGGACATTTACATTGTAAACCATTATGCCTAAGTATACTTAAGTTACAATGTAAATAACAAAATACCCCCCATTTGGATTCAAAGAAAAATACTAGAAAAATTAATTTGCACTATTTCAGAATGTGAAAATTGGGATTTAGTGTAAAATCTCGGAAAAACTCAAAAGTTCGTAGTAGTGAATATTTGGAAAGTGGGGTTAGACATCTCAGAAAAATCCCCAAAAATCAGATGATCTTATTTATGATATGGGAACCCAATGCCGGGACTTTTAATTTCAAGAAAATAGCTGCTATGGGTACTTCCTTCATAAATCAAAGATTGAGGTTTTACTTGTGAAGACTGGCTACAGTTCCAAAGGAAATGTTGAGAATGACACGCCATACTAATGTTAGAATGTTGGTGTGAGGTATTGGGGCATGGACTCCGTGACTTATTTGGGTTCTCACCGTGATGCACCGATGGTGCTATGTGGTTGACGTGGCAGGCATATGCACCGATGGCAGGCCTGTGTGGCGACTGTGGCCGGGCATATTGCGCTGTGGACAGGCTAAGGCTTGAGTTGAGCAGTTGAGCTCGTGGAGCTAGGGCTAAGTGCCCTGAGCTGGGATCCCATGGAGGATCGTGGACAAGTTGTCCTGTATAGGCAAGGCCGGGTCCTGATGTTTGTTTGCGAGCCGAGTCCCTGATGATTGTGCACACTACACGGTGCACGAGTACACGAGCATGTAGTATAGACTTGTATGTCTGCATGATGTGGAGTGTTAGGGTCACCTATCGAGCTTGTTGCTCACCCCTACTTGTTGTTTACCTTTTTTAGGTGTGACCCGAGACTAGTGGAGGACTTTCTTCCAGGAGGACGTGCCCACCACTCGATGTATGATACGATCGTATTTTGTATTGTGTATTGTCTTATGTTTGTATCCCAGACATGAGTCCGTGGACAGTTATATTTGCATACTGTCTGTGATGTGATGTCTGTATGACTGTTTGACTTATTGTATGCATGATGATGTATGGGAAAGTACAGGATTACCCTTGATACATGACTGTACAGGGTTGCATATTTGAGATAGCACCCGCGGTGTAGTCTCTATTGGTGCGAGTCATCAACCCCTTGACCTTTCGGGTGCGGGCAAGGGGAAGTCATGTTCCTAGTTCCGGGTTCCCTGGAATTTGGGGGCGTGACAGGGGGGTTTCCCTTGAACCGGTTGCTTGTTTGTTTGCATGCATGCTTTATTTTTATTTTTCTTTTATGTTTTTGCTGTGAATGTATGTTTTGCCTGTGAGGTGCATGGCTACCAAGGTATGGAAATTCTGGTTAACTATATTGACCACCTTAGTATCTTGTTGTGATAAAGATGTTTCAATTGTTAAGGTGTGTTATAAGTTAGTTGAGCATGTCTTTACTTTTTGTATGATATCACCATGATTTTGGAGCTGACATTTGAATAGTTAGCTTAGCATGTTATGATAGGATGAGATTTGTAAACCCTGAAGTTAAGTGCAGAATAGGCATATACTTTTTGAGAGCACCATTATCTTGCCTTTGAGTGTATTTTATGGGTTATTGGGTTATCAATTTGCTCTTAATATTCATCACTAGCTATTTAATGGTTGGAGTTACTTAGGCATACGAAGTACCTATTCGTGCTCAGTGTTTGGTGTATGATATTAGTGATTCAAGTATTTCCGTTTAGTTCTTGTTTAAAAAAACAAAAAAAAAACAAGGGCTTGTGTGAGGACAATAGCAGAGTGAATAATCCATCAAGGGAGAGCATAAAATGCAACCTTGTAAGGTTATTACTAAAAAGAAGTGTGTAAAAAAAACAAAAACAAAAAAACAAAAACAAAAGTTTTGCAGAATAAAAGCCATACTGGCTCAGTTGTGTTTATGTAGAATGTTGAGCTCATTTCTTTGGCTCAAGATGTGTTTTATCAGTCATTAGAGTAGAGTGTGCATTCATTGAGTAAAGCAAAGTGTATGAGGTGCAAAAAGTAAACTAGAGGGTGTGTTTTCCTTGACGAGCACAATGGGGATCTCTTATGTTTACGTGGCAAAAACTTAATTAATAGCTAGTAGTGGGTGTAAGAGTAAATCCTTAGCTGTTAGGCATTGATAGTAAGGCATGAGAGGAGAGAAAAGAAAGTTATATTTGAGTGAGGCTGCTTTAACCTTGGTGAGGACTTTCAGGGGGAGCTAAGTTTCATTTTATCCTTGCATGTTTGCTTCTATCTGAACTGTTAGTAATGATATTACATGGTTGTTGGACTTGATAGTAAGGGCATGTTTAGATTAATTTGTGATTCATTTTAGCTATTGGAATGTCTACTTCATCATGATAGAGTTGTATGTCTTGGGAAACCATGCCTCTCTTGTTTGTTCGTTTATTCTTTCTTTTCAGTTTGACTGTGTGTTTATTTCTTTTTGCTTGAGGACAAGCAAAGGTTCAAGTGTGAGGGAATTTGATAACGTGCATTTATGCCGTTATCCTAGACCTTATATAGGGTGTTTTAGAGTATGTTTTGTACCTATTTGCATGATATTTTACACATATTTGCTCTAACCCCTAGGAAGACCCTGTTTGGTGTATAGTGGTACTTTTTGAGTGTTTTTGGCAGGTTTTGGAGCAACCTTTTCCCACACACCTTGGCTAGATCACTCCATACACTCAAGTGGAAGCTATAGGAAGAAGATCGAAACAAAATGAAGGCAAAATCAAGGTGCACGTGAAAAGGCTTTCTCACGTGCAAGGATTTTATTGCATGGATGCCTTCTACAACTCAAGAGGAAGCTTTGGAGCAAATTTGAGTCGAATTGGAGCTGCACGTGGAAAGGGTCTTCTCACGTTCATTCTCGCGTGCAGGCATTTTTGAGCTCCAAATGATGTGTTTTGTTGTTTTAATCATTTTCCTCTAAAGAACTGGGGTCAAATTTGGTGTAGTTTGAGTTTTATTTCGCCTAGAACGTCGAATAGTGTCACTAACTAAAACGACGTCGTTTTGGCTGCGACCACATTTATAATTAGGGCACGCCTTTTGTAACCCTAATTTGGCCCACTAAATCCTATAAATAGGGGTCTTTGGAGGCATTGTAAATCATCTTGAGTGGGAGAATCTGATCTGAGTTCTGAAAAGAGCTATAGCCATTGCTAAAAGACCGGATTGTTCTTGGCAAGGAGTGATTTTGGGCAGCAGACGCCGGAGTCTTTAGAGGCTGGAGTCTTGGTTCATCTTGGGGTCTTCCTTTATTGTCCTGGTACTGTAATCATGTTCTTTCTTGAAATTGTTATTGCTTTTGTCATGATTATGGAGTAGTTCTGTTAGTCTAGGGGAGCAATGTAGCCCCCAATAAATTGTATTCAGTTTGGTTATGGTTGTTCAATAAAATAGAATTCAGTTCTTGTTTAATTCACTTGCTTGAATGGAAATGCCTAGTTTATGCATAATTAGGTAATCTTAGCCCTTGTCTAGGGTGGAACACTAGTGAATTAGATTTAATATTGTATGATGGACCAAGTCTGCAACTATTAGATTGTTTATCTACCTTGATCACTTTTATTCACATGGACCAAATGGGATAAAAGCCTTAAATCTATCTTAGCATGGATCAAATGTAAGATAGGTAGGAGATAATCAACATGAACATGAACTAGAACATAAATCAAGAACAAGAGCCATAACCAGACTATTACAATCGATTGGGTGGTAAACATTGTGGCCCTAGATCCGTAATCACTGAAATTTCTATACCAATAGCTTGCCAACATTCTGATTTAATCATTTTTCGTTCACACTATTTGTACAACAAAAATCAATTGTCCAGACATAAAATCAACTTGTTAGCTTAGTGCTTGCTGCTTAACAGCATTAGCTACCTCCCCGTGGGTTCGACAACCGGAGTCTTAATACTCCATTTTATTACTTGACTAGTGCACTTGTTGCAAAACCTTCAGACATAATTTATGCGGGTCAGGCCTCTTGCAGATTAATGAAGTTGTGGGTCGCTCCCGTATCCAGCAATGCGCCCACAGTTTGGCCCCGGACGGATACGTCCGCATATAACAAATTTTTCTCTTTCGGGTCCTTCGGCGAGAAGGGCTTCGAGAGAGTGCTCAAGTGTTGGATGGCTCCCAGGTCAGCTTGAGGCTCCTCGACTTTCTCTTTGTTATATTCCGCAACGATGGCATTCATCGCCTTGCGGTTCGGACAATCTCTGGTCCAGTGCGGCCCATCACAAATGAAGCACGGCCTCGGTGCCTCTTTCTTCTATGCGAAGAACTTCGGTTTGTAATTTGTCGAGCTCGAGGCTTTTGGATGTCCACCCTCCTTGTGGCCAACATCCTTTTTCGGTCCGCTTTTGTCTCTCCCATTTTTACCCGCGTACGGCTTCTTCGTAAATTTTGATTGGGACGAGTAGTCGACCAACATTTCGGCGGCCGCAATGGCATCGTCGAGTGTTTGCACATTGCGCCGATCCAATTCTACTCTCGCCCATTCTTTTAGGCCGTCCTTGAAGTAAAATAAGAAATCAGAATCGGACATATTGTCGATTTCCAGCATAAGAGTAGTGAACTCCTTGATGTAGTCGGGAACACTACCCGTCTGCTGTAGTCGACGCAATTTCCCCCAAACTTCTATCTCCGCATTATGTGGGACCAAGTGCTTGCATAATTCCGCTTTGAATTGTTCCCACGTATCAATTACGCAAAGTCCTTTCTCCCGCTTGGTATGCTTCTGACGCCACCACAGTTGGGCCGCTTCTTGAAAGAAAATTGGGGTGTTGCTTATCCGGGCCACATCATCGACAACGCCCATGGCCTCGAAATATTGTTCTAGGCCAAACAGAAAATTCTCCACCACAGTGGAATTGCGAGTACCATTGTACATCGCTGGTTAAGTAACTTTCAGCATGGGGCCGTGTCCGCCGCTAGTAACACTCGGCCCAGCATTTCCCACTGACTGCGGACTATGTCGGCGGAATGTCTCCATCTCCCTACGGATGTCGTGGATCTCACATTCCACGTATTTCTGTAGGTCAGCCAAATTCTCGTTGAGCGCTTCAATTTGCCCCTCGAACGATTGGCTGCATTCGCGGATCATGACCTTAGCGGCCTTAGTGATTTTCGCATTTTCAGCAATCAAGTTGTCGACTTGATCGCTAAGTTCTCCGACCAAGGAGTTCACTGCTATGAGACTCCCTTCCAGTAGCGAAATCCGAGCTTCAATGGGATCCTTGAGCATCGTCTTGGATTTCCCACGTTTTGGTGGTGTTGGAGTACGCAGCTCCTCACGCCCACGACCATGTTGCTACTCCCTGTGCGGTTCCTCCGTCGCAGCGAACCCTTCCTTGTGTGCCATTGCCTTGACTCTTTTTCCCAACCAACCAAATTACGACTGGACGTAATTGGCTCTGATTCCACCAGTCACGGAGTTAGTCTTACGATGAGCTAACTCGTGCGGCACTTAGTCGCTTAGCGGAAACTTTACGAACTAAGTAAGCCGTTTAAGTTTGAGTGAATGTTTAGAGTCATTCGGGACAACGGACAACGATTTATACAAGTGCTAACTCTTTCTACGAGCTATACAATCATTACAAATGACTTAAATATGTTAAAAAAATGTGCCGTGAGGCTACGGATCGTGACATAATGTTAGTGCTCTAACTACCTACATAATCATTAACCTTACAATTAAACATATCTCATGACATATGTCACAATTATGTATCAGCAAAGGATACTATCTCACAAATCAATCACAATTCATCAAATCATAATAAGCAACATAACATGTATCAACAGTCAAAATTTATAATAAGGATAATCATCATCTAATTATTTTGTGATAATATATCATGTTCCATTGTATCATATCATCAATATCATGTTTCGTAGTATTAACAATATCATTTCATTTTGTCTTTCATCATGTCATAACATGCCACCATATATACCATATTATATCATGTCAATCTCCATCATATTAGCCCAAGCGTCAACATGATCAAATCATCTAGATTTATAAATCATTACCATACCTTATAATCCCTTATCATCAAGTACGTTTTGCTACCTATTATACCACTGAAACAATCATCCTCCATCATTTAGCACATAAGTTTCTATGTTTACATCAACAGATGTTAATCCTCCATCATTGGGGTTGTTCCCCTACCCACAACAAGCTTTGTAATCATGTTACGCTCCGGATTTCTAACCCGAGGAAACCAGTTATGACTCCCCTTTACCTACCCGGTGGATAAGGGATAGGGTTAAACAATACCACACAGAAACATCACAAATAACCACAACAAATGTTCGCAAGCCAAATCACATGTATTTATTACACTTAAATTTCTTTTATATCATTTCCCTATTGGGGTTACATTAGTTTCCTCAAAATAACATAATATGAAAAGCATCAAAATAATAAACTCGGTCTTCCACCTTGGTGTTCCACCCGATGCCTATAAGTTCCTGGAAAGAAAACAAATCGCTATAGGAGAGGTGAGCAACCACAGCTCAGTAGGGATCAAGTCTTCCTAACCCATCCTATGCTCCTAGTATCTACATGATGAGTGTGCATGTGTAGTGTCATAGCAATAATACATAAACTAGTTATAATCAACACTTATAATTAAGGTAACACATAAGCAAGTCACACAAGTGATCACAACCATATCCACAACCACACGGGCTACCACAATCACAACCACACAAGCTACCACAACCATAGCCACACAAGCTACCATAACCACAACCACATAGGCTACCACAGCTCCACATAGCACACTTTCAAGCACAACACAATAATACATATTCACAACACATCAAATAAACACATGTATTCAACATCCATCACACAAACCATAATTAGGTCATATTCACATAATACGTTCTCAACGACAACCCTGCTATAGTTCTTAAGGTTTTTCATGAGGCTCTACAGTGGAACTAACATGAACAAATATAACCAGGAGACGAATAGCAAACGGACACCCCGATGGCCTCCATAATTAACTACCACGAAACGAACCCTTAATCCCCTCTAACCACGAACTCATCGACACTTACAATTATAACACATCAATGAAGGCCAACATTCATATAGGAGATCACACCTATAAGAATTTACATAATACATACACATATCATTCACCTCAAGATCTAACCCTATAATAGGTTCAAGAGAGGTACAAAATCTCTACCTTAAACTTGGTTACGTTACGGTTTTGACTTGAAGGATCTTCCTTGTTCCTTGCTCCCCTCCAATAGGTACCTCGCTCTTCCAAGAACATAGCGGCAATGATCGAACCGACGACGATCTCTCTCTCTCTCTCCCTCTTTGGCGACTTCAGAACGAAAAACCCAAAAGAACAAAACCTAAAATCGCAGAACCAAAAGCCATATATCGAAAATACATTATCGCAAGGTCGACGTTGACCAAAAACACTGCTGGATCGACCACATCGACCACCTTTCCTACATCGACCAACCACCCACATCGCACATGGTCTGTCTGCAGCTCGGTCGACCACGTCGATGTCATGTCGACCACAAGTTGGACCATCTTCCACGTCGACCAACACACATGGGAAAGCTCTCGGGAAACTGCCCTGGTCGACCTCGACCATGTCGACCATGCTTCAATCACATATCAAAATTCATCTCGCATCAACCAAACTCTCTGGAATCTCCTCCGGTCAGCATCGACTAACCACCCTGCCAGGTCGACCACGTCGACCAATCCCACATCGACCAAGGCTGCATCGATCAAGCCTTTACACGACAATCCAACTTAACTTCTCCAAAATAATTTAGCTTCTGGGGCGCTACCCTAGAATCCCCGCAAGGGGCACTACCCCCTTGACCCCTACTCGCTGACCGGGTAGTGAGACCCCTGCCGAGGCACTGTGCCCTTAGACTCCTGCTAACCATCTGGACAAGAGTCCTTGCCCAAACACACAAATGACTGACTCCTCAAATCCCCAAACACGGGTCATTACAAATCA
Source organism: Taxillus chinensis (assembly GCA_023512835.1). NCBI lineage: Eukaryota > Viridiplantae > Streptophyta > Magnoliopsida > Santalales > Loranthaceae > Taxillus > Taxillus chinensis. The sequence continues at coordinate 48,408,705 of CM042091.1, forward strand.
TATCACATCATACATCATACACGTAGTCCAAACATGCAAATCCAAAAGTGGCACAATCATCAAGAATCATTAATATCACCATATTTAATCATTATAGCTTCATCGTTATCACCATCTCATCATAGGAGATAATCATACAATAGTTAAGCATATATAGCCCACTAACAACGTTAATCGTAACCACACATAATCATACAAAGCTTAATTAATCATAATCCCTTTGTAATCATAATCATTATTAGATAGCATTGGATTTATCATAGAAATTTCCAACATAACTCTAACACTGCCCAAATGCACAATCATGGCTTACATGCCCAAATCGTGGCATATTACATCATATGTCATCATATCAAGTAAAATAACAACACAATACATCCCAAAACAAGGTTAAAACACCACCATATAAGTCTTAAACACCTTAAACGGGGTCTCAAAATCCTAAAAGGAACAAACTAGTGAAAACCACACAAAAGAACATGGCCGACTTCGACTAGCCTGCCCTGCTAATGTAAAAGGGTCTTGACAGTCGTAGCAGTGTGTCATGGCCACCCTCCTCCTCGCGCATAAGATTGCATGATAGTCAGGTGGCAGACAAATTTTTAACCTTTCCCTAATAAAGTTTAGCTAATGTCGTTTGAATCCATGCCAAATAATATTTTTAATCCCTAGATGCTTTCCACAGTGTAGTAGCAAGTAAGGGGTCGAACCCACAGAGATTGCTTGGATAAAAGTCTGATCAAACCACTAATTTACTAATGCTTTCTAAATTGTTTTGGTAAACCAGTTAACTTTTAAACTAAGAACTAATTTCTATTTTGTTTTCTGTAATTTTCAAATAGCAGAAATTCAAAATTGATACCAAGGGATTGAGGTTCTAGGGTCACAAGTTCACCTCCCTTTGCTGCTGCTACTGATTTTATGGTTCTTTGGAGTTGTTTTTTGTTGACATCATGCTATATATTAACCAAGGCACTGTAAATGGTCATTGCTAAACCTTCTAAGTGCTGATCATTAAAAAATCCACAAAAAAAAAAAAACAAAAAAATAAAAAAACCCCCAAAAAAAAAAAAAACCCAAAAAAAACAAAAAAAAAAAAAAAAAAAAAAAAAAACACCCAACCAACAAAAAAACACACCCCCCCCCCCCCCAAACCCCAATTACTATTGTTCTATAAAATGTCTTGGCAAAAAGTTTTCTTTTTTTTAAACTAAAGATCTAATTTTTATTTGGTTTTCTAAATAAACAAAGAAAGTAAATTGATTTTAGGATTAAGATTCAAGGATTAAAGGCATCTAGGGTCACAATTTCACCTCCCTATGTTATCTCTCTGGTTCATGGTATTAGGGTTGTCGATTGAAAACATGCTAAACATAAGCCAAGGACAACAAATGGTCATTGAGGTCCTTTTAAGAGTTGTATGCCAGAATGGTCATCTAAACACACAAACATGCAAAGCCAATAAATCATACTTGCAAAAGGATAATGATCACACCAATCACAAATAAGTTATGAATCTCAATCAGCCCCAGACTAGGGCTAAGAATACCAAGGTGTACATCCAAAGATGAACTTAAGAACAGATTCATAAAACATGCAAAACTCAATCATCCAAACCCAATATTCATAAACACGGAAAGCAACAAGGGGGCTACATTGCTCCCCTAGATTAAAAGACTACTCACGCATGATTACAAGCAAAACCATAGCAGAAAAGCTAAACATCTTCTTCTTGATCACGCGCACAGCAAAGCTTCAAATCCAGGCTCCAAAATCCGCGACGGCCGGACGGGCTCTCCTAGGTCAAGGACACCTCCAAGACGTGGAGCCCTCTCTCTCTCTCTAAAACGTGTGTGGGGGTTAGGCATGCACAGCAGAGGGCGTAGAGCTCTTATTTATAGAGTTTGGATGGGCCTTGAGGTGTGTAACCTAGCCCACTTATCAAAACGGCGTAGTTTTGATAAGTAACACTTGAAACATTAAAAACTCTATCTTCCATCCACAATTTGGACTTGGGCCTTCAGGAACAAATGATCAGCATGGAAAAACGATTGGATCGGTCCAAAAATATCTTGCACGCCAATTTGCACGTGATATGGTGAATTCACGTGCACCTCCAAATCAGCTCAAACTTCTCCCCAAGCTTCCTTGCATCATGTAGAGGCCTAAGAGGCAAAAATATGCTTGCACGTGATATGGGTGAATTCACGTGCAACTCCAAATTAGCTCCAAATGCTCTGAAATTTCCTGGTAGGTAGAGGCCATCATTCTAAGCAACTTTTTGTTCTTGCACGCCAATTGTTTGAGGTCATCTACTATGTCAAAAGTGAGGTCCAAAACCTGCCAAAACGCTTAAAAGCGCATGTATTTGCAACTAGCATCTTCCTAGGGGTTAGAGCAAATATATATGATATATGAAGCAATAAGGCTCTAATCATGCTCTTAAACATCCTAAATAAACACTAGAATAACGGCATAAAATGCACGTTATCAAATACACCACACTTGAACCATTGCTTGTCCTCAAGCAAAAACATACAAGCATGCAAAAATAAAATAAACACGCATCAAACAGAAGAAAAATAAAATAACAATCAAGGAGAATCATGGTTTCCTAAGCATGCAACTCTATCATGATGAAATGGAAATTTAAGCATCAAAATGAGTCATAACTTAGTTCATTCATGTCCATATCCCTAGTCCAACAACCATGCAATATCACCACTTAAATTTTAGATATGAGTAAGCAATCCATGATAAAATAGCACCTAGTTTCCCTTTAAGTTCTTATCAAGGATAAGCGGCCTCACTCAAATATAATAATTCTCAAGCCCAATACCTATCAATGAACAATGGATGGAAAACTCTATCTCTACACTCGCCATCGCTATTGATTAAGTACTTGCCAAGCAATCATGAGAGTTCCCTATTGTGCTCATCAAAGAAAACACACTCTCTATTCTACTTTATTTGAACTCACACGCTAGTCTAAACTCAATAAACTCACACTCTAGTCTACTAACTGAATAAACAAAACATGAGCTAAAGAATTGAGCTCAACACTCTCAAAACAAAACACAATTCAGCCAATGTGGCTACAAAAATCTAAACAATCACACATAAACATCAAGCCATTGTGGCTTTTATTCGAGTCTTTTTTTTCTTTTTCTTTTTTTTTTTTTTTTTTTTTTTAAGTAATAACCTTACAAGGTTGCATTTTATGCTCTCCCTTGATGGATTATTCACTCTTCTCTTTTTTTTACTCACATAACACATAAATAAGACTGATTTTTCTAATGCATACCCTTTGCCATTTTGCTACATAAGGAGAGACGAAATTCAATGATGTCTCACATCCCATTTCCCAATTAAGTGATGGTTTTTTTTCACATTCTAAATCACGCCTTTTCCAATACTATCACACAATAAAGAAAAGAATGCAAAGACAGTACAATGACTTAGAGGTCTTGCATCCTAACTAAACACCAAACACGAGCACTAATAAGTAATCACATGCTTACTTGACTCCTACCATTAAATAACCAATGTTGAATGCAAGATGAGTAGCAAATCAAACTATTACCCATAAACCAGAAATGTCACTCAAGGGCTAAAAAAGAAGTTGTTCTCATTTTTCATTTCTTTTTCACTCAACTTTAAGGGTTACTTAGGTCTATCATAGCATTTCATGCTCAGCTAATATTCAAAACTCAGCTCAAAAACATGGTGATATCATTCAAGAGATATAGACATGATTAAACCAATTCGAGCACATTTTAACTACTTTAACACCCTTATCACAACATGATACTAATGTGGCATAAAAATTAAATTTTAAGCCAAAATTGCATACTTAATATCCATGTCTCCACAAACAAATCATTCAAGCAAACAACTCAAACAGTCATGCAACTAAAAACGTGTTTGTTTTTTTTTTGTTTTTTTTTGTTTTTTTTTAAATAAAACATGCAATCACAATATAAAAGACAAGCAAGTGGCTCAAGTAACTCCCTATACACCACACTTAAAATATGCTATGTCCTCATGGCATAAAATAGGGAGTAGAAAAACACTTACCCCTGGTTTGGCACACCGTAATAGTAGATGACATTGGCCACCATTCGTCGACCCGAGCCACAAAGTGCCGATGTCTCGCCGCGCACTTCCCAATTTTCCTTCCCTTGCGAATACCCATCATGTAGTAACAAACAAAGATCCCACAACTGAATTGGTCAGCCGTTGGGGAATTTGCATTTCATTGTAGTGAATAAGAGGGAGCTTGTCCGCCAACAAGCCTTCTTTGATCATTGCCACTTTCATGCGTTTGATGAACCCATGCACTAGCTGTCTTTTCCGTTTAGCAAACCCTTGCCTTGGCTTGGATCATATAGCAAGGCATGGCCTACATCCGGATTCACACGGACAAGTACATAGTGGCGGTCAATGTGCACCGGAATTAGACCTCATGCACACCATGCCAAGGGCGGTGCCCTTCATTCTCTCCATTAATGCGTTGGCGCCACACCTCTTCGGACAAGGGTTGATTGAAAAGCTCACACAAGCATGATGGAAGTGTACCCAACTAAGGGGTAATTATGAGGCTCAGCCTCCACTACATACCGCATGGTCCGGGAAGAGGTCTATCTCGTCGGCATAGAGATATTCATTCTCCGAGATCCTCTTCAAGCTAAAAGGAGTGAAGATATCATTATCCCGTATAAATCGAGCCCTATGACCTGTGGAATTGATGAATTCTTCAAATCCGCTTGGCTCTCTTAGACGATAAAGCTGGATTAATGAGTAAATGAACAGGAGGGCCAAGTAGATCTTCAGGTTCACGGCATGTATGCACCCCAAGATCCGGAAGTATAGCGGCACCAGGGCCCGAGAATATGCGGGATCTGTAAAAGGCCGGAAGGGTGAATACCCTGCCGCCGGCTCGCCTCCTCTTGAGGTTGGAAGGGTGAATACCCCGTTCTGGCCGCTCCTCGGGTGAGAGTAAGATGGCCGAGCCGAAGGTTCTTGTTGAGGTGGATCTGCCTGGGCTGGATAAGCATCTTCGGGGGGATGGAGAGGGTTCTTCATCGGATATCTCCACTATAGGAGAACGTTTTGATGCTTTCCTCTTGCTCAAAGCCTTCCGATTTTGCCTAGGAGGCCTTTGACTTCTTTGTTGTCCTTCCTCGGGGCTTCCACCTCGCGCCGGGTTCTGGCATTGGCCTCCCCGAGTCGCTGTGTTTCTTCCCTCCAAGCTTCGATAGATGCGCGGAGGAGCTTCTGGGGCCTCCCATGCTCTAGGTGATGCATGAGCGGCTACATCCGGGGCCTCCCATGCCTGGTTCTAGGTTGTGAAGTAGCTTGTTGGTCTCCAGAGATGAGTGCCATTAATTCTTCAAATTGGGCATTAGTGATGTGCCCATTAGTGATCGCCCAATTGATGACCTCCACTTCACTCACCACCGCCCACTAATGCCTTGAAAGAAATTGAAAATGTCTTCTTTGTGTACATTGAACCGCATGTACATGGCGTGAGTCGTATAAGTCTGCTTCCTTTGATCCAAATGAGGAGAGGTCCCCCTTGCAAAGTCCGTGGATCGCTCCACATGAACACTCGTGCCTAGCGGGCTGTGATGGAGGAGGAACATTGGTTGCCCAATGACCTCTGGTGCTGACCCCCAAACCTCCTTCACTTGCAATACTCTTAACACCCAGGTGAGAAGGAAAAGTAATGCTCTCCATGGAGGAAAATTGCAAAGCAGGCATGCTTTGAAATATCACACACAAAATTCCGCCATTTATGCTTGGATGAGTTTTTCTTCCACCAATTAAAAATGGTAGTGGCCCAATCCACATTTAGCATGTGATCAATGCTATACATGAACTCGGGTGTGGCTTAGGCACACTATCTAGCCCACTGCTGAATCAATAAGCATTTCCCTACCAGGTAAGCTAGGCATCTAAATTTTCCAACAAAACCATTCTTGGTATCGCCTTCGACTTTGAAATTTTCTAGCATAGTTACATGCGACCAAAGTCTCCTAGGCTTAGGCGAGGGAAACTACTACGGGTTCGGGGAGGTTAAAGCAATTTCTAATAATATCGGGGGTTATTGACATAAACCCCTTGCACAACCCCTATCGGTTCATCCTCATTCCCAGAGACGATGCATAGAAGTCTTGTAAGGCAGAATAGGAAATAGCCGGGCCAGGCGATACTAACCTTTGTAATCCCGAGTTTGAATTTTAACGACCACCTCTCTAGCCCGGCCCGGCTCGAAGCCTCCAAAGCCGCATGTCAAGAGCATGCCCCAAGAGTATCTCCTCCTCAGGTTGGCTATCGCACTAGGTGAGTGCACCTCCTCCTGGCCAGTCCTCCTTGTGCGCACCATCTTTGGAATGAGAAAATAAGAACAAGAGCGAAAAACCGAAGAGCAAGAGAGCAAAAGGGCGAGCTTCTCTAATACTCGGATCTGGAGTGATTTTGGTGTGGAAGCCTTTGAAGATGGCCTCCCTTTATATAGCGTGCAAGGAAAGAGGCTCCAATTGGCGTGATACACGTGCCCCTAACTTTTCGAGTGTTCGACCAAAATACCCCTCGCACGTGAATTGGCTGAATTGGCGTGCGGTCGAATCGTCCCAAACTTTGGTGGTGGGTCCCCATTGGCTGGAAAGCAATTCTTCCTTCGCACGTGAATTGTGGGAAGCTTCTAGGAGGGCTAGAATCGGTATTTTGCATTTTTGGGCCTCCATATGAACCTATCAATTCGCGTGCAAGAGTAAACGTGATTCACATGGTCCTCATCTACCATTCCAGAGAGTTACAACTCAAAAGGAGGTGCACGTGAATTGGGCAATTCACGTGCAAATTCACGTTCAGGCCCAAACGGCCCAAATTTCTCCACCGAGTTGATTATGCATTATGGACCATCTTTAACTCTTGCACGTGAATTGTTTGAGCCCATCTTCAAGCACTTTTGGGCTTCACTTGCTCCTTGCTCCTTGACTTTGACTTTAAAAACAATTCCACAAGTTCAGGACCCAAAAATTTGCTCATCCTGCACATGGTTAGCTAAGAAAGGAACAAAGTCTCCTGCACAATGGTTAGCTTGCAAACAAATTTATTGAAGAAAACAAATAAGAGAAAATAACATAAAATAAAACACAAGAATAAACATTGGGTTGCCTCCCAACTAGCGCTTTTATTTAAAGTGTAGCTAGACTTTCGGTGGTGATCATGCAATGGTGAAAGAGAGGGAATCAACTATCTCCTTGAGTTGAATCAAAGTAAGGTTTCAGCCTATTGCCATTCACCCAAAATTTCTTGCCATCTCTGACTTGGAGCTCAAAGCTCCCATATGGCTTCTTATCAATTATCACAAAAGGTCCCATCCACTTGGACCTTAATTTGCCAGGAAATAACCTCAACCTTGTGTTAAATGAAGAACTTTCTGCCCTAAGGTTAAAGGTTCATTGTTGAGTTGCCTATCATGCCATTTCTTAGTTCTTTCTTTGTAAAATTTAGCACTATCATAGGCATCCAACCTAAGCTCATCTAACTCAATTAATTGAGTCATCCTAAGCTCCTTGATCTCTTGTGGGTTGAAATTTAACTTCTTCAAGGCCCAATGAGCCTTGTGTTCTAGTTCCACAGGCAAGTGACATGCCTTACCATATAGAATACGGTAAGGTGACATCCCAATGGGAGTTTTGTAAGCTGTCCTATATGCCCATAAGGCTTCATCAAGCCTTTGAGACCAATCTTTCCTATTGGCTCCAACAGTTTTCTCTAAAATGGCCTTAATCTCCCTATTGGACATTCGCTTGTCCATTAGCTTGTGGGTGGTAAGCTAAAGACTTCCTATGAGTGACACCATACTTGTTCAATAATTTATCAAACAATTTGTTGCAGAAATGACTACCCTCATCACTGATTATAGCCCTTGGTGTCCCAAAACGGCTAAAGATGTTCCTAGTAAGGAAGTGAGTCACAACCCTAGATCATTCACTCTAGTAGGAATAGCTTCTACCCACTTAGACACATAATCCACAGCAAGCAAAATGTATGAATACCCATCGAGTTGGGGAATGGCCCCATGAAGTCAATGCCCCAAATGTCAAAAATTTCAACCAGAAGGATTCCAAGTTAAGGGCATCTCATTTTTCCTAGACAAACCACCTACCCTTTGACATCTATCACACTTTTTGATGTAGACATAGGTGTCTTTCACCATGTGAGGCCAATAAAAGCCACCTGCATGATCTTAGCCACGGTTCTCGCACCCCAAAGTGGCCCCCATAATGTGATGCATGACAATGATGTATTATGTCATCTACCTCCTCCTCAAGGACACACTTTCTTATGATTTGGTCTGGACACCTCCTATAAAGAATTGGGTCTTCCCAAATGTATTTCCTAGCATCCACTACCAATTTCTTTCTCTGGTGGTAGTCTAACTGTTTGGGTATGAACCCGGTGGCTAAATAATTTGCTATATCAGCAAACCAAGGAAGATGATGCACCTCAAACAACTTCTCATCGGAAAGTCATCTACAATGGGTAGAGACTTAGGTGCATTCTCCACACGGGAGAGGTGATCAGCCACGAATTTAGGGCTCCCTTTGTGTCTCTAATTTCAAGGTCAAATTCCTGTAAGAGGAGAACCCATCTAATCAAGCGTGGCTTAGCTTCTTTTTTAGCAAACAAATATTTCAACGCAGCATGATTAGTGTAAACAATGACTTTAGACCCCAAAAGGTAGGGTCTAAACTTGTTGCGACCATAAACCACGCTAGCAACTCTTTCTCGGTGGTGGTATAGTTCCGCTGAGCATCATCTAAGGTCTTACCGGCATAGTAAATGACCCTAAACACCTTTTCTCGCCTTTGCCCTAAGACTACCCCCACAAGATAATCACTCGCATCACACATTAGCTCAAAAGGTTGAGCCCGGTCAGGTGTAACTATAACGGTGCGTGACTAACTTACCCTTGAGGATGTTAAAAGCTTCTAAGCAATCTTCATTAAACTCAAAGCTTGTGTCTTTTTCTAACAACCTACTCATGGGTTTTGCAATTTTGAGAAGTCCTTAATAAATCTCCTATAAAAGCCAGATGGCCAAGGAAACTTCTCACTCCTTTTTCATTGGTTGGAGGTGGCGAGTCTCAATAGTGGAGATTTTTGCCTTGTCTACCTCCAAACCATGTGCGACACCTTGTGTCCTAGAACTATCCCCTCTGTTACCATGAAATGGCATTTCTCCCAATTTAGGACTAGTTCCTTCTCTTCACATCTCTCTAAGACCACATCTAGATTTCTCAAGCACCGTTGGTAAGAGGAACCAAACACCGAGAAGTCATCCATGAAGACCTCCATGATCTCCTCAACCAAACCCTGAAAAATAGCCATCATACACCTTTGAAAGGTGGCAGGGGCATTACAAAGCCCAAATGGCATTCTCCTAAATGCAAAAGTGCCAAAAGGGCACGTGAAGGTGGTCTTTTCCCTGGTCCTCGGGCTTAACCATGATCCGATTATACCCGGAATAGCCATCTAAAAAGCAGAGTGACTATAGCCACTAACCTATCCAACATTTGGTCAATGAAAGGAAGAGGAAAATGATCCTTCCTAGTGGCCTTGTTCAGCTTCCTATAGTCAACACACACTCTCCACCCCGTCACGGTGCGAGATGGAATCAATTCATTTTTCTCATTCTTAATCACAGTCATGCCCCCTTTCTTGGGCACAACATGCAATGGACTCACCCACTCACTATCGAAATAGCATAAATTATACCCGCATTTTTCCATTTTAAAATTTCTTTTCTAACAACTTCTTTCATGGCAGGTTTAATCTTCTTTGTCTTTCAACATGGGTTTAAAATCATCATTCATCAAAATCTTATGCATGCAAATCCCTGGACTAATACCCCTAATGTCTTCAATGTTCCATCCTAGGGCCTTTTTGTGTTTCCTAAGGACTTCTAACAATTGGGTACACTCCACATCATTCAAATTAGAAGCAACAATAACAGGGAATTGATTTGTAGAGTCTAGGAATTCATACCTTAGGTGTCCAGGCAGCTCCTTCAGTCTGGAGCGGAGGCATGTCATCTTCTTTCTCCTCCTCGGCTTGCTCCAAAGAGTTTGTAATTTGCTCATTTTCCTCGTTGTCAAGTACATCTCTTCATCTTGTTGAGCTTCTATAAGTCAAGGGCTCCATCATTGGTGGTGGTAATTTCTTCGCCAAGTAGTTTTCCACCAATTCCTCAAGGTCTTAATCCAAAGGCAATCCTCCTCCTCTTGACCTTGCAAAGCCTTCCCCATGTGGAAGACTAAGGTCTCCTCATTAATTCTCGAGTTAGCTGCCTTGAGCAACATCAATCAATGCACAACCCGTTCGAGAAACGGTCTTCCAAGGAGATAACTCCTCTATCTTCTTCCATCTCCAAAACAACAAAGTCCGTGGAAATATGAAGGAGCCCACTTTAACTAGACATCCTCTATGATTCCTTCAGGCCTTCCAGTGGACCGGTTCGCGAACCGCAATGATATGGAAGTAGGCTTCATGCCCTTAAGCCCAAGCCGCTTGTACAAAGCAAAGGAAATCAAATTGATGCTGGCCCCTAAATCACATAGGGCCTGTTCTTTGCGGTGCATTGCCAATCACACAAGGGAGATTAAAACCGCCCGGATCTTTATGCTTGATGGGCAAACTCGTTGAACAACACCGCTCACCTCGTTAGTGCGCCACCGTCTCATGATCCCCATATTTCCTCTTCTTTGTCACAAAATCTTTAATGTATTTTCCGTACCTAGGCATCTGCTCCAAAACTTCCACAAATGGAATGTTAATCTCAAGCTTCTTGAACAAACTCAGGAAGCGCTCATACTCTTCTTCAACCCTTCGGTTCCTCGGCCCTGAGGAAATGGCATACTAGGCCTGAGCTCTTGCCTGTTCTTCGCCTATTCCGTCTTGACTCACTGCTTGTCCTTCTTTTCTTGCACTTTTTCTTGACTTTATCCGATTTTCCTTGGTCATCGCTTCCAAGGGTCTGCTTTGTTCTTACGGGAATTGCCTTCTTCTTAGGCTCCTCGGCTTCATTCGGTTCTTCCCCGCTCCTTAGAGTGATAGCCTTGCAACTCTCCTTGGGGTTCACCTCGGTGTCACTTGGAAAAGTGTTGGTTGACACCCTTTGATTAGCATTCGTGCCATGCTCACAAGTAACTTCTCCATACTCTTAAATGAAGTCTCCATATTCCGAATTGAAGATTCTAGTGTGACTACCCTTTCCTCCAAATTATCCTCTCTTTTGGTTGGCTCATCCACATTCCGATATACCCTTCCTCTTTGTCGTTGAGGCCGAGGTCTTTCGCTCGAATCCCTGGAGGTGGGTGCAAATAATTATCCGTAGCATACGGATCGCTTCATCCCTGGGGGCACATATTTGTCTTGAAATGAGGTATCTCCCCTCGGTTCCGAGTTCTCTGAAATGGTTGAGATTGCTGCCGATTCTGGTTGTACCCTAGTTGTTGTTGTTGAGGATAAAATTGCTGTTTTCGGTACAAGCCCTTTCCTCCAACATAATTTGCTTCTTCACCCACTCCAGCCCCGCTCAACTACCTGGTAAAGCTTGTGATCCTTCAACTTTAAGAGCCAATACTTCCATGCCTTTCACTAAAGCTTGAATCGTGTTTGCACATCATTGGAAGAATTTTCAACCGAAGCTATCTTCTCCCTTGGCTTTGAAGTACGCACATTAGACCACCGCCAATCGGCTAATGACGCCTCTCCAAGAGCTCGCTGCTGCGTCAGCTCTAGATTCATCAAGCATCCTCCAGCACCGATTCACCTTGTCTTGTGAATGGGACCGAAGACCTGTGTAGAAAGATTCAATTTGAATCCACTGGGGTCTTCCATGATCAGGGCATCTTCTCACTAAGTCTTTGAAACGCTCCCAAGCTTCATGAAGAGTCTCCATCTCATCTTGCCTGAACCTGCTAATCTCTCCTCGAGCTGGATCACCTTGGAAGGAGGGAAGTACTTTGACATGAACTTGGTCCGCATCTCCTCCCAAGTGTTGATTGAACCCGTTGGCGATGTTAAACCAGCCAAGAGCTCTATCCCTTAAAGAGAAAGGGAAAAGCCTTAGCTTTATGGCCTCCTCCGACACGTTGTTGATCTTGATGGTGTCACACACCTGGTAGAACCTCATCAAATCTGGTGTGGATCATCCAGGCTGTTCCTCCAAATGCGTTGTTGCTCACCATGTTGATCAATGCCGGCCACTGAAGCTATTCGCTTGGACTCTTGTCGCCGAATCCCGAATAATGGTCGACATCATCGGCCTCGCATAATCTAAGAAGGTCTGGGCATAAACCTATTACCCTCTTCTTCTGGATATTGGCCATTGTAATTGGCCCCTCCTTGCGGTGCACCACCATCGGTCCGAGATCCGCCATCGGACGCCTACGGATTGCTCCAAGCCTTGTAGTGCTTCTTCCGCCTCACGTCTTGCTTCCCTAGTCGCTCTACGACGAGCTCGAACAACCTTTCAGGTTCCCGCGTAAATTGTATATCCTCCTCTCTTTGCATGCACAACTAGGAATCCTTGATGTATGTTCCGTAAAACAACAAGAACACACCCAGACTCCGAACAATGCAAAATAAACAAATAAAGAACACAAAATAACAGAAAATAAAAGACAAAATAAAACACCAAGATCGAATTCAAACAATTTCACTCAATGTTGATTTTAAAAACTAGTTAACCGTTGAATCCCAGGCAACGGCGCCAATTTGACAGACAAGATTTTTAGCCTCTCTAAAAGAGCTAGCTAATGTCGTTAAATCTCTCTTCAAAATAATAAATTCCCTAAGTTTGCACTAAAAGAATAGCGAGCAAGAAAGGGGTCGAACCCACAGGGATTAACCTAGTTCTCTAGTTCTCAAATCAAAACACCCAATTACTATTGTTCTATAAAATGTCTTGGCAAAAAGTTTTCTTTTTTTTAAACTAAAGATCTAATTTTTATTTGGTTTTCTAAATAAACAAAGAAAGTAAATTGATTTTAGGATTAAGATTCAAGGATTAAAGGCATCTAGGGTCACAATTTCACCTCCCTATGTTATCTCTCTTGGTTCATGGTATTAGGGTTGTGATTGAAAACATGCTAAACATAAGCCAAGGACAACAAATGGTCATTGAGGTCCTTTTAAGAGTTGTATGCCAAGAATGGTCATCTAAACACACAAACATGCAAAGCCAATAAATCATACTTGCAAAAGGATAATGATCACACCAATCACAAATAAGTTATGAATCTCAATCAGCCCCAGACTAGGGCTAAGAATACCAAGGTGTACATCCAAAGATAGAACTTAAGAACAGATTCATAAAACATGCAAAACTCAATCATCCAAACCCAATATTCATAAACACAGAAAGCAACAAGGGGGCTACATTGCTCCCCTAGATTAAAAGACTACTCACGCATGATTACAAGCAAAACCATAGCAGAAAAGCTAAACATCTTCTTCTTGATCACGCGCACAGAAAGCTTCAAATCCAGGCTCCAAAATCCGCGACGGCTGCGACGGCCGCTCTCCTAGGTCAAGGACAGCCTCCAAGACGTGGAGCCCTCTCTCTCTCTCTAAAACGTGTGTGGGGGTTAGCATGCACAACAGAGGGCGTAGAGCTCTTATTTATAGAGTTTGGATGGGCCTTGAGGTGTGTAACCTAGCCCACTTATCAAAACGGCGTAGTTTTGATAAGTAACACTTGAAACATTAAAAACTCTATCTTCCATCCACAATTTGGACTTGGGCCTTCAGAACAAATGATCGGCATGGAAAAACGATTGGATCGGTCCAAAAATATCTCTGACGCCAATTTGCACGTGATATGGTGAATTCACGTGCACCTCCAAATCAGCTCAAACTTCTCCCCAAGCTTCCTTGCATCATGTAGAGGCCTAAGAGGCAAAAATATGCTTGCACGTGATATGGGTGAATTCACGTGCAACTCCAAATTAGCTCCAAATGCTCTAAATTTCTCCTGGTAGGTAGAGGCCATCATTCTAAGCAACTTTTGTTCTTGCACGCCAATTGTTTGAGGTCATCTACTATGTCAAAAGTGAGGTCCAAAACCTGCCAAAACGGCTTAAAAGCGCATGTATTTGCAACTAGCATCTTCCTAGGGGTTAGAGCAAATATATATGATATATGAAGCAATAAGGCTCTAATCATGCTCTTAAACATCCTAAATAAACACTAGAATAACGGCATAAAATGCACGTTATCACTAGGGTCACAAGTTCACCTCCCTTTGCTGCTGCTACTGATTTTATGGTTCTTTGGAGTTGTTTTTTGTTGACATCATGCTATATATTAACCAAGGCACTGTAAATGGTCATTGCTAAACCTTCTAAGTGCTGACTGCTTGAATGGTCATCATAGCAGCGGCATACATAGCCAATATATCACACATACAAGAGGATAATGGTCACACCAATCATAAGCATGTCATGAATCTCATGTCTATCCCATACTAGGGCTAAGAAAACCCAGGTGTACACTCTAGATATTAAAAGTTGAAGAACAAATTCATAAAAACATGAAATTATTAAATACCAAACCCAGAATTCATAAAATCGTCACAACACCCTAAGGGGGCTACATTGCTCCCCTAGAAAAGAGAATTACACACATAATAATCAAAATAATCTCAATAATAATCCACAAACCCATGAACAGAAGGGGGGCAGAGATAGATGGTCACCGTCTCCAGCCCTAATCTCAAGAGTATGCAGCAGTGCTTGATCTCTTCAAGTCCAACTCTTGCACAACACGATCTGCCCTTCAAATCCCTTCTCTAGCCGTCAGCCCTGCTCTCCTCTCCTCCAAGGTTGAGGAAGAACCCTAGGCGTGCCCCCCTCTCAAGATGTCTCTTTAGGGCCTGTTGTCCTGTAATGACCCGTGTGTAAGAAGTTAACCACAAACACTTTGGATGTTGGTGAACAAGTTTGAGGTAAGAGTTGAGCCCAAGAGGGGACTTTTGGGAGGTGCATGTGACAAGTGATAACGTGCATTTATGCCTTAGGAAGATGCTATGCATAGACAGGCGCTTTTAGGCTGTTTTGTCAGGTTTTGGAGATTTATTTTGACCTAGTAGATGGGCTCAGATGAATTGGCGTGCAGAGCAAAAAATTCTTAGAATGATGTCTTCTATCTACCACAAAAGTTTTAGGCTAAAAGGACGTGCACGCGAATTGGACCCATTTGGCGTGCAAGGTTATTTTTACATGGATGTCTTTTACATAATGCAAGAAGACTTGGGGTAAAGTTTGAGTGCATTTGGAGCTGCACGCCAATTGGGGAATTGGCGTTCAAATTGGCGTGCAGGTATATTTTCGTATGGTTACCTTAGTTTTGTTATTCTAATCATCTTTTTCCAAAGGACCATGTTGGAATTGTGAATATTTTGGTGTGTATGGATGTGGAAAGGTCATAGCTTGTTCCATCAAAACTAAGTCGTTTTGATGCTGGGATTCACTTAATCAAAACTACGTCGTTTTGATGTTGTGTTGTCTATATAAGGAGGAGAAGCCCCTCTGTTTTAGGTTTAGGGTTTGTTGCTCCACCAGCCATCGCAGAGAGAGAGAGAGAGAGAGAGAGAGAGAGAGAGAGAGAGGGAAGGAGAGCTCCTGGTTGCTGTCGGGCATCTTGCGTGGGTGGTCGGTGTCTCGTGGGCGTTCGGCATTCGGCGTGGGAACAGAATATTGCTGTGTTGTTGCATTTTACTTGAGGTAGGGGTTCTGTTTCTGCTAAACCCTCTATGTCCTAGGGTTCTTAGGTAGGATTCGGTCTATACCTGCTATTATGTATATATAAATCCATATAGGTGTGATCTCCTATATGGATGTTGGCCTTCAATGGCATTTTGGTGTGATTCTGTTGTTGGGTGGTCAGTGCATGTTATATGTTCGATGAAATGCCTGTGTGAATATAGATGTGTGTATATGCCTATTACATGTTTGATAATATGCCAGTGTGGCTAGACTTGTGATTTTGGTGTATGTATGCATGCTTGGTGTTTGTTCTATTGCCTGAACGGTTGGGTTTGTGCACTTGTGAACGGGTGCACACCAAGTGTTTGGTTTTATGCTTGAGTGACCGTGGTGTATGTTGTGTGCATGACTGTGGTATCTGGCCTGAAGAGGGGGTTAAATTACTTTGCCTGAGAGGCGGTTAAATTACTTGCTTGAGATGTGGTTTGTTAGCCAGTGTGGCTGGGGCTGAGGTTACGCCCGCTTGTGTGGAATGCTTTATTTTTCTTAATACTGCCATGTCACTACACCTGTGCACATGCATGTAGCCGCTAGGAGCATGGGAAGGGTTGGGGAGACTTGATCCCTACTGAGCTGTGGTTGCTCACCCCTCCTACTGTGTTTGCTTGTTTTCCAAGGACTTACAGGCGTTAGGTGGATACACCAAGGTGGAAGACCATCTTCATTTTATTGTTCACTTCAGTGATGTAATTTCATAATTTATGTAACCCCAAGGGGGGAAATGTACTAAGGGAATTGAATTGTAGTAAGGAACATGGTTGGTTTGTGAACCTTAAATGTTTGAAATTAAATAAAGATATGGCTTGTTTGATTTATTGTAATTGTTAGTCTTGTTTGTGTGGCATCCAGTAATCCAACCCCGTTGCCCTCTGTGTGGGTGAATGGGGAGTCACGTACCGGTTTTCCCGAGTCGGAAATTCGGGGCATGACATGTCCCCTCTATTTATAAAGGAACCTGCTGTGCAATGTGTGCCCTAGCCGCCAGCTGTCATCATTTATCAAAACGACGTAGTTTTGATAAGTGATGGTGATTTTACCTTTCAGCCATTATACAACTCAATCCAAGCACAATATGGACAAGGCTCTTTAGGAAAAGATCATCAGCATACAAAAATAAAGGTCCCCGTGCAAAAATATTGCTGCACGTGACAATACACGTGACAATGCCATGTCACGTGCAAGCTCCAAATGATTTGAAATTCATTCCCATGCTTCCTTGCATCATGTAGAAGGCTCCCATGCAATAATATGCCTACACGTGACAATGGCATTATCACGTGCACATCAAAAACGCCTCCTTTTGAGCTCATGTTTTATCACAAGTTCCCTTATCAATATACAAAGTGTTCTAGCTGATGTGTGAGAAGAAATCACCTAAAAACCTTCCAAAACAACTCAAAAACACATATATACAGGCAACAGTATCTTCCTAAGGGTTAGAGCAAATATATATATGAAATACAGTGCAATTAGACTCTAATCATGCTCTTAAGCACTCTAAATATGCAATAGAATAACGGCATAAATGCACGTTATCAAACACACCACACTTGAGCCATTGCTTGTCCTTAAGCAAAAACATATAAGCATGCAAAAAGAAAACAAACACACAATCAAACAGGAAGATAAAAAGAATAACAATCAAGGAGAGTTATGGTTTCCTAAGCATGCAACTCTATCATGATGAAATGGGAATTTAAGCAACCCAAAATGAATCATGTTTCAGCTCAGTCATGTCCATACCACAAAGTCTAACAACCATGCAATATCATCACTGAAAACTCAGACATTAGCAAGCATTTCATGATAAAATAGCTCCTAGCTTCCCTTAAAGTTCTTACCAAGGATAAAGCTACCTCACTCAAATATAAACTCTCTTTTCTCTCAATCTCACACCCAATAACAGTACCTAGCAGTTATCAAAAGGGATGATAAACTCCTCTCAACTTTCTCCATTGGCTATTGATTAAGTTCTTGCTAAGCAAACATGAGAGTTCGTTATTGTGCTCATCAAAGAAAACACACCCTCTATTATACTTTATTTGGAAACTCACACACTATTCTATACTGAACGAACTCACACTCTATTCTAATGACTGATGAAAACACACCTTGAGCCAAAGATTTGAGCTCAACACTCTTTAAATAAACACAATTTAGCCATTGTGGCTTTT
This sequence comes from Taxillus chinensis, assembly GCA_023512835.1. Taxonomy (NCBI): domain Eukaryota; kingdom Viridiplantae; phylum Streptophyta; class Magnoliopsida; order Santalales; family Loranthaceae; genus Taxillus; species Taxillus chinensis. The sequence continues at coordinate 48,426,723 of CM042091.1, forward strand.
ATTCTGAATTTTTTTTGTTTTTCTTTTTCATACTTCTTTTAAATAATAACCTTACAATGTTGCATTTTATGCTCTCCCTTGATGGATTATTCACTCTTTTTTTTTACTCACCTTTTTTTTATTACATAACACATAAATAAGACTGGCTTTTCTAATGCATACCCCCTTGCCATTTTGCTACATAGGGAGAGACAGAAAGTCAATGATATCTCACATCCCATTATCCAATTAAGTGATGGGCTTTTTCACATTGTGCATCACAGCCTTCTTCATAAATAACACAATAAAACAAAAACTAGGATACATAAGAAATCAAAGTGACTTAAATGACCTTGTATCACTAGCAACATACCAAGCACCGAGCACTAATAAGTAATCATCATGCTTACTTAACTCCTACCATTAAATAACCAAAGTTGAAAGTAAAGAGGATCAAAGATGACTATTGCCCCATAAACCATGAATGTCACTCAAGAGCTAAAAAGAGGTTTTTCTCAATTGTCTTTTGGATTTTCTCTTCACTCAACTCTAAGGGTCACTAAGTATTATCCTAGCATGTCATGCTCAGCTAATATTCAAATTCCAGCTCCAAAAACATGGTGATATCATTCAAGAGATATAGACATGATTAAACCGAATCATAACACACCTTAATTACTTTAACACCTTTATCACAACATGATACTAATGTGGCATAAAAATTTTAAAAATTTAAGCCAAAATTACATACCTAATATCCATGCCTCTCTATATGCAAATCATACAATCAAGCAACTCAAACAATCACACAAAATAAAAATAAAGGACAACAAAAACAAACAAACCAAACACTTAAACAAAAAACAAGACATGCAATCACACAATATAAAGGACAAACAAGTGGCTCAAGTCATTCCCCACACGACATTTAAAGTTTTCTATGTCCTCATGGCATGAAGTAGAGAGTAGGAAGGTACATACCTGTCGGTGGATTGCCCCCCCAATTTCTGAGCTGAGAAAACACATTTTTGTTTGTTTGACCTAGTAGACAAGCTCATTTGATGTCGCATGCAGAACAAAAGTTGCTCCAAATGGTGTCAAACACTTGTCCTCCAAATTTCAAAGCAATTGGACAAAAATTGCCCTTGCACGTGATATGGCTATTGTCACGGGCAGGGCCAAATTGTCTCAAATTTTTCCAGTGGATCCCTCATGTAATGTAGATCAAAAGCTCCTTCTGCACGACATATTGGTTCGAACTCTTTACCCCATTAAAACACTATTTTCTATTTTTGACCTGGAAGAGAGCCTTGTGGATATCACGTGTAGAAGAAGAAATTGCTCCCCATGCCTCTAGCTACCTTCCACAACAATTTCAGAGCCAAAGGACGCTGCACGTGAGATTGAGTTATCACATGCATTGTCACGTGCAAGCCGTTTTTGGCTCAAATGTGCTCTAGGTCCCTCTTTAAGGTACAAAATGTGACAAATGCCCTTGCATAATTCCCACTTGAAAATCCCTTGTGTCTTTAAGTTCCAGTTTTGGGCTGTATAGAAAAATCCTGAAGTCCAAAGCCCAATAGAGAAGTTCTAGGCCTGCAAAAGGGTTAGTGAAGACCAAGCTATATCTCCTACACCATGGTTAGCAAACAACAAGCAAAAATAAAATAAATATAAAAGAAAAGCAATTGGGTTGCCTCCCAATAAGCGCTTTATTTAAGGTCTGTAGCTAGACCTTGTCATACTAAGCTCAACAATGTATAAAAGGCTTTCATCCTTGCATTGTAAACCCCAGCAGTCTTGTAGACCACAGCAATCGGATGAATGAACCGCTGTGGGAGCCACTTGAACTCCTGATTCAAGTGTTGATAGGGAGACACCTCCATAAACTTATGGGTCTCCTTCCTCTCATGATGTTTAACCTCTCCCTAACAGAGTTTAGCTAATGTCGTTTAAATCCATGCCAAATAATATTTTTAATCCCTAGATGCTTTCCACAGTGTAGTAGCAAGTAAGGGGTCGAACCCACAGAGATTGCTTGGATAAAAGTCTTATCAAACCACTGATTTACTAATGCTTTCTAAATTGTTTTGGTAAACCAGTTAACTTTTAAACTAAGAACTAATTTCTATTTTGTTTTCTGTAATTTTTAGACAACAGAAATTCAGAATTAATACCAAGGGATTGAGGTTCTAGGGTCACAAGTTCACCTCCCTATGCTGTTGCTACTGATTTTATGGTACTTTGGAGTTATTTTGATGACATCATGCTATATATTAACCAAGGCACTGCAAATGGTCATTGCCAAACCTTCTAAGTGCTGACTGCTTAAATGGTTATTATAACAGCGGCATACACATCCAATATATCACACATACAAGAGGATAATGGTCACACCAATCATAAGCATGTCATGAATCTCATGTCTACCCCAGACTAAGGCTAAGAAAACCCAGGTGTACACCCCAAATAATAAAAGTTGAAGAACAGATTCATAAAAATATGAAATTATCAAATACCAAACCCAAAATTCATAAATTCGTCACAACAACATAAGGGGGCTACATTGCTCCCTTAGAAAAGAGAATTACAAACTCATAATAATCAAAATAATCTCAATAATAATCCACAAACCCATGAACAGGAGGGGGGCAGAGATAGATGGTCACCGTCTCCAGCCCTAATCTCAAGAGTATGCAGCAGTGCTTGATCTCTTCAAGTCCAACTCTTGCAGAACACGATCTGCCCTTCAAATCCCTTCTCTAGCCGTCATCCTTGCTCTCCTCTCCTCCAAGGTGGAGGAAGAACCCTAGGCGTGCCCCCCCCCCTCTCAAGATGTCTCTTTAGGGCATGCTGCCCTCTCTATTTATAGAGGAACCTACTGTGCAATATGTGCCCTAGCCGCCAGCTGTTATCATTTATCAAAATGGCGTAGTTTTGATAAGTGATGGTGATTTTACCTTTCAGTCATTATATAACTCAAACCAAGCATAATATGGACAAGGCTCTTTAGGAAAAGATCATTAGCATACAAAAATAAAGGTCCCCATGCAAAAATATTGCTGCATGTGACAATGCACGTGACAATGCCATGTCACGTACAAGCTCCAAATGATCTGAAATTCATCCCCAAGCTTCTTTGCATCATGTAGAAGGCTCCCATGCAATAATATGCCTGCACGTGACAATGGCATTGTCACGTGCATATCAAAAATGCCTCCTTTTGAGCTCATGTTTTATCACAAGTTCTCCCATCAATATACAAAGTGTTGTAGCTGATGTGTGTGAGAAGAAATCACCTAAAAACCTGCCAAAACAACTCAAAAATACACACACACATATATATATATAGGCAACAGTATCTTCTTAAGGGTTAGAGCAAATATATATAAAATACAGTGCAATTAGACTCTAATCATGCTCTTAAGCACCCTAAATATGCAATAGAATAATGGCACAAATGCACATTATCATTAGGCTACACGTATGGCCATAGGGCCTATTCTTCCCCAATTCTATATTTCTGTATAATTTCAGCCACTGCCTCCTTTCCATACCCAAATTACCCAATTTCAGGGTCACAAACAACGAATTTCACCATTATATGACATCATAATGATCAAACAAAGCATAAACATAATTTATCATGAATTATAGCTCATTTCACATTAAAATACATTCAGATCTAAGGTTTTTAGCCAAGAACATGCCTAAATCTCAAATTTCACGATTTCACCCATTTCACTTCGTTATTTAACATGTAGTTAATGCATACAACCTAGAAATTACATCCTAAACATCATATAATCATCAATTTAACCAATAAACATGAATTTGTATTTTTCCCAATTTTTAGGGTACATCTAAATTTCCAAAATTCTCATAATCGAAACATGTTTAACGAGGTGAAATCACCATGAATGAAGCCTCCAATTGAATGTTCTCTCTCCCCATGCACAGTGCAAAATGGAAAAATGAAGAAGATGCCCTCTCTCTCTCTCTCCAAAGTTTGCACAGTGCACAATGAGTTTGGTCTGGTTATGCAATTATGCCTATCTCTCCCTTACCATTGGTAAACCAGCTAATTTGAATTAACTGGAGACTAATTAACTGAACACACAACTAATATTTAATGGCTCGCAGAGCCCCACTACGGGCAGGGCCACCGCTCTGAGCTCTAAGATTTCGCCGTCCCCCGTGAACAGACTCCCCCATGTGCGACTCATTAGGACTTGCCAGCTCTATCAGGAAGAAAAGGCGAAGGATCAGAGCATAGCTTCCGGATTCCACCTGCTTCGAGTTGCTGCATCACTCCTGGCTTCCATGAGACCGTACTTTGGGCAAAAGAGGCCCAATCCAAGCAATATCCGGGAAAAAACAGCCATCTGGTATGATTAAGGAGGGACTGAGGCACCTGCTGGTAGGACAAGAACTACTCCGGTGAAATTCCGGCAAAAAATTTTTGGCAAGAAAATCAGAGAGAGGGGAGCTCCTTTGGTCGGGTGAAGAGAAATGAGGAGGTTGTACCTCCTTTTATAGCACTTGGATAAGTTTCTAGAGTTGTTGGATGAGGTGGCGCCTCCAATAAGCTGATGACAGGTGGCCTAGCAGTAAAAAGATAAGATTCCCTCAATTATTGCTCTAGTCAGGTGAAGGTCGGGTGAAAGGCTTCACCCGACCATCGGATTTTTCAATTTTTTCTTCACCGTGGAGCTTCTGGGGATGAAACTAAGCATTCGGGAATTTTCAGTTCTGGTCGGGTGAAGGTCGGGTGAAGGTCGGGTGAAGCCCACCCGACCAATCTGCGTTTTCGTCTTTTTCTTCACCGTGACCTTTTAGAACAGTTTGGCCTCCATGATGTCTTTAATCGAATTAAGGTCAGGTGAGAATTATTCATCCGACCACTTTGAATTCCGTCCTGTGCATCTGAACTTACTGTCCTCGCTTGGAAAAAGTTTAAGTTCCTATAACACTTAACACACAAAGCAAACAATATTAGACTGGCTGCCTCCCGGGAGCGCTTGTTTAGGGTCCTAGCTAGACCGATCCTGGGTGACAATTAAGTTGCCTCAGCCTTGAGGTAAATCACCATTTTCTCGAGTGGTTCCTTACACACATAGGGCTTCAATCTTTGTCCGTTTACAAGGAATGGAGTATCTGTCCCTGACTGTATACGGATGGCTCCATTCTTCATTATCTCACGAATGCGGTATGGGCCTGACTACTTTGATTTAAGCTTCCCTGGAAAGAGCTTTAATCTGGAATTGAATAATAATACCATTTGTCCCACTGTGAATTATTTTGAAGAAATGTGCTTGTCATGCCACTGCTTGGTTTGCTTTTTATAGATCTTGGCCTTTTCATAAGCTGATCGTTTGAATTCTTCCAGTTCATTCAGTTGTAGCAATCTTTCTTCACCAGCCTTTTGAGCATCCATGTTTAAATATCGAGTTACCCAATATGCCTTATGCTCAAGCTCAACTAGAAGATGACATGCTTTCCCATAGACCAGTTGATAGGGAGAGGTCCCAATTGGAGTCTTGAAAGCTGTTCAGTATGCCCATAGTGCGTCCTCTAACTTGAGGCTCCAGTCCTTCTAAGAATAGCATACTGTTCGTTCCAGGATCTTCTTGATTTCCCTGTTAGAAACCTCTGCTTGTCCGTTAGCTTGTGGATGATAGGGTGTAGTGACCCTATGGCGTACTCTATATTTCTTCAGCAGCCTGGTCAAGTAATGATTGCAAAAATGAGATCCCCCATCGCTGATTAATGCTCGAGGTACTCTGAACCTTGTGAATATCTGTTTCTGCAGGAACTTGTGCATTACCTTACTTGCAGGGACAGCTACTGCTTCCACCCACTTTGAAACATAATCAACCGCCAGTAAAATATATTGATTGTTGAAAGACGGCGAAAATGGTCCCATGAAATCGATTCCCCATACATCAAATAATTCCACTTCAAGAATATTTGTACGAGGCAACTCATTCTTTTTTCCAAGGTTTCCAGATTTTTGACAGGCATCACAGTTCACCACATATTCTCTTGCATCTTTGAATAGAGAAGGCCAAAAAAATCCAGATTGTAATACCTTAGCAGCAGTTTTTGTGGGTCCCATGTGTCCCCCACACTCCCTTGTGTGGTAATGGTTTAGAATTATAGATATTTCTTCTTCAGGGACACATCTTTGGATTATACCATCACCGCATGTTCTGAATAGAAGTGGATCCTCTCATATGTAGTGTTTAACGTCTGCCAAGAATTTCTTCTTTTGCTAGTAACTAGTTCAATAAGGCATTACACCTCGAACTATATAATTGACAAAATCAGCAAACCAGGGTGTATGTGCCTCTACCTTGAATAACTGCTCATCAGGGAATGCTTCCTGAATATCTTCTTTATTTTCCTCCTGCTGACAATAGTTTTCTAGGCGAGATAAATGATCAGCCACCGCATTCTAGGTCCCCTCTTTGTCTTTAATTGTAAATTCAAATTCCTGGAGGAGTAGGACCCATCGTATCAACCTTGGTTTGGAATCCTTTTTCGAAACAAGGTATTTAATTGTCGCGTGGTCGGTGTAAACCACAGATTTGGATCCCAACAAGTAACACCTAAACTTGTTGAAGGCGAAAACTATTGCCAGTAGCTCCTTTTCTGTTGTGGCATAGTTCAGTTGAGCTTCATTGAGGAGTTTCCTGGCATATGCTATAACATATAATAAGAAGGGACGGATAAATGCCACAAAAAGGCGAAAATAAATGCAAGCAAACTAAAAATGTATAGACAGCAAACTACCCCTCGAAAGACGGCAAACTACCCAATTATAATTTGAAAACGGAGACAAACGAGGGGTTGGTAAAAAAAACATAATACAGAGAAAAAAAGGCAGAGGGTAAAACAACCCAATTTATAAACGACACAATAAATTGGAGCAATAAAAACAAATTGAAACAAAATGAATAGAAATAATACATTATAATTGCACAAAGAATGACACAAAGAATGATGCAGGATCTGCATCTGTTATTTTTCCGAACCAATAAACAAATAAAATATTTGACACAATCCGTTATTAGAGCGTGCCCAATCCGTTATATCCGTTAAACAAATAAAATATTTGACACAGGATCTGCATCCGTTATATTTCGTCACATAAATTTCTTCCAATCCGTTATTTGACACAAACACATTGCAGGATCTACATCCATTATTTTTCCTTTAACAATTTATTGTTAGTCAATAAATTGGATGTTTTTGTTTATTTTTGTTGATTTTGGGGGGTAGTTGATTTTCTTAATTTATATTTATTTTAATTTAAATTTAAAAAAAATATTAATGTGTCTGAAGAAAATGAAGTCGTTAAAAATAAAAATATTATAATATTAAATAAAGAATAATTATATCACTTTTGCAAATAAAAAGTGAAAAAATTTGACTTTGTAAAAAAATAGTGTCTTTGAGTTGTTTTACTTGCCTATATGATCTGTAAATCCTTTGAATACATTATTCAAAAAAATTATTCTTGTTTGGTTATGTAAGTCAAAAAATTTTCATGACCCTATAAAATATAATCCGTTATAATTGACTCCCATTCTGTGTTTGACGAAATTGACTCCCGAAATAAACAATTGTGATATGGTTTGGATCCGTTTATAAGTTTGATGCAGATCCTGCCACGCTCTGTTCTCAACATCCAATTTAAATTGGCGTCCGTTTCGTTTATTTTATTTGTCCTTGCGTTTTTGTTTTTTCTCTTTTGGTTATTTTTCTTCTTTTCCTCCATGCTGAGTAGTTTATTTTTATTATAATCAACTATTCATGTTGAGTAGTTTCCCTTTGTCGTTTATTAGTTCTACCCAATTTATAATTTGTGACAGCAAACTACCCCTTTATGCTGTTTACTTGTATTTCAGCATTTTCTCCTTTTTATTCGCTTGTTTTTGTGTCGGTGCTCCTTTTCTTATGCTGTTTATTTTACTCGTTTGCCTCTCCCCCTACCCTTCTCTTATTTGTGCGTGTCATGCCTTAATTGATGCCTTAATTGATGGTCAAGTGAGGATTAGATAACTTTTCATTTCCCTTTATCCATTCTTATCCATTCCCCCTTGGATTGGGTTAAGGCACTATGGTTTTTCTAGAAAGTCTATGTTTTTTATTTAGCTAAGTTATTTGTCAAAGTTATGGCTAAAATTGATTTACCCTAAATTTCTAAGGGAAATCCTGAAAGTTTTGTTTTGCCTTTCTATTTGAAGTGAAAAATGAAATCCTAAGGTTTTGTTTTGTTTTTTTTTTTTTTTGCTTATTGAAGTGGGAAATGAAATCCTAAGGTTTTGTTTTTTTTTTTTTTTTTGCTTATTGAAGTGGGAAATGAAATCCTAAGGTTTTGGTTTTTTCATTTTTTTTTACTTTTTTTCATTTTTATTGTTGTTGTTGTTGTTTCCTTCTTCTTTTTTGTTGGAAAACATTTTTGGGTCCTAAGTTATTGGTCCTAAGTTAAACGTTTTTGGCCAGAAAATGAAATCCTTAGGTTGAAAGATGAAATCCTAAGTTATTTGTCCTAAAAAATTGAAATGTTTTTTGGTAAACATTTTTTATTTTATTTTCCATTTTCATTTTGTTTTTGTTTTTGTTTTTGTTTTTTTTTTGTGTTTTGTTTTTGCTTTCTTGAAAGGCTATAAACTAACACAAGTTAAACAATGACAAATAAAGTTATGTGTGTGATTTTGATATCCACGAATCAAAATAACAACTCACTTTTTTTTGTTTTCTTCATCTCCTTTTTATGCCTCTCTTTGCTCTTTTTTTTTGTTCTCTTCACTATACTTTACATATTATAACATATACATGACAACAAAAATAAATACAAGGAAAATACAACATACATCTACCAACAACATAAAAAACAGAAAAAAAAAACATTAGATATTACATCAAGTATAAATATAAATAAATAAAAAGTTAACAAATACAAAGTAACTGAACTGACTTTGGGGCTTCAAGTGCGGTTGTCCATTTTAACTATCCTGTCTGCACCGAAAGTCGCCTACTAGAACACACAATCACCAAATCGCCAAATTCTGGTAGCACAAATTATAAAAAACAGCTGGGGTTTAATTTAGAGACTGCAGTGGTATGTTGGAATTGAGAGAAATTGATGAAAAGGATTTAATCGTGATAGAGAGAGGAAGGATAAACTGTGAGAGAGATCTTTGTTTTGGGTGAGAGAACCCGTACTAAAGAGAGGAGTGAGAGAAGGAGTATTTTTTGGTTTTTTTTTTGAAAAGGAACTCGCAGGGAGAGAGAGAGAATATGGGAAGGAGAAGTTTTTTTTTTGTGTTTTTGATTTTTGATTTTGATTTTGGGGAAAGGAGAGAGCTGGGCGAATATCTGGGTGTTCTGTGCAAAGGGAAAGAACTTGGGCGTATCAGTCTCTGGGCATATCCTCTCTTTTTTCGTGTGGACAGAAGATTGGATTTAAAGGGGTTGGCTGCATCTCATTAATTGCTGCATTTAATGTTGTATTATTAATGCTAGAAGTTTTTTATTTCCAGATTCTGCCTTTTATCGGAAGGAAAGGTGACCTGTGCAGCTCGTGATTGTCCTTTTTTAAGTTTTTTTTTTGTTGACACATGTGACCGATAGGCGTTGACAAGTATCTCTGACAAATGGCCAGCTAATAAAAGCGTGTCTCGTGATGACACAGGAAAAAGCCTGCGGAAAATAATGCCAAATAGTGAAAGTCCAATGTCAAAGGGTCGAAGTGTCGGCAGGGTCAAAGGTGTAACGCCCCCAAACTGGACTTCCGGACCGGGTGCGTTAGATAAATAAAATATTACAATTATATGAATAGTAATCTATTACTCAACATAAATTCGATGGTTTATTTATTACATCAAGACTCATCACAAGATCTCTAAGGTTTAGCGTTTAGAGACTAGGTGTTGATAACCCATTATAGTTTTTACATGACATAAATACTACATGCATAATCTTCTTATGATTTTATTCCAAGCACTCGGACACCATTATCCTAGCATCCTTGCTTTCTCCTAGTTCCCGAGGTTTGAAACAAAACATGAAAGGAAATGAGCTCAAATAGCCCAGAAGGTTAAAAGTAAGGGATAATATATGGAGAATAATCAACTCATGGAAAAATAAGAATATCTACTCATCTAGGTTACCACCTAGATATCTTGCATAACTTGTTATCAACTGGATTGACACTCTCCAGTGATGTTCTTTACCCAATGCATTGGAGGTCTTTCTGGAACCACCCATAAACATATTGCCAAACATAAAACATATCTTCACAAACTTTCAAACAATCACATCAATGGTAAATTTCAACGTAAAGGAAGATCTTGCAATAATAGCCCCGATAAGTAAAAGGGGTATTCACCATTCAATAAGTTAGATTACCAAGTTTCCAAGAAGTGCCAAAGAAAGTTAATTCTTCTTAAAATAATATTATAAGAAAAAAATCTTGAGATATAAATATAAGAAGAAATAGAAAATGAATTTCCACGTCGGAGACGTGGTAAGGAAAGAAGAGGGGATCCTTACTATCTTTTTTGTCTTCAGCGTTTATAAACCTTGAAACAAAATTTAAAAGTTAATATTTTTAGTTTGAATAATAATAATATATTCATAAATAATATATTGAGAGACATATATAGTATATTATGGTGGAAAAACTTCTCATGATAATAATAATAATCTATACGTATACATATACATATATAATATACATATTGTTGGATCAAACCCAGAATTTGGATAATCTTGATAAAGTCTTATGTAATTTGATTGAGATCTTTTGTGTTTATTTGATCATTGCGGAATGTATGTCACTAATCCAAAGATGCACTCGTGAGAGCAAAGCTAAGGACGGGATACATAATCTGATCCAGGACAAGAGTTAGTGTCGTCAAACACTTGGTAAATAACCAAGTAACAAATACATACGAATAAGGAACAACCTACGGACTAAGAACTTAAAGGATAAGTGCGGAGTAAGGAAAATAAGTGCGGAGTAAGGAAAATAGATGCGGAGTAAAGAAACCAGATCGGAGTAAGGAACCGGACTTATTACTCGCCCGGAGTAAGGAACTTACATACGGAGTAAGGAACTTACATACGGAGTAAGGAACTTACACACGGAGTAAGGAACTTACATACGGAGTAAGGAACTTACATACGGAGTAAGGAACTTACACACGGAGTAAGGAACTTACATACGGAGTAAGGAACTTACATACGGAGTAAGGAACTTACACACGGAGTAAGGAATTTACATACGGAGTAAGGAACTTACATACGGAGTAAGGAACTTACATCGGAGTAAGGAACTTACATGCGGAGTAAGGAACTTACATGCGGAGTAAGGAACGCGACAGGACTAAGGATTCCAGTTGAATAGATACGGAGTAAGCAACCACCGACACGGGTAAGGTTCGAGCTTATTAACTACGGAGTAAGGAAAATTACACGGACCAAGAAGACATGCTCAACAAAACCGCATTTAAAGTTATCGGCCGTGCTGTCCCGATGTAAGACGAATGCATTTAGATCAAGAAGAATCTTACACGTGGATCATCCGGATATGTGGACACAACCTTAATTGTATCTGGAACTCACAAAGACACTTATACTCTTCAAATCCAAGATCTTGAGCTCCACAATCCGCAGCAGTCAAGGCGGACAGATTCCAGGGATAGTTAGTGCGGAACGCATTCCGGAACTTCAAGTTCCAAGGTTGTCTTTTAGGAATGTTTTGTATAAATATTCATACATATACTTCATGTGAAAGTGCAAAAAAAAAAAAAAGGGGCTCAAGTGAAAACAAAAGAGAATAGGAACTTGGCTAGCGTGTGAGTTCATTGTTGTAAACAGTGTAAGAGAGTGTTTGCTTCTTTTTGTTGTAATCACCTTGTGATAATAAAACAAAATACTTCCACTATCTGGTTATCTTCCAGATGATTCTATCACTTAAACTAGATAAGTCTTTGTGTCTTGAGAGAAAAGAAAGAGTTTGAATAAGAGCCTATTCACCCCCCCCCCCCTTTAGGCTCCAAGGGACCATCAAGTGGTATCGGAGCGAGTTCTACTTCGTTCTAAGTAGAGATCCCACTCTTTCAATCTCGAAATGGCCGAAGAAAGCGTATGCTATTCAACACTCGCCTTAACTCCGGAGGTGCACAGGAGCCCATCCGAATCGAAGCGGCGGTGAAAATGTCGACCCACCACAACCTCTTCCGCCGCTTCTCAACCACGGAGTTCGGGTTTTACTCTAACGAAACCGCCCAAATTCACACCCGAGCTTTTCTCCCGGTGGAAAGCTCGCATGAAGATGTTTATGGTTTGCCATGATCATCTTATGTGGCCATGTCTTCATCGGGAGATTCCAATTCGATGACTATCGGAGAACATGGTGTAAGGAGGCCAAAGCGATGTTGAACTTACCAACGATGAAAGAGCCTGGCGGTGCGCTAGTGAAAAGGCTCGGCTTATGTTACATCGTCTTTGGATTCGAGGCTTTCCAGGACGTCCGGGCTGCGAGGCAAAAGCGTTGGGACAACCGACAATCCTCTATGAGGGGAGTCGGTCCCCAGTGCAGAATGTGATCTCGTACTCTCGGACGGAACTTTGAGAGTTTTAATCATAAATCGGGCGAATCACTTGAAAGCATCTATCGGAGATTCGGCAAGACATACTTGAACCGAAGACGTCATGAGCATTACTCTCAATCCCAGATCAATGACAAGTTCTTTCGCTCATTCGGGATCGCTACTACTCCAAACAACTCCGGATGCAATCGGACAAAAGCGCGGTATGTTCCCCTTGAAGAACTATATGGAGAGTCGGACTCAAGTCAGGTTTAAGTACTGACGAGATGAGAAAATAGCTCGGAAAGAAAAGGGGGTAGCTCTCAAAGCTACGAATGTCTAAACATCGAGGAATGATGATAGGACGTATCCGACAATCCGATTCGACGAGGAAGAGGAGATAGCCCTTCTTGTCAAATCCTTTGAGCGATTCCTACGGAAAACAGAAAAGGGATCGGAAGACGCTATCATCATCGTTCCAACGGAAGGAGCGACAGAGTCCAGTTCCCAGGAATGTTTCAACCGTGGGAAACGGTCCTGGGCCAAGGAATCAGGTCCAAAGCAAAGGTGGCCGAGAAAAGTGACAAGGTAAATCCTCGTCGCTCCACCTCGGATAACAGCAAGAGCAAGAGAAAGGCGCGTGACAAAATACATGAGTGGCTCGAAGAAGAGGAGGAATCCTCGGATGATGAGCCGACCATTAAGCCGAACGTCGCCTCATGGCAAATCTTGAGGTACCTTTATCTCTGAGCTCTGAGTAAATTAGAATCTCTTACTATTGCATGTGATCATGAAAAGAATAGAGACTAATAATTACTCAAATGTACAAAGATATGGAAAGTCGAATAAACGTCTCGAATTTACTATTAATAGACTCGAAAAGGACGTCGCGACTTCAGGGAAAGGAAGCTTGGTATCATGATCTAAGGCTGAAAATCATTTGTTAAATACCAATCTTTCAGGCCTAAAAGTTATAGTGAAAAGACTGAAAATGGCTGGAACAGGAAAAGGAAATAAATCGTAAGTGGCTAAAATCCGGGGAAATAGCCTCTACCTTTAGGGCCGACCCGACGACATTCGAGTCAAACCTGGCCTAGGTTAACCATCAACCTCCATAGCTCAAGCTCCGAGTGTCCTCCGGATTTCACTCCTAAACTAACCAACTTATATCTGTTAGTACATCTAAACCGTTGGATGGTTTCATTTCAGGTGGCACCATAGTATATGACGTGGAACGAGGTCATTCTTGCACTTCCCGAAGCAGTAGACCGTAACTAAAGATGAAGGGAAGGCTGCGAGTTAAAGCCAAACTAGACCCAAAAGGAAAGACAAGGCTAAGGCCGCGATTTAGGGCCAAGAGTCGTCACCCAAACGTAATGGATTAGGCCAAGGGACAGTAGAAAAAGCGTAAAATCTAAGAGACCTGTATCCCCTGTTTGTACTTCACATTATAGTGTCTGTTCCATCGTGGAAATGGGTCATTATCACTATGAATGTTGAGTTATCGATAGCTGGCTTTGTAATCAATTTCAATCAAATAAAGATCAGTTTAATAAAAGGGGTTCTTCGAGCAAAACAAGATCTAAATCTAAAAGGAGTGTCTCTCCCAAGAAAACCCAAACAAAAGAACGCCAAACTAACAAGTTAATGTCAACGTGGAAAGCTAAAGTCTAACAAAATCAAATCCGTAAATGTTGATAATCTGCTGCTCACTCTAACCGCCCGAAACAAGTTTGGGCACCAAAAGTGTAAACTGTTGTCTTTCAGGAGCATCTCTGGAATGAATTCCGGATCACTTGAAGTTAAAGATCAATCAAAGCAAGTGGATCCTTGATAGTGGATGCTCCGGACATATGACGGGTGACCGGACTCTGCTTGTAGAGTTAATGATAAACAAGGTCCATCGTTTCATATGGCGAAAAAAAAGGTAAGGCTGTCGGGTATGGCACTTTAACTAACGGCTGTGTATCAATCACTAAAGTTGACTAGTGAAGGTTTAAAGCATAATTTGCTAAGTGTCGATAAACTATGTGACAAAGGATTTCTCGTTTCCTTTTTGTCCAACACTGTCTGAAGGAAAACTTATTCGGAGATGTTAAGTTATCCGGATCAAGAGATGGGGACATATATTCAGTGGTCTTAAGAAATAATTCTTCGACCCTTGTATGCTTCTAAAAGCAACAGATGAAGATAGTTGGTTATGGCCAAGCGATGCGCACATTTAAATTTTTAAGACTTTGTCTAAATTGGCGTCACTTGATCTTGTCCCTGGCTACCCAAACTCAAGTTCTCAGGACATCTCTGTCGAGAATGCCAACTTGGTAAACGGACCAAACATAGCTTTAAGAGCAAATCGGTTAACTCAATAACTGCTCCTCTGCAACTTCTTCATATGGACTATGTGGTCCTATATCTGTTTCATCACTAGCTGGTAGATATACTCTTGTGGTTATCGATGATTACACCAGATACACATGGGTGATGTTCCCGAAATCAAAAGATCAAACTTTTGAACATCTTGTAGATCTCTTAACTGGATAAGCAACTACAAGGCCGGGCATTAAATGCATCGGGAGTGATCATGGTCTGAATTTGACTTTTCAGAAATGAGATCATATTGTTCGAAACGGGGCATAAACATGACTTCTCTGCTCCCGAACCCCACAACAAAATGGGGTATGAGCGCAAGAATCGAACTTTAGTTGGCTGGTAGATCCATGTTAGCGGGGCAATGCTTCCTCTCGGTCTATGGGCTGAAGGTTGTGTCCACTGCCTGCTATGTTGAAGCGAACTCTAATAAATAAATCTACCATGAAAACACCCTATGAGATGTGGAGAGGACGAAAACCTTCAATTTCACATTTCGAGCCTTTGGGTGTACTTCATATCTTGATAAATGGCAAAGAGACCCGGAATAAATTTGAACCAAAATCGATGATGGGATTTTTGTGGGTACTCACTTCATGCAAGGCTTATCGGGTCTTAATGAAAACTTTTTAAAGTTGAAGAATCTATCCATGTAACCTTTGATGAAACTAATCTTGTTTGGTAAAAGTCGGTCCGTCAAATTCCACTATGCGGTCATGGACGCAACGTCGATTACTGAAGTTTATGAATATTCTGCTACACATCTGACCGGTATCCGACCAACCACGTGGCATCGAAACACAACGAAATTCTATGGATGATGCTAGGATGACTCGACTCCGGACTACCATTTAGCTCCGGACAAACTCTTACGGATACACAAAATTCGGAGCACTTTCAAGTCCGTCCGGACTAGTTAACACTTGGAAGAAATAGTGTTGAAGAACCAACTAGTTCATCGTACCTCTAAATGGAAACATCTACTCCGGACAAGCTCAACCAGTCGATAAACTGAACCACCCAACCGGAAGAGCTTCAAATTGTTCAAGATCAACCAACACACGCACGAGAATTATAGATGGACCCGAAACCATCCCTCGGATCAAGTGATTGGTGATCCTACTGTTGGTGTAAGAACAAGGGCCACCTTTAACATGAGTCTTTACTCATGCTTTCTATCTCAAATAACCAAAGGTGGTAGATGAAGCTCTTCAAGATTCAAGCTGGATAGAGGCCATGAAGAAGAGTGAATCAATTTAAGAGAAATAATGTGTGGACCTTAGTACCAAGGCCTAAGTCTCAGCAAGTCATTGGCGTTAAATGGGTGTTGGAACAAGCTTGATACGGATGGAATAGTAATCCGAACAAAGCGGCTGGTAGCCAAAGGATATCATCAAGAAGAAGGAATAGATTATGATGAAACCTTTGCTCCGGTCGCAAGACTTGAGGCAATCCGCATGTTTTCTGGCGTATGCTTCATATGAAAACTTCATAGTTTATCAAATGGACGTCAAGCGTTCCCGAATGGAGACCTTCAAGAGGAGGTGTATGTTGAACAACCTCCGGCTTCATTGAACCTAAGGCGGACATCTTGTCTACAAACTTAGAAAGCTCTATATGGTTTGAAGCAAGCTCCAAAGCCGGTAGAACCTGTCGAATTCTACTTGCTCATAACTTCCAAAAAGGAAGATAGACCACCCTATTTCTACGACAAGAGAAAGGACACCTCGATCGTACAAATATACGTGGACGATATCATTTTCGGATCCAGAATCCGAAGCTTTGTGAAGAGTTTGCTAAGTTGATGAAGGCAAGTTTGAAATGAGCATCATGGGGAACGTCTACTTCCTTGGAATTAAAGTCAAACAATTAAAGGAAGGAATCTTTATAATCAGGCAAGTATACTGCGATCTTATTAAGAAGTTTGGTATGGAAGGTTCATCTCTGTCAAAACTCCAATGCTGTCAAGTGCAAGTTAGATCCGGATGTGGACGGATATCGGTAAATGTGACGACTAGGAGGGATGATCGGATCCTTGCTTTATCTTACGACAAGTCGCCCTGGACATTATGTTTGCAACTTGCATTTGTGCTCGATATCGGGCAAATCCCAAGGAGTCACATATGCTTCATGTAAAACGGATATTAAGGTATCTCAAGGGACGATGAATTTGGGCCTCGGTACCCAAAGGAGTCCAACTTCACCTTATCCGGGTACTCGATGCCGACTTATTTGGATGTCGCATCGACAGGAAAAGCACAAGCGGTACGTGTCGGTTTCTTGGAAATAGATTGATCTCATGGTTGATAAAAGCGAATTCCGTATCAACTTCTCTGCTGAGGCGAATATATAGCTGCTTGGAAGTTCTTTGCGCACGACTACTTTGGATGCAAAGTAACTTACGACTAGGATTCACCATGTCCTCTATTCCACTTTCTTGTGACAACACTAGTGCATTGCCATCGCAACAATCTGTCATATCCTAAGACGAAGCACATTGAGGTCCGATATCACTTCATACGCGATCATGTTCTCAAAAACCATATTTCACTGGAACATGTTGCCACTGAAGATCAATTAGCGGACATATTTACAAAGCCCTACCGATGCGAGGTTTTCCGAACTACTCTTCGATAGGTATGCTCGATTTCTGCATAGTTTCTCATTTGAATTACACAACGGTATATTTACTCACAAACCATGCATTGTATGTTTCTTGAAAGTAGTAAAAGCTCACTGGTCGTATTGCTGATCATACTTCTTGTTCAACGGTTTCATGCTTGATATTAATCTAACCTCATTTTGGGAGGATGCTTGCGTTTCCGACTGAAGTGTTTAAAGCTAACATAATTACAGATTATATGATTTACCTCGATCGGATTCATGATTTTCACATCCATTAATCACCACATGACCAAAGCATGTTCATTTAGATTACTCATTAACGTGCATAGTTGAAGAAGTGAAATGGGCTAGCTTGGAATGCCTGGTGGATGAATACACAAACGCATTCGATCGCCAGTATAGCTTTTAATAAGATGGCGGTCTTGAACTACAAATTGGAGCGGTCAACCGAGAGGATTGCACAATCTACGGGGAGAAAATGCTTTTATATTCTATTCATAATACCCCCGTATATGTCTCATGACCTTTTGCCCTATTTGTCTATCCGGGGGGGAGTTTTCATTGAGAGGATTAAATGATCTAGGGGCGCAATGAACCCCTAATATGTCTGGATTCTCCCTCCTCTATCTTTGTTACTTAGGATCGTGGACATGCTTTGTTTTAAATCGGAAAAGTGGCATGTGTGGATGTATTTTCTTTCTTAACCATGCATTTTTAATCGACTAATCATCTGATTCTTTTGACATGTGTTCATCTTATCATTTCATACTCATGAATCCTAATGAAGCCAAATCATATGGTCTTTAATTAATCTTAGCTCGGCTGTTCGGCAAGACGGTTTCCTTATGTTGACTATATGAACTTGTGTATTCTATCGACATATGCCTGACTCGGTAATATTGATCACTTTCACGTTGCGTACGTCTACTACATTCTTAGCCCTGCATGAGTTCTGTTTCTTATTAGTTCGGATTATGTTGCTTTTCACGATTATCTTCTCTAATCCGTACTAATCCTTGCCTGTTAAGCTTTTGTATTTTCGGTATATCTTTATTTAGCTACGAGTTGATTTTCTTTGCAACCATATTGATAAATCCAGTCCCTAGTCTCGGATTTGAAGTGTTGTGGTACTTCTCTTCTCTTGACTTATTATGCAAAGGAATCTACTCTACATTCTCACCAAACTCTGTTTATGACGGACGAGGTCTATTATTCATCCGGATACTCTTTCACGAATATTATTAACTCCGGATGAGTGTCGGCTCTTTCCTCCGGACTTCGACTTTGTTAATTGTGACAATCCACGTATACTCATATGTGCATGCTTTTGAGGAGGAATAATGATGATTCATTAAATGCCTATCTCGGGTTGCACACACTTCTCTGGATGGCAACCAGTTGTAATCTCTACTTGGTATGAGGTCTCCACGACATCGTTTTTATTCGGAGAGCCTCGATATCCAGGACAAATGACATGGCATGTCGCGCGGGTCCCCACCTCACTCCCACATTCCTAGACCCGCCGACATTTGCGGACTCGGTCTTATATGTTGATCATTCCCGCGAAGCACGAGTATTGCTCATTTCAAATCCCTAACCCTCTCGTTGCTCCTTCTACTGTCAAGACCTCACCTTTCCTCTTTTCCTTCCCATCAAATCTGCCATGGCACCAGAATCTTTCTTTCCGGCGTTACCCCTGGCCATCTAGTTGATTGGAATGCCGTTTCGATCCTCCGGATTGGTTTCTCCAGCTTGCCCTCTTCTTGAAGCCTCGCACATACTCAACCTGGTCTCCAATCCCATCGATCTTCTTATCGATGACATTCTTGAGTATTACCAACGGATTGCCGCACCAAAGATTCCATAACCTCTTATGTCGCGGTGAATCCATCGTCATCCTCCGGCTGTTCTCCGCGCTGCTCTCCACCTTCCTCTTGGTGAACCAGGCGTCCGGATGCCGATCCGATGGGGCTTTATGGGGTGCACGAACAAGGGAAGGAATAAAGGTGAAATCCTTCCAGGGTCGTTATCGATGTATGGCGACTATTCTAAGTCGATGCCTCTTGGCTGCACATCGGCCCTGGACTCGGTTCCATATGATCTTCTAGGCCATGTACGGCGTCTTTGAAGGTCTTCCAATGGATTGGGGGATGTTCTTATTTCGCTTGCTCGAATGGTCACAAGAACCATTCCTTGGGCGCATCCTCGGCATTGTCTTCCGGCATCTTCGTCCGGACCATTTTGCCCGAGTTGATCGTCCGTTTCCCTCGGCTCTTTACTTCGTCACCTTAGCCGGATGGAAACATGACGCCCGCCGACCCATTGTAGCTCTCCGTACTCTCCCTGCAGCGGAACAACAAGGCGGCTCTGTTGGTGACCCCTCCGACGGCCAAGCCCACGAGGTCGGTTCGCACACCGATCCTCTCGGATTCGGTCCGTTTGCTGCGCCCTCCCACTCACGGGCTTCCCGGCCAAGCGTCCGTCTGAACCGTCCGAGGTTGCGGGGCCCTCTCGGCGCGGTGCGTCTCAAGCCGTTTCCTCCGCCCCCTCTGCTGCTGATGTCCCCACTCCCTCTCCATCCGCTATAGGCTGCTGCGGTTGACACCATTGTTGCCGTCGCCACCGCTGATGTCCCGGCTGCTTCTCCGGAAGCCCCCTTGCCTCCTCTACCTCAACCCCGAGATTACCTTGACCATCTCTGCCGTCACCTTAACGGACCTCGGCTCCGTTTCGGCCTAGCCCACACCTCTTCCATTCCGACACCGATCTCCGGGTGTTTTACACCGCCATACCCAATCCCGGAGATATGATCATTTGGAATCGGACCCGGCTTTCTTACGCCGGCGCCATTCCCGATGTGTCGTTCCCTTCACCCTCCGGCCCGGTCCCTGTACCCGAAGTCCCTCTCTGCTAAGGCTGGACCCTCTTCTCCTGCCGCCGCAATTCCGTGGTTGACTTGCTGGTCAAGCGGGTCTCTTGCTCCGGATGCCTCCAATGCTCCGGATGCCTCGAAGCTCCGGATGCCTCGATGCTCCGGATGCTCCTGCTCGGCTTGCTACTCCTGGGACTCCTCTGCCCACCGCACTCCTGCTCCTGTTCATGCGGGGGAGTCCTCCAAAGCTCAGAGTTCGCACTTGGGCGTGCCTCTTTTGGCACGGTCCACTCCGATCTTGTGCTTTCCGCTCGGCCTGGACCGCCATGCCCATGCTCAAGCGCCCAAATTTCGCCATGCTGCCAAAGTTGATGCCCTCGGCGCCCAACTCCTCTCCGCCCTCACCGACTCCTCTACTTCCATTGAGCGAAAATGGATCTTGTCGCCACCTCCGTTCATTCCCTATCTACTTCCTTCGCGGATCCGGCGCATACGATGGCTCGTCCTCCCGTTGCTTCCCGGCGATCCGCCAAACCGGGGGAGAAAGTGTCATCCGATCCGTCTACTCCTTTCGCCCCACAACCATCTTCCCGGACAGAAGCGCCGCCACTTGGTGCTCCGGGGAGTTCAAATTCCCAAACGAAGCCGCTTCTCTAACCAAGCTCCTCTCGCACCTCGAGCTCCTCCTCCATCCTCCTCATCCCATGGTGATACCTTCCTCCCATCCTATGCGGAGTTTGACCCGTCGATGCGGATGGAAGCTTCGCAAGGCAATGAAAGCCTATCTTTCGTCTTCTGTCAGAGAAGATGTCTTTCCGAAATGTATCCTTTCTCTCCGGCCGACATTGGACTCTTTGTTCGGAGAAAGGACTCTTTACTACGAAGACATTGACAACTTCGAGGGGCGCTAAGATGGAGATGAGGCGTTTCCATCTCTTTACGAAGATGGGCACTTGTTTGAAGTTCTGCCATGTTGGAATGAGGGCTATCTTCCCAGTGTGGAGTTAATTGGACTTACATTGACGGAGCTGCGAGGATAGCAAGCCATGGAAAACTCTCTCAACCATCCTCATTCCATACCGGATCATGTCGCCACACTTCATGATGGCCGTCTTCATGATTCGGTCCAAGAATGATTCTATCGATTCTCATAGGTTGTGGAGCACTTCGTTAGGAAGAATCAATGGGAACCTCGTGTCTCGGACTAACCGAAGCCGTGAAGAAAGCCGGATTATATGAAGAGTTGGTATCACACCCCTGCATTCAACCGAGAAACTCAGGCGACATTCGGGGCAAGAAGCAAGTGCCACAACCGGATGGAGATAGCTGGAGCCTTTGTTTGTCATTTTATCAAGTCGTTCTTAAGTGGACAAACATTGGGCCAACCTCCACCTTTACGATGCAGCGACAATGGAGCTAAGAGAGAGGCAGCAACTATGATCTTAAGTATAGTAAGCCTTATGTACCTTAGTGAAAAATCTGTATAAGGCTGATTTGTATTTTGTTGCTGATTAATGAAATTGGTTGTGTTGCGCATTCGTATGATATTCTTTTGCATGCTTACCGGATCGGATTACAAAGGGTTTGGGCATATCCATAATTGGGGGAGATTGTTGGATCAAACCCAGAATTTGGATAATCCTGATAAAGTCTTATGTATATTGATCCGAGATCTTTTGTGTTTATTTGATCATTGCGAAGGTATGTCACTAATCCAAAGATGCACTCGTGAGAGCAAAGCTAAGGACGGATACATAATCTGATCCGGACAAGAGTTAGTGTCGTCAAACACTTGGTAAATAACCAAGTAACAAATACATACGGAATAAGGAACAATCCTAGGACTAAGAACTTAAAGGATAAGTGCGGAGTAAGGAAAATAAGTGAGTAAGGAAAATAGATGCGGAGTAAAGAAACCAGATGCGGAGTAAGGAATCGGACTTATTACTCGCCCGGAGTAAGGAACTTACATACGGAGTAAGGAACTTACATACGGAGTAAGGAACTTACACACGGAGTAAGGAACTTACATAGGAGTAAGGAACTTACACGGGTAAGGAACTTACATACGGAGTAAGGAACTTACATACGGAGTAAGGAACTTACACACGGGTAAGAACTTACACACGGAGTAAGGAACTTACATACGGAGTAAGGAACTTACATGCGGAGTAAGGAACTTACATGCGGAGTAAGGAACCGACGGACTAAGGATTCCGATCTGAATAGATAGGAGTAAGCAACCACCGACACGGGTAAGGTTCCGAGCTTCATTAACTACGGAGTAAGGAAAATTACACGGACCAAGAAGACATTGCTCCAACAAAACCGATTTAAAGTTATCGCTCGTCTTGCCGATGTAAGACGAATGCATTTAGATCAAGAAGAATCTTACACGTGGATCATCCGGATATGTGGACACAACCTTAATTGTATCTGGAACTCACAAAGACACTTATACTCTTCAAATCCAAGATCTTGAGCTCCACAATCCGCAGCAGTCAAGGCGGACAGTTACCGGGGATAGTTAGTCGGAACGCATTCCGGAACTTCAAGTTCCAAGGTTGTCTTTTAGGAATGTTTTTGTATAAATATTCATACATATACTTCATGTAGAAAGTGCAAAAAAAAAAGGGGGCTCAAGTGAAAACAAAAAGAGAAAGGAACTTGGCTAGCGTGTGAGTTCATTGTTGTAAACAGTGTAAGAGAGTGTTTGCTTCTATTTTTGTTGTAATCACCTTGTGATAATAAAACAAAATACTTCCACTATCTGGTTATCTTCCGAGGTGATTCTATCACTTAAACTAGATAAGTCTTTGTGTCTTGAGAGAAAAGAAAGAGTTTGAATAAGAGCCTATTCACCCCCCCCCCCTTTAGGCTCCAAGGGACCATCACATATATATACTATACAATATACATATATATACTATACAATATACATATATATACTATACAATATACATATATATATTGAGGGGGCAAAGCCATCCATAATATATATATGTATGAGGAGACTTAGCCTTCCATGGAATAATAATAATCTATATACTCATATATACATATCATATACATATATATATTGAGGGGCAAAGCCATCCATAATATATATATGTATGAGGAGGCTTAGCCTTCCATGGAATAATAATAATTTATATATATACATATACGTATTGTTTAATAAATATACATATATATATTGAGGGGCAAGGCCATCCATAATATATATATGTATGAGGAGGAAGAACATGATTAATATATGCTTGAAATATTTACCTCTTGGAACTTCCAACAAGTGAGAGAAAGATTGAGAGAAGAGAAGGCTTGGAGGGCTATTGGGGTGTTAATAGAACTTTTTGGGAAGTATTTGGAGGAGAGTTTTGTGGCTTATTTGAATGGAAAGAGTGCTTGAGAAGGGAAGTGGGCATGCTATTTAAGGTAAGGTGGTAGGTGTAATAGTGTGAAAAATAGTGTACGAATTTGACTTTGGCATTAAATTAAATTTATTTAAAATATATATAATACTTTTATTTTCCTCATATTATCTCTTTATTAAAAACTTGGTTATCTCCTCCTACCATTTAAAAATGTTTTAAGACTTTTAAACCTAGAAGGTTCCTTTGGCATCAAAAGTCCACATTGGTGTACTCCCTACTAATTCAATTATAACGTTTTTAATTTTTGTAGTTTTTGACAAATGGCCAATTGTATTGCATTAGTAACTCAAATATCTACAAATAGGTACCAATTTTTATAATTTTCACATGTGTATAACAAAAGTTATTGATTTTAAAGTCATACTAAAATGTTTACCCGTTCACACTGAACCTATGTGTAGTATTTTAACTTCTGGAATTGATTGGCTTCATATTAAATTCTGAAAGTTTTACAAGTTTTAGCTAAGTGATAAAGGAACAAATGGGCTTTGGTTTCATGTCAATTGGATCTGTATAACTCAAGTTATGAATTTCTGAATGGGACCTCCAGAATCTGCCTCATTCAAATTTTTGGGCCTTACCTATGTTTTATACTTTTGGTAAAGTTAAGGCTTGTAATACTTACTTACCCATAGTAATTTGGTTTAAGAAACTAAATGACATAATATATAGCATCTAAACTTTTTATGACGTATAAGAAATTATTTTTTTTTTTATAACGTATTTAATATTAAGCGGATAAAATAATATAATTGCGTAATCAATAAACAATAAAGTAAGATAACATTATATTCCATGACTTCTTACTTTATAAACCTATAAAGTATAATATTATAAAACATTATTACATACTATACCTATTTATAACAATTCAAACGGATACTATTATAATGATTAGTTACTTATTCCAACGGTTAGTTACTATTTAACTGCTAGTTACTATTCTAACGGCTACTTACTAGTCACATGCAACTTAAATGACTATATTGGGTACTTATTTTTTATTGTGATAATATCTAAAATATTCTTTCTAACTATTTTTTAGTAATGACATTATTATTATTACTATTTAAGGAAGAGCTTAAATTTTTCGGGTCTTACAAAAGGTCAGTGGGTCGAAGGTCAACGGTCAACGATCAACGGGTCGAAAGTCAAGGGTCGAAGGGTCGAAGGTTACTTGCCGAGTCGAAGGTCAACCCTCGAAGGTTAAGGGTTGAAGGTCAAGGGTCGAATGGTCGGAGGTTACTCGCTGAGTCGAAGGTCAACCATCGGAGGTCAAGGGTCGAAGGTTACTCGTTGAGTCGAAGGGTCAAAGGTTACTCGCCGAGTTGAAGGTCAACCCTCGAAGGTCAAGGGTCGAAGGTTAAATGTCAAAGGGTCGAAGGTTACTCGCCGAGTCGAAGGTTAACCCTTGGAGGTCAAGGGTCGAAGGTCAATGGTCAACGTTTTTTTAATTACCTTTTTACCCCCACCAAAAATGCCAAAACAGACGAACTTTGGGAGATTGTTTGGGAAGCTCCGTATTCACCTAAATAGTCATTTTAGAGAATCTCGCATGGTCACATTTTCAGGCCCTTTGACTAGGGGCATTGACTGTCTTTTGGCGAGTTTGACTTTTTCCAACAAATATTCTTTTGGCCATAACTGCTTCGTTTTAAGTCGGAATTGAGCTCGGTCAAGTGCGTTAGTTTCCAAATTTCATCCTCTATCACCTAGTGTTGGTCTTGGGGAACTTCAGATACCTATAGTAGAGGCTATCAATTTTTAGCTTCCCTGTGCATGTCAATATATCCATCTTGTGCAAACTGAGGTTAACATCAACTCCAAACTATTCCTTGGTAGTGGGTAATCTTTATGGACCTGTTCAACAAGGTATATGGCATGGGCAGAAAGGTAAATATAAAATGGGGTTAGTATGTGCAACCCGGATAAAATGGGGTCCAACAACTATCCCTCTTTGTGCATTGTTTGTATACAAACAGTGTACAAAGATAAAAGGGAGTCATTTTGGATGGGTTGGAGTGCTTACCTGACTTACCTGGCACTGAAGCAGAAGGAGAGTATGAGGCTGTAGGTTCATCCCAGTGGTCTTTGAACACTTTTGATGAGGCATATAAGGCCTAATAGGAATTGAAAAGGCATTCAAAACCTAACAATAATGGAAAAGGCATCGAAGGCCTAACAGAGAGGGAAAACGCATCCAAGGCCTAATAGGAACTGAAAAGGCATCCAAAGCCTAACATAATTGAGAAGGCATCCAAGGCCTAACAGGAATTGAAAAGGCATCCAAGGCCTAACAGAAAGGGAAAAGGCAAGCAAGGCCCAACAAAAATAGAAAAGGCAAGCAAGGCCTAACAGAAATTGAAAAAGGCAAGCAAGGCCTAACAGAAATTGAATAAGGCAAGCAAGGCCTAACAGAAATGAATAAGGCAAGCAAGACCTAACAGAAATTGAAAAGGTAAGCAAGGCCTAACAGAAATGGAAAAGGCAAGCAAGGCCTAACAGAAATGGAAAAGGCAAGCAAGGCCTAATAGAAATTGAAAAGGCAAGCAAGGCCTAATATAAATTGAAAAAGGAAAGCAAGGCCTAACAGAAATGGAAAAGGCAAGCAAGGCCTAATAGAAATGGAAAAGGCATCCAAGGCCTGACAAATGGAAAGGCATCTAAGGCCTGGACAATGGTAAATGATTGTTTATAGAAAGCTGCTAAAGACCCAATATGTGCTCCCTCTACGAGTTCACTCAAGGAGATCCTCTACGAGGTTATCCGAAATAGAAAGATTGTAGTTTGTTCGTTTAAAGGGTACTTTCAGAGCTTGGGGAAATGGCCAAGGAAGACTTATAAAGTTGAACAAAGGAAGCATTTAGGGCTTGATGAGAAGCTTGCTGAGGATGAGCTCTTGGGGTCTTTAGAGGCGATAACGTTCCTGAAATTGCAGAAAATATTGAATGTATGCAAATGGTGGATGGAATACAATGTGATGTATGCGGGGATCCATGCTGAGGGATTCTATTTATCTATATTTGTAGGGGATGAGGATTTATCTCAATGCTGCTAGAAAGTTCAGCTGACATCCAACTTGTTGGGGACCTCTTTTTCTCTTTGGCTGGGGAGACCTTTCCATCTTGATGGGGAACTCTTTTTGTTTTTTGTTTTTTTTGTTGTTTTTTTTGTGGATGAAGGGCTTGCTTGACTTAGCTTCATCATGTTGAGGAGCTTGCCTTGATGGCTTCACCGGGGATGTTGGTGATCCATGGCGATATTCATACTCTGGGTTGAGGAACTTAACTTGTTTGAGGATTTTGAGCTTGACCCTACACATATGGCAATACCAAAGGAACCTACTGGGATTTAAAATATTCTAATTAAATGTGAAATGAAGACAATAAAGCATGATTAGGGATATAAAATGGGATTTTTGTCGGTTTAATTCCATAAAACATATTTATATCATAAAAATTGCCCATTGTTATAATCTGATAAACAGAATTACAAGTCTTTAAAAGCATAATGTACAAATTTGATTTGAGTGTGCCTTAGGTTTGACCAAATCCTCCACCGTTTGCAGTTGGTGTTTTGAGGTGGTGCTGTTTCCATTGTCTACAAAGGACCTTTGGCTTGAATGGTCTTGATCCTTCTAGATTCTGAATGATTTCACCCTTTAGGGTTTGTTTTTGGCTTTGTATTTTACCCTTGGTACCCTTTCAGGTTTTCACCAAGTCCGCCTTTATTCGCTTCTTTGTCTATTGTTGGAGCTTTGTATTTTACCCTTGGTGCCCTTTCGGGTTTTCACCAAGTCCGCTTATTGCCGTCATGCTTTATTCCTTCCATGGACAAGAGAGTTAAGCATAAAACATTTTCACAGCATCGCTATTCACTGGGTTAGGGAGCTCATCCTCATCCATTCTGGCAAGGATCAATGCGCCTCCTGAGAATGTTTTCTTCATGACATATGGGCCTTCATAATTGGGAGTCCACTTGCCTTTATGATCGTGTTGAATTGGTAAGATTTTCTTGAGGACGAGATCACCCTCTTGAAAGCTTCTGGGCTTCACCTTTTTATTGTAGTTGTTCATTATTCTCTGTTGATATAATTGTCCTCTACAAATGATAACGTACATTTATGCCGTTATTCTAATATATATTTAGGGCATTAAAGAGCATGACTAGAGCTTAATTTACTCATATTTCATAGATATTTGCTCCAACCCCTTAAGAAGATACTATTTGTTCTAGATATGTGTTTCTGAGTTGTTTTGGCAGGTTTTTAGGTGATTCCTTCTCGAACAAATCAGCTAGATCATCTTGTCTACTAAAGAGGAAGCCTGTGGCAAAATATGAGCTCAAAAGGAGGCATTTTGAAGGCTACAAGCGACAAGCCTGCAAGAGGCCTCTTCATATACTCATTGCTGAGCAAGCACATTTTGACTTATTCGACCATGAAGATGACCTTACCAATATCACATGCAGAAGGGAACATTGTTCCCAATGATTCCCTTTACCTCCCATAAAAATTTCAGAGCAAAAGGACAACAAAAGATTTTTGCATGTGATATTAGGATTTGATTTTTTTTGACCTTGTAGAAGGTTTCATATGATCTCACGTGCAGAACAAAAGTTGTTCAAATGATGTCATCTACCTCTCATAAAAGTTACAGACCATTTGGAGGTGCCCGTGACAATGACCTTTGTCACGGGCAAGGATATTTTTGCATGGAAGGCTTCTATTTGATGTGATAAAGTGCTGGGTGAAGTTTCAGAGCAAATGGAGGTGCCCGTGACAGGACCTTTGTCACGGGCAAGAATGTTTTTGCACAGTCACCTTTGTTTTGTTATGCTGATGATTTTTCTCTTCTGGAGCTTGATCAGATTCTGCTTGGTTTGGGTTGTATAATGGCTAGAAGGTAAAATCGCCTTCACTTGTCAAAACTACGCCATTTTGATTAATGACGACAACTGGCGACTAGGGCACACATTACACAGCAGCCTCCTCTATAAATAAAGGCCCTAAAGGCACATTCTTGGACAACAATCTTGAGAGAGGGCACGCCTAGGGCTGGGAAGTTCTGGAATTGAAGTTCTGCTGCTCTTGGTTCTAAGATGATGTTCTTTATTTGTTTATGCTTTGTCAAGAACGTGTTTGAGTAGTTTTCTTAATCTAGGGGGGCAATGTAGCCCCCTATGCTGATGTACTGATTCTATGAATATTGGGTATGTTTTATTGAATTGCATGATTTATGAATTTGTTCTTCATCTTCTATATCTAGGCTGTATACACCTAGGTTTCTTAGCCCTAGTTTGGGGCAGATCGTGGATTCATAGCATATTTGTGATTGGTGTGACCATTAACCTTTCAGAAATATGATAAATAGGCTTTGTTTGTTACTCCCATGATGACCATTCAGGCATACAACACTTAGAAGGTCTGTCAATGACCAATTGCAGTACCTTAGCTCATGTATAACATGCTATCATTTAAATAATCCTAAGAACCTTAAAATCAGTAGAAACAGTGTAGGGAGGTGAAATTGTGATCCTAGATGCCTTTAATATTTGAGTTTTAACTTTAAAATCAATTCTGCTGTCTTTATTATTTAAGAAAACCACATAAAAATTAGATCTTTAGTTTAAAAAAGAGAACTTTTTGCCAAGACATTTTATAGAACAAGAGTAGTTGGGGGATTTGATTTGAAAACTAGAAAACTAGGCTAATTCCTGTGGGTTCGACCCCTTGCTTGCTGCTATTCTTTTAGTGCAAACATAGGAAATTTATTATCTTGAAATGAGATTTTACGATATTAGCTAGCTCTTTTAGGGAGGCTAAAAATTTGTATGTCAAATTGGCGCTGTTGCCGGGGATTGTACGGTTAACTAGGTTTTCAAAATCGACATTGAGTAAAATTGTTTGAATTCTGATCTTGGTGTTTAATTTTATCTTTTATTTTCTTTTATTTTGTGTTTTATTTATTTATTTTGTGTTGTTCGGAGTTGCTGGGTGTGTTCTTGTTGTTTTACAGGAACGTTCACCAGGTGTTTGAGAAAATTCTCAGTTGTGTATGCTGTCATCACCCGTTTTTGACCGGGCTCGTTGCTGGCTTTTGTGAAAGGACTCCATGCTAGTTCATTTTGTTGATCCTAGAGTCATCCCTGCACAAGGCTCGCACAAACCATTAAAGAGAAGAAAAACACAAAGTCGCCACCAAACAAATTAGAGGTGTGATTGGGCACCTAAAGAAAGGTCTACGGTTCCAGAGAATTAGGTTCGGGAGTCGGTTACATGTGGGGAAGGAAGAAAATCTCTTGCACCCCCACAACGCCCACAATTGGTACCTAGTCTTGATCTATGGGTGTTTGCTTGCATTATTCAGAAAGAAGTTATTTTTTTTTATATTTTTTTATTTTCGAAAAAGGAGAGTTTTTAGGATCTAGGCCTTAAAACAACAAAAAAGATTTTACAGCAAACAAAAAAGAAATACATTCTAATTTTAGAAAAAGAATGTGGGATCTAGGCCCATGTGACAGTATTGTATTTCTTTTAGAAAACAAAAGTGATTTTCTTTTTTAAAAAAGAAAACAAAAATCATTTGAATTCAACTATGAGAATACTACCACAATTGATATCGGCCCAGGCAGACTAGGATATGAGCATCTAGGACTCAACCCTCATGACCGCCAAGGCCTTATTTTAATTTTTTCTACAAAATGTACTCTTTGCTTGTCCTTCTTAATTTTTGAAGAAAAAAGGAATGAGAGTCAAAAGAGAAACCGTTTCACTTCAAAATATTTGAGAAAAGAAGTTTTAACAGTTTAAATATAAAGAGATCAAAGAGAAGAACCTGGGTGGTCTTTTCGTGACCAAACTTGGAGATCCTCCTTTAAAAAGTCTCCCTGAAAACACAAGGTGTTAAAAAGAAAAATGCAGCTTTCCTTTCCCGCCTTGAATCTACGTCTACGCTTCTAGACTGTTTGCTCCTTGCTTTGGAAGGGCCTCCTTTGATAATTGATGTTTGATGTTCCCACTGGATGGCCTCCCCGTTGATGCCTTCTGCGGCTGGAAGAGGAGGAATAATCCTGGGTTTTTCCTCTTGAAAATACAAGGGTATTCTCTCTCTCTGGAATAATTTCTTCTTCTGATACGTGATCCTTGATCTGATATTTTTCCTCCTTTTTTTTCCCTCTGTCTGCCTCTTGGGACAGTATATTTATAGGCGTGTAGAGGAGTATCCGTTGGCTAGGCATTAATTGCACCCTTTACCACTCCAATAAGTCAAATGTGATGTCCCGAGAACCTCATTATGGCTCCTTGTTCCTGTGTCTGAA
This sequence comes from Taxillus chinensis, assembly GCA_023512835.1. Lineage (NCBI taxonomy): Eukaryota > Viridiplantae > Streptophyta > Magnoliopsida > Santalales > Loranthaceae > Taxillus > Taxillus chinensis. The sequence continues at coordinate 48,457,925 of CM042091.1, forward strand.
AATAAATAAATCACTTGGGATTTATTTTAATATTCCACTGTATCTAGACGCTTTGGCGAGTAAGGGCTAAATGTACTTCCGGGTGTATTGGCTCCGTTGGGAATTAATAGTTATGCAGTCTCCAGGGTCAATTGTGATGTCCCGAGGAAAATGACATTTAATTACAGAGGCCTCCCGTCCCTATGCTTGAAAACGGAGTCCAAGGCACTGTTTGTAATTAATGCACTTGAAAAAATGATTTTTGGAGTCTCGATACTTTGAAGTCACTGCCAGACCTGTAGAGGAGCGATTCTGGAGTTTTTCCGGATCGTTAGAATGATTTCCACATCAATGGGTCCTTATTCCACATCAACGAGTCCATATTCCATATCAGTGAGTCCTTACTCCACATCAATGGGCTTAGCCCGGATTTGACCAAGTTTGACCGCTGGATTTGACCTTATTCCGCATCAATGGCTTATTCCACATCAATAGATCCTTACTCCACATTAGTGAGTCCTTACTCCACATCAATGGGTCCTTACTCCACATCAGTGAGTCCTTACTCCACATCAATGGGCTTAGCCCGGATTTGACCAAGTTTGACCGCCGAAATCCTTACTCCACATTAGTGAGTCCTTACTCCACATCAATGGGCTTAGCCCGGATTTGACCAAGTTTGACTGTCGGAATTCTTACTCCACATCAGTGGGCTTAGCCCGGATTTGACCAAGTTTGACCGCCGAAGTCCTTATTCCACATTAGTGAGTCCTTATTCCACATCAATGAGCTTAGCTCGGATTTGACCATGTTTGATCACCGGATTTGGGCTTATTTCGGATCAGTGGGCTTAGCCCGGATTTGACCAAGTTTGACCACCGGATCTGGGCTTATTACGGATCAGTGGGCTCTTATTCCGCACCAATGGGCTTGGCCCGGATTTGACCAAATTAGCCCGGATTTGATCTTGTTTGACCTCCAGATTTCACGTTTCTCCAAAGAATTCCGGGTGTACACTTAGTCGCCACATGGCAACTCAACTTGGGCTTTCTTAGGCCTCTCTTATTCTCACTTTCTGTGTAAGGAGAGTGTCTTTGTATATATACTGGGCGAAGGAGAAGCAAAACTGGCAATGTGGGACAAACATGCATATGAAGAACCAAAATTTGTGGAAAATTGACAGATTTGTGGGGCAACTTCAAAAATTCATAACTTTCTCCATAGAGCTCGGATTAGGTCCAAATGGGTCTTGTTTTGCTAGAATTTCTGTTATCTATCTTCTGAAAGTGGAATCACTCCAAAAGGATCATCCATTTAGGATAAAAATGGGAAATACCACACAGAGGTACATGATAAAGTGAGCATTCTGCCTGTCCGATTCAAAAATTCATAGTTAATTGCGCAGAACTCGGATTACCATCAAACTAGTTGGAGATGATAGATAAAGATGTTATCTAACTAATAAAATTGACTTTATTTCGATCGAATAAATATTGAGAAAGTTATTGGCAAAATAGTGCACTGCACACTGGCTGTCTCCCCAAATTTGTACAAGGTTTGGTTTCCAACTTTGAAAAATCATAACTAATTGATTACAGCCCGGAATATTCTCAAACCAATTGTAAATGATAGATAAAGATGTTATCTAATCAATTCAATTGACTTTGTTGGATTACGACAAGTATCGGGGAAGTTATTAATAAAATAGCGGGCTGTCCACCGGTTGTCCAATTCAACTTGGTACTTTTGTCATAACCATTTCATTTCTCCTCGGAATCAAGTGTGGTCAAGTGCATTGTTCTCCGAATGTCATCCTCTATCACTTAGTGGTCCTTCGCCAAGTACGGTTCCAATCTAACCCGGTCTAAATGGGGTACAACAGCTGCCCCTCTTTGTGCATTGTTTTTATACAAATGATGTACAAAGATAACCAAATACCCATTTTGAATGGTTAGATCTCCTTGGAGTTTGGCATTGCTGTGAGATTGATGCGGCATTTTTGGTTATGAGGGTGGCTTCTTGGGCAATGATATGACATCTTGGGTTGATTAGCTTCTTGGGCTATGAGGATGGCTTTTTGGGCCGAATAGCTTCTTGGGCTATGATACGACATCTTGGGTCGAAAATGAGTGACATCTTGGGTCGATTAGCTTCTTGGGCTATGAGGGTGGCTTCTTGGGCCGAATAGCTTCTTGGGCTATAAAGGTGGATTCTTGGGCCGAATAGCTTCTTGGGCTATAAGGGTGGCTTCTTGGGCCGAATAATAGCGTCTCAGGCTATAAATGTAACGCCCCCAAATTTGGACTTCCAGACTGGGTGCGTTAGACAAATAAGATATTACAATTATATGAATAGTAATCTATTGCTCAACATAAATTCGATGGTTTATTTATTACATCAAGACTCATCACAAGATCTCTAAGGTTTAGCGTTTAGAGACTAGGTGTTGATAACCCATTAATGTTTTACATGACATATAAATACTACATGCATAATCTTCTTATGATGTTATTCCAAGCATTCTGAACACCATTATCCTAGCATCCTTGCTTTCTCCTAGTTCCCTGGGGTTGGAAGAAAACATGAAGGAAATGAGCTCAAATAGCCCAGTAAGGTTAAAAGTAAGGGATAATATATGGAGAATAATCAACTCATGGAAAAATAAGAATATCTTCTCATCTAGGTTCACCACCTAGATATCTTGCATAACTTGTTGTCAACTGGATTGACACTCTCCAGTGATGTTCTTTACCCAATGCATTGGAGGTCTTTCTGGAACCACCCATAAACATATTGCCAAACATAAAACATATCTTCATAAATTTTCAAACAATCACATCCATGGTAAATTTCAACATAAAGGAAGGTCTTGCAACAATAGCCCCAATAAGTAAAAGGGTTATTTATCATTCAATAAATTAGATTACCATATTCCCAAGAAGTGCCAAAGAAAGTTAATTCTTGTTAAAATAATATTATGAGGAGAAATCTTGAGATAGAAATATAGAGAAGAAATAGGAAATGAATTTCCACGTCGGAGATCGTGGTAAGGAAAGGGAGAGGGGATCCTTACTATCTTTTTGTCTTCCGCATTTATAAACCTTGAAACAAAATTTAAAAGTTAATATTTTAGTTTTAATAATAATAGTATATTCATAAATAATATATTGAGAGACATATATAAATATATTATGGTGGAAAAACTTCTCATGATAATAATAATCTATACTTATACATATACTTATATAATATATGTATATAATATACAATATACATATATATATTGAGGGGCAAAGCCATCCATAATATATATATATATATATGAGGAGACTTAGTCTTCCATGGAATAATAATAATCTATATACACACATATACGTATCATATACATATATATATTGAGGGGCAAAGCCATCCATAATATATATATGTATAAGGAGGCTTAGCCTTCCATGAAATAATAATAATAATTATATATATACACATATACATATTATTTAATAAATATACATATATATATTGAGGGGCAAGGCCATCCATAATATATATATATATATGTATGAGGAGGATTAGCCTTCCAAGAACATGATTAATATATGCTTGAAATATTTACCTTTTGGAACTTCCAACGGGTGAGAGGAAGATTGAGAGAAGAGAAGGCTTGGAGGACTATTGGGGTGTTAATAGAACTTTTTGGAGAGTATTTGGAGGAGAGTTTTGTGGCTTATTTGAATGGAAAGAGTGCTTGAGAAGGGAAGTGAGGCATGCTATTTATAGGTAAGGTGGTAGGTGTAATAGTGTGAAAAATAGTGTACGAATTTGACTTTGACATTAAATTAAATTATTTAAAATATATATAATACTTTATTTTCCTCATATTATCTCTTATTAAAAACGTGGTTATCTCCTCCTACCATTTAAAAATGTTTTAAGACTTTTAAACCTAGAAGGTTCCTTTGGCATCAAAAGTCCACATTGGTGTACTCCCTACTAATTCAATTATAACTTTTTTTATTTTGTAGTTTTTGACAAACGGCCAATTGTATTGCATTACTAACTCAAATATCTACAAATTGGTATCAATTTTATAATTTCTACATATGTATAACAAAAGTTATTGAATTTTAAAGTCATACTAAAATGTTTACCCGTTCATACTGAACCTATGTGTAGTATTTTAACTTCTGGAATTGATTGGCTTCATATTAAATTCTGAAATTTCTACAAGTTTTAGCTAAGTCATAAATGAACAAATGGGATTTGGTTTCATGTCAATTGGATCTGTATAACTCAAGTTATGAATTGTTGAATGGGACCTCCAGAATCTGCCTCATTCAAATTTTGGGGCCTTACCTATGTTTTATACTTTTGGTAAAGTTAAGGCTTGTAATACTTACTTACCCATAGTAATTTGGTCTAAGAAACTAAATGACATAATATATAGCATCTAAACTTTTTATGATGTATAAAAAATTATTTTATTTTTTTATAACGTATTTAATATTAACGCGGATAAAATAATATAATTGCGTAATCAATAAACAATAAAGTAAGATAACATTATATTCCATGACTTTTTACTTTATAAACCTATAAAGTATAATATTATAAAACATTATGACATACTCATACCTATTTATAACAATTCAAATGGATACTATTCATAACGGTTAGTTACTTATTCCAACGGTTAGTTACTATTCTAACTGCTAGTTACTATTCTAACGGCTACTTACTAGTCACATTCTACTTAAATGACTATATTGGGTACTTATTTTTATTGTGATAATATCTAAAATATTCTTTCTAACTATTTTTAGTAATGACATTATTATTATTACTATTTAAGGAAGAGCTTAAATTTTTGCGGGTCTTACAATAAAGGTGGCTTCTTGGGCCAAATAGCTTCTTGGGCTATGAGGGTGGCTTCTTAGGCCGAATAATAGCGTCTCGGGCTATAAAGGTGGCTTCTTGGGCCAAATAGCTTCTTGGGCCGAATAATAGCGTCTCGGGCTATAAAGGTGGCTTCTTGGGCCGAATAGCTTCTTGGGCTATGAGAATGGCGTCTGGGGCCTATATGGTGACATCTCGGGTCAAAAATGAGTGACATCTTGGGTCGATTAGCTTCTTGGGATATGAGAGTAGCTTCTTGGTCCGAATAGCTTCTTGGGCTATGATGCGACATCTTGGGTTGAAAATGAGTGACATCTTGGGTCAATTAGCTTCTTGGGCTATGAGGGTGGCTTCTTGGGCCGAATAATAGCGTCTTGGGCTATAAAGGTTGCTTCTTGGGCCAAATAGCTTCTTGGACTATGAGGGTGGCTTCTTGGGCAGAATAGCTTCTTGGGCTATGATACGACATCTTGGGTCGAAAATGATAGTGAGATAGTATCTTGGGTTATGGATAGGTGACTCTATCATGGCTCCCTCTACGTGTTCACTCTAAGAGATCGCTCTACGAGATTACCACTCAAGAGTCATGCTTAGGCTTACGATCTAGGTCTGCCGAGGTTTAGTTCTTTGATTCTGAAAGTGAATTTTGCTTGTTAAGGGTGAGTCCTCATCGGTCTTTAGAGACGGTCTTTGAAGCTTAACTGGTGGTGGATCATAAGATGAATCCTCATACCATTCTGATATGTAGGCAATCCTGTAAGTAAGAAGAGCAAACATGCTAGGATGTATGCTAATGATGCATGAAGATGTTGATTTTTTTGAGAATGATGCATGAATGCATGTGAATTTGTGATTAAGTTTTGAAGCCCTTTTTATTTGGGAATGAGGCTAGTGGGTGCCTTTTGTTCTCTTCGCTGCAAGAGATTGGGACTTTGGTATCACTTTGTGTTGGCACCTCCAAAAGTGAACTGATTTTCTTCTGTGAATATTTGGATGTGGCATCTAGGGCCGATGAAAAGTAACGTTGACGGTCAAAGTGGATGGACATTGAGGCGATAACTTCTAGGGTTGAAAGGAAATGACTTCTAGGGTCAAAATTGGTAGCTTGAACCAGGCTCCCTTTACGAGTTCACTCCAAGAGATCGCTCTACAAGGTTACCTTCCAGTATCATAGGGTTGGTGACTTGACCCTCATGGTTGATTTTCTGAAAAGAGGCTCTTAAGGTGCAATCGCTTTGGTGTAGCTGGCTAGCTGCTTCTTGGGCATAGATGCTTCCAGGGCACCTCTTGGGGGAAATGATGAGGCTCTTTTGCCCTAACTTGAGGAGCTCCTCTGCTGATTTGGTGACAACTTATTTAGAGAATACAATACCTTTTCTGAAAAATACCGATGGTAGACCCTATTGGGGTAAGCAATTCAAAAAGGTTTATTGAAATCATTTTTTTAGAAAAAGATTTTCAAAAAGATAACTTTGATTTTGAAAACTGATTTGTAATATAATCACAACTTGTTTCCCTCTCATGGCAAAGGCAAGAGCTTCTAGGAGCATGCTTTTACATAGTCGTCTGAACATATCTAAGATTTAGCCTTAGCTTGCCTTGTGGTTGCAGGGTCCGACTAGTTTGCTTGATTTCCTTCTTGGGGAAGCCTTGGTTACTTTAGGGATCTTGCGCCTTTTGGAAGGCCTGATGATTTTGCAATTAGTCTGAATGACATTAAGGCCTTAGCCTTGGTCTTCATTCATGATTACCCTTTTGATTTTGTTGGGCTTGCCTTTGACTCTTTCAATGTTCTTTCTGCCTTGTAGCTAGCTTTGTATTTTACCCTTGATGCACTCTTGGGCTGACATCAAGTCCACTTTGTTTTCATCTTCACCCTTGTTTAAGCATTTGAGAAATAACTTTGTCATCTAATTTGAGAGGACTTTGTTAGGACAGTAATGTAGGCTTAAGGTTTTGGGTTTGGCAAAGGAATGATATAAGAGGCTCAAACCTATTCTAGGCTAGACTTGATCCATTGTTCAAATTAGAATTCTTGAAATTGGAACTACCTTTCTTTGTGCTCTCATGTTTTAACACGGAAGCAGGATACAAAAATGTCTCAAGGTATGGAAACGCCTTTTTCTTTGTCCAATATTGCCCCAATATAGGGTCTTTTTAAAGTGTTTTATTATTTTTTTGAAAAGAATTGCCCCAAGGGGATACTAAGATAAACCCAAAGTGAGGACTTTATTACGAACACTGCCCCAGTGTGGGGGAATAAGATGACCAGTTGTCTCTGATAAAAATTGCCCCAGTGTGGGATCTTATTGTAAAGGTTGCCCCATTTGAGGGGTCCTCCAGAAAAATTTGATTTCCTAATAACTGCCCCAGTGTGGGGTGAACCTCGGATCGGGTTATATGAAAGAAAATTTTACTGTAGGCTCAAGAGGGCTGACAATGGTATTGTTATGAGATAGCACAAAATGATGGCCTCTCTTCATTTTAAATGATCAAAGTCTTTCTCAATTTGCTCAAAAGAGGTTCAAAAGTCTTCTTATTTCCTGTGACAGAAGTAACCAACTGTGGCCATCAATCAAATCTTCCATTAGTGCCCCCCAGGTGGGGATGGAGTTGCGCATCCTCTTGATTTGCTTCAAGCTTAGGCCAAGCACTAGTTCAGAATTTCTTTGCTAAGCTTGCCCCATTGAGGCTTCTTTGCCCATGCCATGAGAGTTCACAAATATATGATAATAATGAAATCTTTTATTGAAAAACAATTTAGTCAAATAAAAGAAAGGGAAATACAAGCAAAACCATTTATTGAAAGTTTTCAGGAATTGCTTTACACCGAAGGGTTTCCCATAGTATCACTCGAGCTCAGGTACTTCAGCTTTCCCCTCATTGATCTTTCCTTCTTTGATGCCACCTTTGATTCTCTCCCCGGAGGCGACAATGTCTGCGAGGCTGCTCGAGACATTCCCAACTAACTTCTTGTAATAAACTCCCTTCATAGTGCTGATGAAAAGAGTGGTAAGTTCTCGCTCAGTTAGTGGAGGTTGGACATCCATGGCCGCTTCCCTCCATCTTCGGGCATAAGTCTTGAAGCTTTCGGTGCTTCCTTTTTCAAAGGACTGTAATGTCAGCCTATCCAGTGCTAGCTCAGTGACATGTCGATATTGGGCTAGGAAAGCTGTAGCCAGGTCACCCCAGGTTTGGACACAGCTGCCCTCCAATTGAATATACCACCGCAGTGGTCCTCCAGTCAAGCTCTCTTGGAAACAGTGTATTAGGAGCTTGTCATTATCAGCATGGGCCGCCATCTTGCGACAGTACATGATCACATGTGTTCTAGGACACTGCGTACCATTGAACTTCTCGAAATTGGGTACCTTAAACTTATAAGGTAATACTATCCCCGGCACCAAGCATAAGTCATGGGGGCTAGTTGCCCCATACACCTCTTCTCCTTCGATAGCCTTCAGTCGGGCCTCAATGTGCTTCCAGATTGATGGATGATCACTTCCTCTAGGGGTCAGTGACTCCACAGCTTCTTTGATATTCTTTTGAGCCGGTATCCTAACAGCTGGTGGTGTGGGCAAACTGTTTGCCCCTTTAGTAGGGCTAGCTCCCTTTTCGGCTGTTAGCTTGGATAACATCTCCGTCATGGTCTTCAACTGAGTTTGCATTTGCAGCATGCTTTCCCCCTGCTCCCGTTGAGTTCGTTCAAGGCAGGTAAGTTTTTTTTCCATATGCTCAGCCATTGAAGGTGGTGGTTGATCACAGTGTGACCTCAAGTTGTGTAAATGCCCAATCCTACTGGAAGCCTTCTAGCAAACCTGGATGAAGAAGGATTTATTTTTGTTTTTTTTGTTTTTTTAGTTTTTTTTTGGCCTTTTTTTTTTTGTATGCATGTTATGCATGGGATACAGATGCAAAATGGAATGACATGATATGCAATGCATGCAAATGAGGGGTTAGCAAAGAGAGCATGAATAATATATTCAAAAGGGGCTAGTACATGGACAATATATACATGGTTCAAGGAAAGTAAGTAAATAAATGTCATAGCATGGCTCAAACACATGAAAGTCATGCCCTTGATGGGCTTCTAAATCTAAGCCTATCTTATTCATTGGTTCCCAAGCAAACCCTACTTAGCCTTGTACCTCGAGGGCATTAACAAGAACTAAGAGGGACCCCTGTACCCGAAAGGGCATTGACGGAGGGGGTCCTTCTTGTACCTCTTGGGGCATTAACAAGAAAGGACCATTGCTTGAGTGAGACATTTCGGGTATTCCATGTAGACAAGCACAACCAAGTCCACATGGGCAAACCTTTACTAGCCTCTCTAATTCTAATGTGTTAGAGAAAACCCGGGTATAGGGTTGGAGAAAGAGAGAGATGCATGTATGCACACTTAAAACAGTTATATAATAGAAAAAGAAAAGAAACAGAAAAGAAACAAGCAAGCAAACATTTCATAAATTAAGACCATGGCTAAACTCTCACAATAGTCCCCAGCAGAGTCGCCAGCTATCATCACCCGTTTTTGACCGGGCTCGTTGCTGGCTTTTGTGAAAGGACTCCATGCTAGTTCATTTTGTTTATCCTAGAGTCATCCCTGCACAAGGCTCGCACAAACCATTAAAGAGAAGAAAAACACAAAGTCGCCACCAAACAAATTAGAGGTGTGATTGGGCACCTAAAGAAAGGTCTACGGTTCCAGAGAATTAGGTTCGGGAGTCGGTTACATGTGGGGAAGGAAGAAAAACTCTTGCACCCCCACAACGCCCACAATTGGTACCTAGTCTTGATCTATGGGTGTTTGCTTGCATTATTCAAAAAGTAGTTATTTTTTTTTATATTTTTGTATTTTCGAAAAAGGAGAGTTTTTAGGATCTAGGCCTTAAAACAACAAAAAAGATTTTACAGCAAACAAAAAAGAAATACATTCTAATTTTAGAAAAAGAATGTGGGATCTAGGCCCATGTGACAGTATTGTATTTGTTTTAGAAAACAAAAGTGATTTTCTTTTTTGAAAAAGAAAGCAAAAATCATTTGAATTCAAATATGAGAATACTGCCACAATTGATATCGGCCCAGGCAGACTAGGATATGAGCATCTAGGACTCAACCCTCATGACCGCCAAGGCCTTATTTTAATTTTTTCTAGAAAATGTACTCTTTGCTTGTCCTTCTTAATTTTTGAAGAAAAAAGGAATGAGAGTCAAAAGAGAAACCATTTCACTTCAAAACATTTGAGAAAAGAAATTTTAACAGTCTAAATATAAAGAGATCAAAGAGAAGAACCTGGGTGGTCTTTTTGTGACCAAATTTGGAGATCCTCCTTTAAAAAGTCTCCCTGAAAACATAAGGTGTTAGAAAGAAAAATGCAGCTTTCGTTTTCCGCCTTGAATCTGTGTCTACACTTCTAGACTGTTTGCTCCTTGCTTTGGAAGGGCCTCCTTTGATAATTGATGTTTGATGTTCCCACTGGATGGCCTCCCCGTTGATGCCTTCTGCGGCTGGAAGAGGAGGAATAATCCTGGGTTTTTCCTCTTGGAAATACAAGGGTATTCTCTCTCTCTGTAATAATTTCTTCTTCTGATACGTGATCCTTGATCTGATATTTTTCCTCTCTTTTTTTCCCTCTGTCTGCCTCTTGGGACAGTATATTTATAGGCGTGTAGAGGAGTATCCATTGGCTAGGCATTAATTGTACCCTTTACAATTCCAATAAGTCAAATGCGATGTCCCGAGAACCTCATTATGGCTCCTTGTTCCTGTGTCTGAAAATAAATAAATCACTTGGGATTTATTTTAATATTCCACTGTATCTAGACGCTTTGGCGAGTAAGGGCTAAATTTACTTCCGGGTGTATTGGCTCCGTTGGGAATTAATAGTTATGCAGTCTCCAGGGTCAATTGTGATGTCCCGAGGAAAATGACATTTAATTACAGAGGCCTCCCGTCCCTATGCTTGAAAACGGAGTCCCAAGGCACTGTTTGTAATTAATGCACTTGAAAAAATGATTTTTGGAGTCTCGATACATTGAAGTCACTACCAGACCTGTAGAGGAGCTATTCTGGAGTTTTTCCGGATCATTAGAATGATTTCCACATCAATGGGTCCTTATTCCACATCAATGAGTCCATATTCCATATCAGTGAGTCCTTACTCCACATAAATGGGCTTAGCCCGGATTTGACCAAGTTTGACCGCTGGATTTGACCTAATTCTGCATCAATAGATCCTTACTCCACATTAGTGAGTCCTTACTCCACATCAATGGGCTTAGCCCGGATTTGACCAAGTTTGACCGCCGAAATCCTTACTCTACATTAGTGAGTCCTTACTCCACATCAATGGGCTTAGCCCGGATTTGACCAAGTTTGAACCTTATCCGAATCGTGGAATCCTTACTCCAATTACCCGGTTGAGCTTAGCCCCTGGATTTGATGTTTCTCCAAAAAGTTTGAGGTGTACACTGATAATAGATCCTTACTCCACATCAGTGAGTCCTTACTCCACATCAATGAGCTTAGCCCGGATTTGACCGAGTTAGCCTGGATTTGACCACGTTTGACCACAGGATTTGGGCTTATTTTGGATCAGTGGGCTTAGCCCGGATTTGACCAAGTTTGACCACCGGATCTGGGCTTATTCCGGATCTGCGGGCTCTTATTCCGCACCAATGGGCTTGGCCCGGATTTGACCAAGTTAGCCCGGATTTGATTTTGTTTGACCTCCGGATTTCACGTTTCTCCAAAAAATTTTAGGTGTACACTTAGTCGCCACATGGCAACTCAACTTGGGCTTTCTTAGGCCTCTCTTATTCTCACTTGCTGTGTAAGGAGAGTGCCTTTGTATATATACTGGGCGAAGGAGAAGCAAAACTGGCAATGTGGGACAAACATGCATATGAAGAACCAAAATTCGTGGAAAATTGACAGATTTGTGGGGCAACTTCAAAAATTCATAACTTTCTCCAAAGAGCTCAGATTAGGTCCAAATGGGTCTTGTTTTGCTCGAATTTCTGTTATCTATCTTCTGAAAGTGGAATCACTCCAAAAGGATCAGCTATTTAGGAGAAAATTTGGAAATACCACATAGAGGTACATGATAAAGTGAGCATTCTGCCTGTCCAATTCAAAAGTTCATAGTTAATTGCACAGAACTCGGATTACCCTCAAACTAGTTGGAGATGATAGATAAAGATGTTATATAACTAATACAATTGACTTTATTCCGATCGAATAAATATTGAGAAAGTTATTGGCAAAATAGTGCGCTATGCACTGGCTGTCTCCCCCAAATTTGTACAAGGTTTGGTTGCCAACTTTGAAAAATCATAACTAATTGATTACAGCCCGGAATATTCTCAAACCAATTGTAAATGATAGATAAAGATGTTATCTAATCAATGCAATTGACTTTGTTGGATTATGACAAGTATCGGGGAAGTTATTAATAAAATAGCGGGCTGTCCACCGGTTGTCCAATTCAACTTGGTACTTTTGTCATAACCATTTCATTTCTCCTCGGAATCAAGTGTGGTCAAGTGCGTTGTTCTCCGAATGTCATCCTCTATCACTTAGTGGTCCTTCGCCAAGTACGGTTGCGATTTAACCCGGTCAAAATGGGGTACAACTTATGCGATGAAGGGAACTTATGCCATTTAATCCAGAACCTGAATGGATAATTAGAGATCATCATAGGGCAGCTAGGGAAGCCACGAGGGAAGCTGAAGAAGCACTGTAGGATTTAGAGGATACAGTTCTAGACATTATGGAGGATATAAGACCTGATGGTAGTGTACAGCAAGAAGGGGCCAATTATAATGGCCAATATCCAGAAGATGAGGGTAACAGATTTAGGCCCAGGACTTTCTTGGACTATGCAAGGCCAACTATGTCAGATCATTACTCGGGGATTAGGCAAGCAAGAGTCCAAGCAAATAGTTTCGAGCTGAAATCGGCATTAATCAACATGGTGAGCAATAATGCATTTGGACGAACAGAAGTGGGTAGTGGGTGACCCACATCAGCACTTGATGAGATTCTTTCAGATGTGTGACACAATCAAGCTTAACAATGTGTCGGAGGAAGCAATAAAGTTAAGACTTTTTCCCTTTTCCTTAAATGATAGAGCTCTTGGATGGTTCAACAGCCTACCGGCTGGTTCTATAAATACTTAGGAGGAGATGCAGACTAAATTTATGTCTGAGTATTTCCCTCCTTCCAACGTGATCCAGCTCAGAGGGGAAATCAGCCGATTTAGGCAAGACGAGATGGAGACTCTTCATGAAGCTTGGGAGAGATTTAAAGACTTGGTAAGAAGATGCCCTGACCATGGAAGACCCCAATGGATTCAAATCGAATCCTTCTACACTGGTCTTCAGTCTCACTCACAAGACAAGGTGAATGCAGCTACGGGAGGATGTCTAATGAATTTGGAACCTGATGTAGCAGCTAAACTCTTAGAAAGACTGTCTTTGGCTGATTGGCAGTGGTCAAATATACGAACTTCAAGGCCAAAGGAGAAGATAGCTTCAGTTGATAACTCTTCCAATGACATGCAAGAGCAGATACGGGCTCTAGCCAAAAGCATGGAAGTACTGGCTCTTAAGGTTGGAGGACAACAGGAAGCTCCACCAGTAGTTGAACAAGCATGGAGTGGAGTTGAACAAGCAAACTTTATTAGAGGAAAGGGTATGTATCAGAAGCAACCCTTCTTCCAACAGTACCAGGGTCAAGGCTATCAGCAACAAAATCCCAACCAAGGTTACCAGAAAAATGCCTTTAACCAGAGTCAGAATAGAGGAGGTGACACTTCAAATCAGTATAAATATATCCCTCCAGGAATGAAGTAGAATCCATATGCTACAGATAATTATTTGCAACCACCTCCAGGTTTTGAGCAACAACAGCAGCCTCATCCTCAGCAACAGTGGAGAAATTATCAGATTGAGGATGAGACGACCAGAAGAGAAGTGGGAGATTTGAAGGAAAGGGTAGGAAGTATGGAGAGCTCTATTAAAAAAATTAAAAAGTTATTGGTTAGTGTGGCACAAAATGCTAATCAAGGAGTGTCTTCAAAATCCTTTCCCAGTGACACTGAAGTTAATCCAAAGGAAAGCTGCAAGGCTATCACTTTAAGAAGTGGTAAGGCATTAAAGGAAGCTGGGGAGCCTACGAAGAAGGCCCTACAAGAAGCACAAACCAAGCCCTTAGCAGCAGAAAATCAGGGAAGAGCTGATGAGAAAGAGAAACAGTTGGGAGTTAACCAATAACAATAACCAATTAAGGTTCAACCAGCTGAAGAACAAAGGCCAAAGGAAGTGAGGCCTATGATGCCATTTCCTCAGTGGATGAGGAATCAAAAGGCAGAAGAAGAAAATGAACACTTCTTAAAGATATTCAAGAAGCTGGAAAGAAACATTCCTTTCATTGAAGCTCTTGAACAGATGCCCAGATGCAAGAAAGTTTTGAAGGACTTCATGATGAAGAAGAGGAAGTACAGAGACCACGAGATTGTTGCTGTCACTAATGAGGTGAGCAATGTGGTTAAGAGGAATTTACCCATAAAGCATAAAGATCCGGGTAGTTTCACTCTTCCGTGTGTAATAGGAGATGCACCACAACAGCAGGCCCTATGTGATTTGGGGGCCAGCATCAATTTAATCTCCTTCGCCCTCTACAAGCAGCTTGGGTTAACAGGGATGAAGCCCACTTCTATCTCACTACAATTTGCTGATCGGTCCACTGGAAGGCCTGAGGGAATCATAGAGGACGTGCTGGTGAAAGTGGGCTCATTTATTTTTCCAGCAGATTTTGTGGTATTAGAGATGGAAGAAGCTATGGGAGTTCAGTTACTCCTAGGAAGACCTTTCTTGAGGACAGGGCGTGCTTTGATTGATGTAACTCAAGGTAAGTTAACCTTAAGGATAAATGAAGATACCCTGGTCTTTCATATGGAAAGAGCTTTGCAAGGACAAGAAGAGGGAAGCTGTCTCTGGATAGAAGACTTTGAGGACTTAGTGGAAGACTTCCTAAATGAGCAGATCGAACAACAAGCTGATGAAGTACTTCACACATCAGAGATCCAGCAGCAAGAGACTGAGGAATTGATCACAGACGAGGAGGAACAAAAATCCAGTCCATTGGAGCAAGCTAAGGAGGAGCATGACGAGTCAACAATCCCAGCGCCAGAACTGAAGGAGTTGCCTGGACACTTGAGGTATGAATTTCTAGATTCCACAAATAGATTTTCAGTAATTGTTGCTTCAAATTTAAATGCTTTGGAATGTGAACAATTGCTAGAAATTCTAAGGAAACATAAAAAGGCCCTTGTGTGGAATATTGAAGATATTAGGGGCATTAGTCTAAGATTGTGCATGCATAAAATCCTCATGAATGATAATTTTAACCCCAATGTTGAAAGACAACGAAGAATGAACCCAATAATGAAAGAAGTTGTTAGGAAAGAAGTTCTAAAATGGAAAAATGCTGGGATCATTTATGCTATCTTTGATAGTGAGTGGGTTAGTCCTTTGCATGTTGTGCCCAAGAAAGGGGGCATGACAGTGATTAGGAATGAAAAGAATGAATTGATTCCATCCCGAACTGTGACGAGGTGGAGAGTCTGTGTGGACTATAGGAAGCTAAATAAGGCCACTAGGAAGGATCACTTTCCACTTCCTTTTATTGATCAAATGCTTGATAGGTTGGCTGGGTATAGCCATTACTGCTTCCTAGATGGGTATTCCGGGTACAATCAGATCATGATTAAATCCGAGGACCAGGAGAAAACAACGTTCACTTGCCCTTTTGGCACCTTTGCATTTAAGAGGATGCCATTTGGGTTGTGTAATGCACCTGCGACCTTTCAAAGGTGCATGATGGCCATTTTTCAGGGCCTGGTGGAGGAGATAATGGAAGTATTTATGGATGATTTTTCTGTGTTTGGTTCTTCTTACTAACAATGCTTAAACAACCTAGATACTATCTTGGAAAGATGTGAAGAGAAAGAACTTGTCCTCAATTGGGAGAAATGCCATTTTATGGTAAGTGAGGGCATAGTCCTTGGGCACAAGGTATCCGCTAAAGGTTTAGAGGTGGATAGAGCTAAGATATCCACCATTGAAACCCTGCCACCTCCAACCAATGAGAAAGGGGTGAGAAGTTTCCTAGGGCATGCTGGGTTCTATAGGAGATTTATTAAGGACTTCTCGAAAATAGCTAAACCCCTAAGTATATTGTTGGAAAAAGATGAAAGATTTGACTTTAATGATGAATGTTTAAAAGCTTTTGAAGTCCTTAAGCACAAGTTGGTCACAGCCCCTGTTATAGTTACTCCAGATTGGGAACAACCATTTGAGCTTATGTGTGATGCGAGTGACTATGCCATGGGGGTAGTTCTAGGGCAGAGGAGAGAGAAAATTTTTAGGGTGATTTACTATGCTAGTAAGACTCTAGATAATGCCTAACAGAACTATACCAATACTGAGAAAGAGTTGCTGGTTGTGGTGTATGGCTGCAACAAGTTTAGATCTTACCTCTTTGGGTCTAAGGTTGTTGTTTATACTGACCATGCAGCTCTTAGGTATTTGTTAGCTAAGAAGGAAGCTAAGCCACATTTGCTAAGATGGGTTCTCCTCTTACAGGAGTTTGATTTAGAGATTAGAGACACTAAAGGAGCCTTAAACATTGTTGCAGATCACCTTTCTTGAGTTGAAAATGCACCTAAGTCTTTACCTATCTCTGATGACTTTCCTAATGAGGTAGTGCTTCAAGTAAGCCAGCTTCCTTGGTTTGCTGACATAGCAAACTATTTAGCCAGTGAGTTCATACCTAAGCAATTTGATTACCACCAGCGAAAGAGGTTCATAGCAGATGCACAGAAGTATATTTGGGATGACCCTATCCTCTATAGGCGTTGTGCAGATCAGGTAATTAGAAGGTGTGTCCCTAAGGAGGAAATGGATGATATTTTGCATCATTGTCATGCATCAGATTATGGGGGCCACTTTGGAGTGCAAAGAACAGTGGCCAAGATCATGCAATGTGGGTTTTACTGGCTGAACATGGTTAAAGACACCTATGTCTTTGTTAAAACTTGTGATAGATGCCAAAGGGTAGGTGGTCTATCTAGGAAGAATGAGATGCCCTTAACTGGAATCCTTCCAGTTGAAATCTTTGATGTTTGGGGTATAGACTTTATGTGGCCATTTCCCATTTCTGATGGGTATTCATACATTCTGTTGGCTGTGGATTATATGTCTAAGCGGGTAGAGGCAATCCCAACAAGAGTGAATGATGCTAGAGTGGTGACTAAGTTCCTCACAAGAAATATCTTTAGCCGTTTGGGACACCAAGGGCTATTATTAGTGATAAGGGTAGTCACTTTTGTAACAAACTGTTTGATAAATTGTTGGCCAAGTATGGAGTCAACCATAGGAAGTCCTTAGCTTATCACCCACAAGCTAATGGGCAAATGAAGTGTCCAACGAGGAAATAAAAGTTATTCTTGAAAAGCATTTGGAGGAAATATAAAGGATTAGTCCTTAAGGCCCACGATGAAGCCTTATGGGCTTATAGGACAGCCTCTGAAGACTCCGTTGGAATGTCTCCTTCTGAGAATCCTATAAGCAGAGTGCCATCATTTGCTGTGTAATTAGAACACAGAAACTCGAAATGGGCCTTGAGAAAATTGAATTTTGATCTGAGAGACCAAGGAGAGTGAGGATGACTCAATTGAGTGAGTTAGAAGAATTTAGAATGGATACTTTATGAGAGTCTTTAAAATTTACAAGGAAAGAACAAAGAAATGACATGATAGGCAATTAAACAAAATGTAACCACAGGACAAAAGGTTTTATTATTCAACACTAGATTGAGGTTGATTCTAGGGAAGTTGAATCCAAATGGATGGGGCCATTTGTGATAGCGATAAAAATGCATATATGGGAGCTTTGAGCTCCAAAGGCGAAGATGGCAAGAAATTTTGGGTTAATGGAAATAGGCTGAAATCTTATTATGACCTTACGAGAGGGAGAGTTATTGATTCCCTCTCTTTGAGCCTACATGATTATATCTTAGGGTCTAGCTACGGACTTTAAATAAGCGCTTGTTGGGAGAACTTGCTTAATTGCTTCTTTTAAATTTATTTTATTGTTTGCTGTTTGTTGCTCACAGTGTAGGAGATATAGTTTGGTCTTCTTATGCCTTTGGAGGCCTAGAACTGCTTATTTGGGCTTTTGACTGGGATTTCTCTGCAATGAAATGTGGCCTACTTGCCAAATTAAAGAGCAGTTTTCAGAACATGACTCAAAGACCTGAGGACTTTCAAGTGGGAATCATGCGAGGAATTTGATACATTTTGTACCCCGCAGGGACCTACCAACTTGATGGTGAGCAAAAATGGAGCACATTTGAGCCAAGCACGGCTTGCAAGTGGCAAATGCACGTGATATTCATAATGAGCTTGTCTCCTAGGTCGAACAAATGAAAATGTGTTTTTAAACTCGAGAAATTGGGGAGAAATGCCGACGGGTAAGTATCTTCTACTCTCCCTTCATGCCATGAGGACATAGCATACTTTTAAGTGTGGTGTGGGGAGTGACTTGAGCCACTTGTTTGTCCTTTATGTTGTGTGATTGCTGTCTTGTTTTGTTTAAATGTTTGGTTTGTTTGTTTTCATTGTCCTTTATTTTTATTTTGTGTGATTGTTTGAGTTGCTTGAGTATGTGATTTGCATGTGGAGAGGCATGGATATTAGGTATGCAATTTTGGCTTAAATTTTAGATTTTATACACATTAGTATCATGTTGTGATAAAATTTATTGAGGTAATTAAGGTGTGTTATGATTTGGTTTAAGCATGTCTTTACTTCTTGAATGATATCACCACTTGTTTTGGAGTGAAGTTTGAATATTAGGCGGAGCATGACATCTTGGGATAACACTAGTGACCCCGCAGAGTTGAGTGAAAATCCAAGAAAAGGAAATGAGAAAAACCTCTTTATCCCATGAGTGGCATTCATGGTTTATGGGGTAATAGTTTTCTTTGATCCTCTTAACTTTGACGTGGTTATTTAATGGTAGGACTTAAAGTAAGCATGATGATTACTATTAGTGCGATGCTTGGTGTGTTATTTAGTGTCTGAGGTCATTTAAGTCCCTTTGATTTCTATGTATCCTAGTTTTGATTTTGTTGTGTTATTTATATAGAAGACTATGATGCACAATGTAGAAAAAGCCCGTCACTTAATTTGATAATGGGATGTGAGACACTCGGTGTATTTTGTCTCTCCCTACTTAGCAAAAATGGCTAGGGGTATGCATTAGAAAAACTAGTCTTGTTTATGTGTGAAAAAGAGTGAATAATCCGTCAAGGGAGGCATAAAATCGAACCTTATAGGGTTATTATTTAAAACAAGTGTGAAAAAACAAAAAAAACACAAAGTTTTTTAAAATAAAGCCATAATGGTTGAGTTGTGTTAGTTTTAGAGTGTTGAGTTCAAATCTTTGCTCGAGTGTGTTTTCATCGATCGTTAAAATAGAGTGTGAGTTAGTTGAGAGCATAGAATAGTGTGTGAGTTTTCAAACAAAGTAGAATAGAGTGTGTTTCCTTTGATGAGCACCATAGGGAGCTCTCATGTTTGTTTGGCAAGAACAATCAATAGCTTATGGAAAAGGTTGAGGGGATTTAGAAATCCTTTTGATAACTTCAAAGTCTTGTTGTGGGCGCGAGATTGAAAAAAAATTTATATTTGAGTGAGGCAGCTTTATCCTTGTTGAGAACTTTAAGGAAGCTAGGAGCTATTTTATCATGGAATGCTTGTTGATATCTAAGGCTTTCAGATATGATGTTAACATGGTTTGTTGGACTTGTGGTATAGACATGGTAGTAACTTATGATTCGTTTTGGTTATTTAAATGTCATTTATCGTGATAGAGTTGTATGCTTGGAAACCCGCGATCTTTGTTTTTAATATTTATTTATCTCCACTTGTTTGGTGTGTGTTTGTTTTCTTTGCATTTGTATGTTTTTCTAAAGGACAAGCAATGGTTCAAATAGTTGTATCTGATAGCGTGCATTTATATAGTTATTAATATATTGGGCGTTAAGAGAATGACTAGGGCTTAATTTACTCATATTTCATAGATATTTGCTCTAACACCTTAGGGGCATGCTGTTCTATATGTGTGTTTTTGAGTTGTTTGGCTTGGTTTTAAGGTGATTCCTTCCTGAGCAATCAGCTAGATCATCTTATCTACTAAAAAGGAAGCTTGTGGCAAAATATGGCTTAAAAGGAGGCATTTGGAGGCTCCAAGCGACAAAGAGCTACAGAGGCCGCTTCAACGCCATGGTTCTTTGGAGTAACTGCGTTTCATTTATTTGACCATGAAGATGACCTTACCAATATCAGAAGAGAGGGAAGGTTGCTCCAAATGATGCCATGTACTCCCATAAAAACTTCAAGCAAGGGCGGCAAAGATTTTACCGTGATATGGGATTTGATTTTTTGACCTTGGGAAGCATCAGCTGATCTCACGTGCGGACAAAAGTTTCTCCAAATGATGTCATCTACCTCTCATAAAAGTTTCAGACCATTTGGAGGTGCCGGTGACAATGACCTTTGTCAGCGGCAGGGATCTTTATGCATGGAAGGCTTATCGATGTGATAAAAGTCTTGGGTGAAGTTTGAGCAAATGGAGGTGCAGTGACAATGACCTTTAGTGCGGGCAAGAATGTTTACATGCGAGTCACTTTTGTTTTATTATCTTTGATGATTTTTCTTTTAAGGACTTGATCAATTACGCTTGGTGGTTGTATAATGGTGGAAGGTAAAATCAAATCATATTAAAGCTTACCTTTGTTGATTAATGGCGACAACTTCTGCGACAAGACGTTACATTACACAACTGCCTACTCATAAATAGAGGCCCTAAAGGCACATTCTTGGACAATAATCTTGAGAGGCATGCTGGGGTTTGGAGAGGGCCTTGTGTTGGGAAGTTTTGGAATTGGGATTCTTATTTCTTGGTTCTAAGATGATGTTAACTTTATTTGTTTATGCTTTATCAAGAACATGTTTAGTAATTTTCTTAATCTAGGGGAGCAATGTAGCCCCATATCTTCTTTTATCTGGTCCTATGAATATTGGGTTTGTTTTTATTGAATTGCATGATTTATGAATTTGTTCTTAATCTTATATCTCTAAATTTTGTATACACCTAGGTTTCTTAGCCTTAGTTTGGGGCGGATCATGGATTAATAGCATATTTGTGATTGGTGTGACCATTATCCTTTCAAAAATATGATAAATAGGCTTTTGTTGTTACTACCATGATAACCATTGGGGCATACAGCACTTGAAGATGCATCGATGCAATCTTTTTCCATAGTGACCCAATATAGCATGATCGTATGATTTGTCTTGTTAATGCATGCTATTTGCATGTGAACCACATTCCCCTTAGCACTTCCTTCATTATTAGTGTTGATTCTTCTCTTGCCACACACGTTAATACCATGTCATGGTTTCTCTTATATAAGTGAGCATCAAGATAATAGTTGGATCTGGACAACGGATATTTCTTTTTATGGACTCGAAGCCTCATTGAGGATTCTTGTTTAAGCAAATCTTGTCTAAATGTTATCGTACCAAAGCTTTTCCTCTGTATTTCCTTCAATGGCCATACAATGTACGGGATATCTTATATCGCGGATGTCAAGGTGAACTTCCAATTTTGTGTCTAATAGAAGGAGGGAGGCTAGAAGTTGCCGGTCATCGAGGAATCGATTGTATTCCCTTGGCATATGCTCGAATGTGATGTCTTTAAAGTGCTCGGCTAACTCATAGCGGACTTCCGATATGGGATTAACTTGTGGTTCCGAGTTTCCCATTCTCCCCTTACTTGAAAAATGATGACGCGAGAATCACCAAACACCTAATTTTGATTCGTTTCCTAGTGCTTCTTGAAGTCTATCACACGGGCCTCGTATTACATATATTATTGGTACATGGGAAGATTAGCCCATTGCCATCGGGAAATGTTAGCCCTTCGGGATATCGGGATGGCTGACACCCATACCACAAACTGAGGCTATATCAAACCACATGGTCCATATGTCGAATGCTTGGGTAGTAAGAATGTTAACATGCTCTTTAGGAAAACCTATGATCGTAGGCTCGTAGTCTTCCAATGCTCATCGCCAAGCAATCGGCTATTGCACTTCCTTTATGGCTTTTGAGGCACGTAGTGTTGGAATAGTACTATATAAAGCAACGTGTAATCCTAATTATGTAAAGATTATTTAACGATTAATTGAAATATATTTTTGTTTAAGTATTTATTAGATTGCATTATTTTGCTTTCTTATATGGCTAAGCATCCCATAACATCATTACTTATCAAAGTCTAATGCTGGTATGTGTGGGACACATACAATAGATCCACTAATTAGCTGAGTATAAAATTGGTTCTGATCGATGAATGGAGTTTGGGATGCTGTTCGATAAGATTGTGGTGTAGACTATTTTCAATTGTGGAGTGATCTAATCTAGGATCATTGTAAAGTTTTACAAATAGTAGTGCTAGTATGTAATTATACATATTAGAACAGGACAATGATAGAATAAATTCTTTAACTAATCTTTGTTGCATTGTATGAAGAATTTTATATTATCGTTGGATGAAGCCGATTTATGAATTGATCTTAATTCGGACGTTTGATTAACTCATGTCTATAATTTATGTCTTTTAACTTATCAATGGGTGAGGCTTAGTGGCAGATACCTCGATATCTTGGAGATATAATAATATAGATAGTGGGAGCGTCAAGTCAGGTGCGTGGAATCATTTAACGGGATACGAAGAGTAATGATATTCAACTACAAGAAATCGGAGCTACCGTAACATCAAAAGATAATACTATTGAAAAGTGTTATAATATGTAGGTATTAGAAAAGTGGTAAGTTGAATTTGATTACGCGCCTAGATATTTTCAATACATGGGGTGTTTTGGCGAAATGTAAGTGTTCTGGCACTTAAATTAAATCCCCCTCTTTTGCTCACCAAATTAAATCGACTTTCACTCGACCATCTTGTTCATCACCCTAAACCAAAATGCTCTCTCCCCAAGCATTCTCTTCTCTCTCTACGATTCTTGATCCCGTTGGTGCGCCTCGTGCGGCTGCGCGTCATGCGGTGCTTAGAATCATGTGCGGCGTCTCACGGCGACCCGGTGGCGGTGGAAACTCCCTCTCTTCTCTATTCAAGCGTTCCCCGACGATCGGCCGGATCGCACCCCTGCGCTGGCTCGCTTGATTCCATGGATCGTGTCGTCGGCGGTGCTTCTCCTCGGCGGACGGCTAAAGCGTCGGCCTTGGGACCTCACTCCCGGTGATGCGGGCTCGCACAGTCGTGTGGTGGGCCCAGATCGGAGGGCTTGGGGTGAGCTCACTAGGTCTTCACGATTCGCACTTACCAGCTTTCAACAAGAATTCCCAGTGGTTGTTTTCTTCCTTTTCCATGAAATATATTCATGATGTACATATACGCACCACTTGAAAGTGAATATTTTGGTGCCTTAAATGTTGTAATCGTGCAAATGCTCTTTCCTCGGGAAAACCAAGGAATCACATAGATGTAAGACATCGTTTAGACTCAAAAAGGCAAAGGGAAGAAAAGGTTATTGAGTGCATGTTCACTTCATCTTAACATAGTTCTAAAGCAATGAATCAGAGTTTACTTATATAAATCCGACTATCGTGTGCCATGTGTAGTTATTTCGGATGGCCTTCTCTGAGTTTAAAAAAGTGGAGAGGTGTGTGTTTATTACGTCGGAAACATTTTCCTTGGGCCTATTTTTAAGTTGGATTAAACTCTGATTTTGCGGGCTGATTTAATGCCAAACTTTTGGAATCATTGTTGCCTTTTTAGTTAAGAAGAATAAAAAAAATCAGGCTGAACATTGTTTGGGAGTTGGCACCCTACAATATTGTACCGTTTGGAGGTACAATCACTAACCCTATCTAGTAGGAGTTTTCACGTAAGTAAGTCTCATGATTATAGTGTTGCAAACATTAGTATTTAATAATATAATTATCATGATTATAGTGTCTCATAATACGATTTTGCCGTAGTTTTCATGTAAATGTTGGCTATTTAAATGTGATTTCTATTATGATGAAACTTGAAACCGGAGATGTATTTGAGAATCTAGTACATTTGTGTTGTAGAGTAACCATGATCTTGTCATAGCCACGTAATTAGATCTGTCATTTATGCCTTCTTGTACCTTTATTTTCTCCATGAAATTTAACATGTTTTTTCCACATTTGCATGCTAAACAATTTAGGTGAAATAGATGACAAACCTTATTTTCGGCTTATATGTTTTCATGGGGTGTCTTGCATGGGGAAATTTACAAACCTATATTTGAATGTTCGATCTCCATGTGAATTTCATCTATCTAACTTTTTGTAATTACTATAAACTTATCTGAATGTATGGCTGGCTTTAGTGGGATGCCGTATACATAAACCATATGCCTTTGAGTTTGTATTTTCCAAAATGCCTAAGCACGTCCTTGTCCGTGGTGCTTATTTGTAGTAATGTTTATGTAAAATATTTGATTTCTACATGTTTCCTCTTAAAATATCTTCTTGATATTTCCGTTATCTTACAATAAATGAAAGAGTAATGCGTGATCCTCCCTTTTAGTTAAACAATCACGTTATAATTTATATTAATACCCTTATTTGATTAACTTTATTTTTATCTACTAATGACAATGATAATTTTTTCTTTCAAAATATGACTTATGCAAATAGACATCTTCTCTTGTCATTGATAATGTTAACTTAGTTTGATCAAGCTTTTCCCTTTTGGAATATAAATCCTAAAATCCTTAATGTTCTTCTTGCTATATTAATGAGGAAAGATATGGATATCTTATTGGTAAAATTCCCAATAAGATCCCTTTTAAAGTTATATGATTTGCTCATGACCACAATTTTATATTTCGATGCCCATTGAAAAGGTAAATTGTGTTGATTATTTAATAGGTGGTGACAAACCATGTCGATCCGCGATTAGATGATCACCTTGCTAAGGTTTATCATCTTTTTTATTTCCACTTTGGTTGCATTGATCTTGTAAATGATGATTTTAATTTTTTTTTCAATATTTTGCTAATTACTTCTTATAAAGATGGATAAAAAATTAGTTTTTTCCCTTTCTTCTAAAGATGCAAGCATCTTTAATAGTTTTGATAGCTGACAAACACAACTAGGCTTTTGCTAAGCAGTTTAATTCTTTTGGCTATATTGTAGGTTCGAGCAAAACATAAGGAAGTTTGCCTCCGTAAAAGGCAGGTCCTCTGGGAGAAACAATTCTTGAATGCTACAATTGTGGTTGCGAAATGTATTCCTTCTTGGATTTATTTCTTCCAAGATAGAGTGTTATTGTTCTCCTTTGTAGGGAACCTTGCTTGAGTGTCGATGCGTTGAAGGACATGAGGCGTGGGACTGAGTCGATGGTATCAGCATTGACGATAGATGTTTTGCGATGGTTGTTTAAAGGTTAGCATATGCGAGGTATATTATGTTTTTATAAAGTGATATGTTTTTTCCTTGAATTTGTGAATTAGTTTCTCTTTGTAGGTCCCATCCAAACGAGGCGGTTGTGGCTTGCCAGATCGGTACACAACAAGCAAATAAAGTAGAAGAACTTTGGAATTCAAATCTGATGCATCATTAGAAAATCTTGAGAAGCCTGGTGTGGACGATGAACCTCGAAGTGGTCTTGAAGTATGATGATGCATACCAAGTGTTGGGTTATATGGAGCGATGTTTGAATATTACCATAATAGTTAGTTGTCGCAGCTCCAGTTTTTGGTTGAATATAACTAGTGATGAAGTTGCACTTTAATCATATCGATATATAACTCATTGATGTTCTTGTTGCGATATGAAAATGTATTTGCACCACTCATCAAGCTTGAAGCTGACTATGATAAAGTAAGCATCATAGCTTCTTATTTGTTACCTTGTAAATCTATTTTCAGCTTTGTTTTATTTGGAACCTTTTTGTTGTCGATTTTTTTGGGTTTTTACTTGTCCTTCTTTAATTTATTCATTGATGTTTTGATATATCCATTTTCAAGCAAAAAGATCATCAAGACAATCATTTCTGTGTTTTTTTTATTTTATTTTGTTCACACCATTACTTTATTACGTTAGATGATGAAAGAATCTCAAAGCAAAGACCATGTCATAATGCGGTGGGATATTGGTCTCAACAAGAAAGGCATGCAACCACCTACGGGTAAGTTTTAGGTAATGCCAATTCATGCCACTAAGCCTTTTCCTTGCACTTTTTTACCGGTTTGGAAGAAGATCGACATACTATTTTCTTTATTATATGCGATATTCTTATAAAAAAAAATGATTTAAAATATT
Source organism: Taxillus chinensis (assembly GCA_023512835.1). Taxonomy (NCBI): domain Eukaryota; kingdom Viridiplantae; phylum Streptophyta; class Magnoliopsida; order Santalales; family Loranthaceae; genus Taxillus; species Taxillus chinensis. Next base: position 48,484,251 of record CM042091.1, read on the forward strand.
TAATCAAAATGTTTGTGAGTTTGAGAACACTTTGAATTATGGTCTTGAAAGAGTTTGTGCATGGATTTAGCATCCTTGATATGTTGTATTTCATTGCCAATCCTATTGCATTGCTTCTTTAAAGTATATAAATGACTTACTTATTACTTGATTATTTGCTCTTTGGAAATAGGATTGTTATTGGTTATGATGAAGGAACTATCATGGTTAAAATTGGTAGAAGAACCTATAGCTAGCATGAATGGTAGTGGGAAGATCATTTGAAGTTTGATAATGAAATTCGACGTGTGAACATCAAAAGTGTGGGAGGGTTGATTTTGGGGTTGGGACTTAAATGCTACGATGGTGCACTAGGGCCTAATTGAAAAAGTGAACCTGAACACATAAGTATATATAAATGAAAAATAATTTTAAAATAGTTAATCTTGATAATTGATAGACAACTTATGTCAAAAAGTTGATAACAAAGACTTTAGTAGTAAGCTCTAAGTATGGATTTATACCGGTACATGATGTTTCCACGTAGAGTGTTAATTACCATTCATCATCACTTATCTTAAGCTGTCGGTGACTTTAAACTGTTAATTAGCTTCTAAATGTTGATACTTTCATACCTAATAATCTTGGCGGTTAATTATTGATTTTTTCTTGCGAGAATGAAGGGCTTGCAATTTATTACAGCATGGAATGAAGATGACATTACTAGGGATTTTGATTGGTCCCATTTAGTATTTATATTATGATTTGTAAAAGATAGATGTTATAAAATATTTTGGACATGTTGGTTATTTTGGATTGTAATACTTTAGAATCTTGATGGATGTTAATAATAATTTAGATAGTTTGGTTTTTGAATATTGGTTGTTTTTATAATATATAAGTATTTGTGAAATTGTAATCAACAATTGTAAGCATTTGAGAAGGCTTGCTATATTTATATGTTATCAATTGTAAGCCTTTTTGGTGTGTTAGGTGCAGTAGCTATAATATGTTGGTCGCTTTTTACGTAATACAAAAAAATCATATTGTAGCAATTTTGACAACACTAATTGTAACACGATAAAAAGTGTTATGTAAAAAGTGCTATGGTAAGCTAAAAAAAGAAGCTACGAAAATGTTTAAATAAGACAATAACATGTGTTCTTTGTATGATCTGTTAATAACATAAAATCATAACACATCAAAAAGTGTTAGAAAGGTGGGGGACTTTCCATAAATAGCGGACCTAACACCCCAAAAAGTATTACGGTATCTCTGATAACACATTTTATATCTTAAAGGCTTGATTTCTTGTAGTGTTCCCATGTTGTTTAATTGAGATTCTTGGGTAGATCAGCGCTTGTAATTATATTAGATATAATTTATTATAAATCCTAATTCATGATTGGATCATGTATATGTATGCCATTAAAATTAATGGAAACATAGATAAAGATATAATTAGAGAGATTAAGCGGAACCTATTGATACATTACAATTATGAATATCATAGTGGAGGATTATATCATATGGCGATCGAGTTATATCGATGGACAAATCCTTTGTTGTGGATTCTTGTAATTATATCCGCTTAATCTTGAAGCTGCGTTTTTAGTCCACGATCGTGGCTAGGACTAAAACTAATAAATAATAATTTAATTGATTAATGAAGTTAATTAATTAAATATTATTGATTAGACTTAGATTAAGTGGGTCCATTCGGTCTAGCACTTATGGTTTATTCTTGTATGAAATCTTGGATCATTGTGAGATTATTCTTTGGCTGTGTTTAAGAGCTAATTAATTAACGTGTGTCAATATATATTTAAGAGTTAAATATATATTACATGGTTATTTATTTAATTAGACTAAATAAATAATAATAAATATTTTATCCATTTAATGTGATTAAATGAATAATTATATTATTTATTTATTTGATGAATAAATAATATTGGATATTTATTTAATTAGTTTTGTTGTGTAATAATCATATTATTTAAAGAGTTTAAATAATATGTATTATTATTATTTAACTAAAGGGGCATATCTTAATATTAATGAGGGTAACCCTAGGTGCATAAATAGATTCATAGCCTCTAGGTTAAAGGGTATGCATGTGCGATCGTTGACAACCAAGAGAGAGAGTAGGTGACTAACCCTAGCAAGGTTGCGTTCTTGTTCCTTGATCAAGGGTGCCACTATCTTCTTGAGAGGTGAATAGTAGAGAAGGCTATTTGGTGTTGAATCCAAGAGGGTCGAGGGCGATCAAAGGCAGATCGTGAGTTGGTTCTTAGAGGAAAAGAAGAGGGTTAACTTCGCGTTCTTCGAGGTTGATTTCTTCTTTTTGCTCTTAGCTAAATTAAATTAATTGATTCATGTTTATATCCTGGTGTTTGTTTAATGGAATAAAAAATTTTAAAATCCGTTTCCACTACGGTTAATCGTTAACCTATTCAAGTATTCCAACAATTGGTATGAGGCTTTAAACATGTTAATCAATTTGTTTAATTTGGCCTTGGATGTATGAATAAAAGTAGCGACACTCTAGGGTTTATATGTTTATACATGAGATGTATGTTACAAGTGGTGTATGGATTTATATATTTTGTTCATGTGATGAATGATTTAATATATATTAATTGTGATGGTTCTTGAAGCCTTGGGATCTTAGATTTAGTTGTATTTACATGAGATGTAATTTGCTAGAGGGCAGTCTATTATTCTTGTGTTTCCATGCTAGTTTCTTTATTTTATTTTTAGCATCTTGTAAGCCAAAATTGGCATAAGTTTATTTTTATGTAATATTCATGGAGCTTGGAAGAAAAGTTTATGGCTGTTGTGAAGTCGATGCGGACTCCGATGACTTGGTTTTCCACGAAGGTTCCTAAGTAGCCACTGACCCTCTTCCTCTGGGGTGATGCGTTCGTCTACTTCTTCCCTCTTCTTAATATAGTCTCGATCTATTTTCCCTCGGTACAGCCTTTGCAAAGCTCAACTACACTTCTAGCCTTTGGATTCTGTGTGTAGAGTGTGATTCTACTTAGAGGATAGCTCTCATGTAGCGTAATTAGCGTGGCTTGTATTATGCCCTCCAAGATATGTATGCAAGATAAACACCGAGTTTTGGTTTGTTGGGCTTGGATCTTGTGTGGGGCTGGACCATACCTCGTACATCTTTTTGCCTTTTCTGAAGCATGGTTCTCTTAAGTGAAGTCACGATCTTCCATGCCAAACAACACCGGAATAATCGATGATGCCCGACCTATCTTCCACTTTATAGTGGTGCATGTCTGATTCCTCCCCAAGGACCTAAAGTGAGACCCAATTATAGTCCCCACGGCTATAAGTCATGGGAGACCACGAAGACCAAGGAGCATTCCGGGTAATGTCGGCTTCTACGAGGTTCTCGCTTCTTTCTCCGGTCTTGAAAGCCTTGAGGTAAGCTCCACTTACTAAGCGAATATCCCGATAGTGTCTGGCTGGTGGCTGATACACAACGGGGAAAACGCAGAAACCTTACAAAGGAAAGGACCTTGACGACCGGAGTGCACAAGAGAGCGGGCACCCATGAGGCCCGAGCCCTTACTCCTTAGATAAGTAAGAGATCGAATGGTTTCAACCAATATAAACGGAGTAGGGTCACATCCTTTGAGCACTGTTGGACCAAATTTAATTGCTCCATCGATGTGGGCCGGTATCCTCGGGAAAATGACTAGCCCTTATAGCTAACGTAAGCAATTTGTTTGCCACAGACCATTGCTGTCATGTCATTTCTTTGATTGTTGCCCATGGAAGATATTCCTGCCCATCATAGGTTGTGGCTGTTGGTGAGTCCCATCTTGCTTTCCATTATCTCGGCAAAGGCCCTTCGACATGATCTTACGGGCTCCGAGTAGATAGATCTTCATTTTGTTTTCCATGGGGATATTCATTAGCCTTCGGTATTCTTCAATGGTCAGAACAAGATCTACGCGGTTGAAAGCAAAACACCACCGTCGAGGCTCCCGAAATATATTGATGCCCTGACATATCCTTGTCGGCCGATAGCTCGGTCACATGGAGCAAACCCCAAGCTGCTGTATATAGATGTTTTTCCTTTTGTCGACCAACTCCATATCGTCCATACCTCCTTAGTATAGTCCAGTCTTCCGTGATAGCATGTTAGCTTTGTGGGCTTCTCCTGGTGGAAAATCTCGGCGAAGTTGGATGTCCCCAAATGCTTGGGCCACCACTGACGGACCTCTTTATCTTGAAGGCTTTTAAGAGATGATGAAAGTTGCCATGCCTATATGAATGTAGTGTTATGCATGATGACGAGGTTAGGATAGCGATTAAACGCATAAACACATATCAAGGTAGATAGGCGAGGATAAAAGAATAAACCAATAATAATATGCGAGGGGGATGACTTAAGGACTACCACTACAAAACAAAGGTTAGCATGGCATGAAATGAGTAAACAACATGTGAGTCGATGCCTACAACGAGCTTCATTGCTAGACTTTATCTTATTCGTTGGTTCCCAGAACTTCCTCCCTCAGAGGGCTCAAGTACACCATGACATTTACGAAAGGGTGGTCTTAAAAGGACAAACCTAAAAGAACCTCAAGCTTGAGTAAGAGTACGAGGCCTTATTGCGAGATAATGATCGACTCATAGGGACCCGTCTTGAACCTCGCTAACCTAGATAGTGATAAACCGGTATAGGGTTATGCATGGATGCAACGGAGTAGGGAAAACGATAAATCATAACTATCATGGCACATTTTTCACAAATATCATGGCGGTTAAAGCATATAAATAAATCACAATTACGGTTGAGAAAACAAAAATGGCGGTTAAAGTGCATAAATAAATCCATGATCGGTTAAATATATACAAAAAATAAAAGAACCTCCTATTCTAATTCTAGACCTAACTCTCTAAGTTTGTACAATGTCCCCGTGAGTTGCCAGCGCATAATCGGTGTTTCATCCGGAGCCCGTTTGGGGTGGGCTCCCGAAACTAAACCAATGGTGAGAAATTTAGAGTCGCCACCAAGCATTTTTAGGGTGCGGAGTTGGATACCCTCTACTTTGAGTAGTTTAGGGTGTGGTCTACGTTATCGAGAGAAGGGTTAGGGAATTGGTTACGTGTAGGGAAGGATTACCTTTATAGAACTCTTTCAATATCTATTTTAGGAGGAGGAGGTCTCTATATTTATTTTCTTTGTTTTGGATTGGGTTAAGGACTATGGTTTTCTAGAAGTATATGTTTTTTATTTAGCTAAGTTATTTGTCAAAGTTATGGTTAAAATTGATTTACCTTAAATTTCTAGGAAATCTAAAAGTTTTGTTTTGCCTTTTTATTTGAAGTGAAAAATGAAATCCTAAGGTTTTGTTTTGTTTTTATTTTTTATTTTTGTTTTGTTTTTTTTTGTTATTGAAGTGGGAAATGAAATCCTAGGTTTTGGTTTTTTTTTTTTTTATTTTTTTCCATTTTTATTGATATTGTTGTTTTTTTTTGGTTGGAAAATATTTTTGGGTCCTAAGTTATTGGTCCTAAGTTAACGTTTTTTGTTTGGAAAATGAAATCCTTAGGTTGGAAGATGAAATCCTAAGTTATTTGTCTTAAAAATTGAAATGCTTTTTCGTAAACATTATTTTTATTTCCTTTTTTGTTTTCATTTTGTTTTTGTTTTTTTTTGTTTTTTTTTTTGTTTTTTTGAAAGGCTGTGAACTACCACAAGTTAAACAATGACAAATAAAGTTGTGTGTGATTGTAACATCCACGAATCAAAATAACAACTCACTCTTTTTTTCTTTTCTTCATCTCCTCCCTTTTTTATGTCTCTCTTTGCTCTCTTTTTTTCTTGTTCTCTTTACTATACTTTACATATTACAACATATACATATACAACAAAAATAAATACAAGGAAAATATAACATAAATCTACCAACAACATAAAAAACAAAAAAAACACTAGATATTACATCAAGTATAAATATAAATAAATGAAAAGTTAACAAATACAAAGTAACTCGACCGACTTTGGGGCTTCAAGTGAGGTTGTCCGTTTGAACTATCACATGCCTGACCGAAAGTCGCCTCTTTGGAACACACGATTACAAAATTGACAAATTCCGAGTAAGCAAAATTATGAAAAGCAGCTAGGGTTGAATTTGGAGAGTGCGGTGGTATGTTAGAATTTAGAAATTGATGAAAAGGATTTAATCGTGATAGAGAGAGGGAGGATAAACTATGATAGAGATCTTTGTTTTGGGTGAGAGAACCATACGAGAGAGAGAAGGAGTATTTTTTGGTTTTTTTTTTTTTTTGAAAAGGGAACTCGTAGGGAGAGAGAGAATATAGGAAGGAGAGGGTTTTTCTTGTGTTTTGGATTTTTGATTTTGATTTTGGGAAAAGGAGAGAGTTTGGGTGAATATCCGGGTGTTACGTGCAAGGGAAAGAACTTGGGCGTATCGATCTCGGGCGTATCCTCTCTTTTTCATGTGGACAAGAATATTGGATTTAAAGGGGTTGGATACTTCTTATTAATTGCTGCATTTAATCTTTGTATTATTAATGCTAGAATTTTTATTTCCGTCCCCTGCCTTTTGTCGGAAGGAAAGGCGACACATGCGGCTCGTGATTGTCCTTTTTAAGTTTTTTTTTGACACATGTGACCAACAGGCATTGACAAGCATCTCTGACAAATGGCCAGCTAATAAAAGCATGTCTCGTGATGACACAGGAAAAAGCCAACGGAAAATAAGGCCAAGGGGTCAAAAGTCCAAGGTCAAAGGGTCGAAGTGTCGGTAGGTTGAAGTGTCAGCAGGGTCAAAAGTCAGTGGGTCGAAGGTCAAGGGTCGAAGGTTACTCGCCGAGTCGAAGGTCAAATGTCGAAGGGTTGAAGGTTACTCGCCGAGTCGAAGGTCAACCCTCGAAGGTCAATGGTTGAAAGTCAACACTCGAAGGTCGATGGTCAACATTTTTTTTAAAATCTCTTAATTACCTTTTTACCCCACCAAAAAATGCCAAAAGGACAAACTTTTGGGAGATTGTTTGGGAAGCTCCGTATTCACCTAAATAGTCATTTTGGAGAATCTCGCATGGTCACATTTTTGGGCCCTTTGACCAGGGGCATTGACCGTCTTTTGGCGAGTTTGACTTTTTCCAACAAATATTCTTTTGGCCATAACTTCCTTCGTTTTAAGTCAAAATTGAGCTCGGTTAAGTGCGTTAGTCTCCAAATTTCATCCTCTATCACTTGGTATTGGTCTTGAGGCACTTCAAAGACCTGTAGTAGGAATTTATCGATTTTGGGCTTCCCTGCATGTCAATGTATCCATCTTATGCAAAATGAGGTTAACATCAACTCCAAACCATTCCTTGGTAGTGGGGAATCTTTATGGACCTATTTAACAAGGTATATGGCATGGGCGAGAAAGGTAAATATAAAATGAGGTTAGTATTCCAACTCGGACAAAATGGGGTCCAACAATGTGTATGCATAGAATATTTTTAGAAGATAAGAGCAAAACTAGCATAGAGCATCAAAGAAGATTAAACGCAAACATGAAGGAGGTGGTGAGAGCTAAAGTGACTAAACTTCTTGATGTTGGAATTATCTATTCCATTTCAGACAGTCCATGGGTGAGCTTTGTACAAATTATGCCAAAGAAAGGAGGGGATGACAGGTGGTCAAAAATTTAGAGAATGAGCTTATTTGTACAAGAACTGTCATGGGTTGGAGAGTTTGCATAGACTATCGCAAACTAAATGCCAACACAAGGAAAGACCACTTTCCTTTACCTAATATTAATCAGATGTTGGAAAGGTTAGCCGGGCATAGCTATTATTGTTTCCTTGATGGATATACAGAGTATAATCAAATACCCATTGCACCAGAAGATCAGGACAAGACTATTTTCACATGTCCTTATGGTACATTCAACATCGAGAGAATCCTATTTGGATTATGTAATGCCCCTGCCACTTTTCAACGTTGTATGATGGCAATCTTTTTAGAGTTTGTGGAAAAGACAATTGAAATCTTTATGGATAATTTCTCTATTTTTGGATCTTCTTTTGATGACTATTTGAATAATCTTTCTTAGATTTTACAAAGATGTGAAGAGATAAATCTTTTCTTTAACTGGGAGAAATGCCACTTCATGGTGCGAGGAGGGCATTATTTTGGGACACATGGTGTTTAGCAAGGGAATAGAGGTGGATCGTGCCAAGATTGCGGCAATAGAATCCATACCACCACCCAAAAATGTCAAGGGGAGTTCGAAGCTTCATGGGGCATGCGGGATTTTATAGAAGATTCATAAATGATTTCTCAAAGATATCCAAACCTTTTATGTTCTTTGCTAGTGAAAGATATTGTATTTAACTTTTCTTCCGAGTGTATGGAAGCTTTCAAACAAGTAAAAACAACCTTTACTTCTACACCCATTATTATATCTCCAGATTGGAGTTTGCTATTTGAGTTACTGTGTGATGCAAGTGATACAGCCATTGGAGCTATACTCGGATAGAGAAAAGAGAAGAAGGTTCATGTCATTGCCTATGCAAGTAAATTGCTAAATCACACTCAGATTAACTATACTACAAATGAAAAGGAGTTATTAGCTATTATTTATGCCTTTGAGAAGTTTAGAAGTTATCTTCTTGGATCCCATACAATTATTTTTACTGATCATGTAGCTATCAAGTATTTGATTACCAAGAAGGATTTTAAACCTCGCCTTATCCATTGGGTATTACTACTGCAAGAATTTGACTTTACCATCAAGGACAAGCAAGGAGCAGAGAATGTTGTAGCGGATCATTTGTCAAGATTAAAAGGTGCTGAGAAGAAATATGATGAGGCTTTACCAATAACTAAAGATTTACCAGATGAAAAGTTATTTGTTGTGTAGGAATTCACTCCATGGTATACAAAGTTGGTCAACTACATTGTAAGAGGTATCTTCCCTTACAAAATCTCATCACAACAAAAGAAAAAGTTTTTATTTGAAGTAAGGAATTATATTTGAGAGAAACCTTTGTTATTCAAAATCTGTCTTGATGGTTTAGTGAAAAGGTGTGTTCCAGAGGATGAGATGACCAGCATTCTCAATCATTGTCACACTAGAGAGTATGGTGGTCATATGGGACCATCAAAAACAGCAGCAAAGATTATACAAGCTGGTTTCTTTGGGCCTACATTGTTTCATGTTACAAGAAGCTTTGTTCAAGCTTGTGAGCAATGTTAAAAATCTGGAAATTTAACAAGAGAGATGAAATGCCCCTGACAAACATCTCAGAGGTTGAATTGTTTAATGTTTAGGGGATTGATTTTATGGGTCCTTTCCCTTCATCCTACAAGAATCAATACATTTTGGTGGCGGTAGACTATGTGTCAAAGTGGGTAGAAGTAGTGGCTACCTCAAGCAATGATTCAAGAGTGGTACTTAAATTTCTCAACAAGAATATTTTTACCAAATTTGGAGTACCTAGGGCATTAGTCAGTGATGGATGAAGTCATTTTTGCAATAAGTTCATTGAGAAGTTGTTAACGAAGTATGGAGTTCATCATCGAATCACTACTTCATACCATCCTCAAGCTAATGGACAAGTTGAGATATCAAAGAGAGAAATAAAGAGGATCCTTGAGAGAACAATCAGCTTATCCGGAAAGGAATGGGCCAATAAATTGGATGATGCATTATGGGCATATAGAACAACTTTTAATACCCCATTAGGCATATCACCATTCAAACTGGTTTTTGGAAAGGTATGACACTTACCCGTGGAACTCGAGTATAAGGCTTATTGGGCTACACACTTCTTAAATTTTGATGCTCGGTAATTAGGGGAGTCCAAACCGATGCAATTGAATGAAATTGAAGAATTTAGATTGCGAGGCTTATAAAAATGCCAAGATATATAATGAGAAGACCAAAAGATGGCATGATAAACATTTGCATCTCAAAAACTTTCCAGAAGGTCGGAAGGTTTTCTTTGTATAATTCTCGATTAAACTCTTTCCTGGAAAAAAAGAGTAAATAGTCGGCCCTCTTATGGTTAAGAAGGTTTCCGGAAAGGGTGGAGTACTCATTCAATAGGATAACTCTCCGCCTTTCACCGTTAATGGTCACAGATTGAAGGTTTTTGTAGAACCAGCAGGATTTAAGGAAGTTCTTTTACCTTGCTCCAATTTTAACTTAACCAAAGGAGAATGTCAAGCTACGACATTAAATACGAGTGCTTCTGGGGAGGCAACCCGAGCTTGTTTGTGAATATTTGTTTATTTGTTTGAGTTTTATTATCTGCAGATAGAGAGCCTAAGAGTTAGTGCATAAGAAGGGAGCAAGTATTGATGTTCAGACTAAAACTGACAGAATTTAATGTAGTAGTCAATTGAAATTTGAGATGACCAAATTGACTCGACCAAGCAAATTCAATTGACCAAAACTTCCTGAGAGCTCTAGTCAATTAAAATTTTAATTGACCAATTCGGTTGACCTCAGAATTTTAGTTGACCAAGGCTACTTATATATAAAAGGGGCTTGGAAATTTCAGCCGAACATCACTCGTACGTAACCAGTCATTTAAAAACCCTAACCTCGCAATTCAAACTTCATTATTCATCGCTCTCAAGCTTGTTTGATCAATATCAACTTCAACCAAACACTTCAATCGATTTATCTTCCCCCACAACCACTTCCATGGCAAAATCAAGTTCAAGCGATCATTTTGATCGATTGAAGATCAGAGCTGTCACGTCGGGATTGGTGTTTCCCAGGGAACTTTTGGAAAACTCCAATGTTTCGTGGGCAGCTAGTATCGACAGTGCTCAAAAGCAACACCTAAATGAGGTATGTAGCAATCCTCATCCTCTTTTCTTGGAACTTGCTCAAAAAATTTACAACAATTTAGAAATAGAGGAGGATCGTATGGTTTCTAAAGTTGGGGGGAAAAAGATAGTTGTTTCTGCTTCAAACATTAGGAAAAATTTCAATTTGCCCAGTAATTGCCGGTCTTTGCTATCCTTAACCAAAGAGGAGTACAAAGGAGGAGCTAAATTACTCTAAACCCAAGGGAAACATTAGAAGATATCATAAGAAAGTTGTGTTTACGGGGTACATGAGATTTCTAGCCATCTTTTTTGGCGATGTATGTTTTCGCAAATGTTTAGAATTAATGCAGTTCCCACAACACATTTGCAATGTGTGTATAACATAAAAGGCAAAAATTCAAATAAACTGGACAAAAATGATTTTTTAGCGATGGAAGAAGGCAATTGATAAGAGGGGAAATGTGAGAATTCGACCAAAATCGTGCAAAAATGCTATCCTAGCATTTACAAAGCTACTTTAAAACTCCTTATCCCAAGAGCCTTATCATGAAGTGCATCACAAAGGAGGGAAATATTGTTGTCAAGCTGGTGGGACTAGTTTTCTATAGGGGGAAACAGCCATCTCCTATAAAAATTGAACCAAAGACCTATCGTTGCTATTTCTTTAGAAGAAGAGGAAGAGCCTGAGAAGAATCGTGAAAGAACCTGAGCAAGCAAAAATCTTCACAAGGTGTAAAAAAGGCTGCAGGAAAGTTCAAGCATGGAGGTTGCATTGCTTACACTTCAAGGAAGTGTAAAAGCTACATATGAGAACCATATGCAACAAATTGTAGAGTTGTTAATGATAGTGCAGAGAACAAAAGAGAAACAGTTGATGTACCTCCAGCTACTTAAAAGAAAGGAGTCTTCAATACCAAAGACTCCATTAGAAAAAGAGCATCAAGAATCTGAAGAGGAAGTGGTTTCCACCCATCATGTTACACCAGGAACCATCCGTTGAAAGACAAAATCGGAGAAGAAGCGGAGAAAGAGCTTTCACCTTTGGCAGTACAAAAGCATGCACCATTTAACATTAGAAGCACTTTGCATCCTGCAAGTGCTGTTCAAAATCGTCAAAAGTGAACTAGGGATCCAGCAAGGACATCTCAACCAAAATCTCAAAAGAAAAAGAAAATGGAGTTGTCACTAGACCTGACGACAGCTCCCATTTAGTCCATATTAGACATCATTGTCACTGCTGAGCTAGATTCGAAGGAAGCAAGAGATAATTATCTTCACTTCAAGAATTCTTAGGAGGAGGTTTGGCGATCGACTGGATATTGTCAACACTTTCAACCTGCAGATTTGGAAAAAATAGTTGGTATTCAGAATTGGTTGGAGATGGGTGACATAGGCAATTTTGTTTTTGCTTTGAAAACTGTTATAAGACGGGAATAGGCTATCTTCAAACATGGTGAAGACTGTGAGGCACTTCCATTGTTCCCCAATTCTCCTACTCCTAAGCTAGATGAATTTGCAACATATATGGTAGGAAGTGAAGAAGGCTACCGGCCATGGGTTGATTTAAAGGCTGTTTTGATCCCTATTCACATCTCAAACCATTATATCTTATAGAAGTATACAATGGGAAACAATTCCATTCATGTTTATGATTCATTGGGACCAAACAATGTAAACAGAATGGCAACCTTATCACTTGGAATGGGAAACTTTTTTTCTCTTCCTGTTGTAATTGTTTAAAGGACATGCAAAACTCTAAGTGTGGAGTTGTTCGTTTTGTTGCAATATGGATTAATTTTTCTTATGACATGTGAATATGAGTTGTTATTTTATTATTATGAATTGTAGAAATATATGAGAAGAGTTGCATGATTTGGAGATGAATGCACTATGAAGACTCTTGAAATGTTTATATGCAATATGTTTAAGAATGAAATGCTTTTAGAAGCAAAGGTTACTCATTAATCTCATGCATGAAACTCATGTACTTGGAATGATATTATCATATGTTTAAATAGAGGCTTAGATCTCTAATGAATTGACAACTTTTGAATAAAGAACTTGATTCTTTGTGAGAACACAACTTCACTGAGAGCCATATATTTTGATGAGTATTCACCTCATGGAATGAAAACTTGAATAGTGCTTCTATAGTTCTACATTGGTGATTGGGATAGTTGGAATGGTGGAGTTGGAGTCATAGCCACTTTGTGAAAATAGGGTACAATGTTCTAAATTGTATAGTGTTGTAAAAATTGTGAGTTAAAGATGGGACACAACTTGTACAAAGATTATGTAAAGAGTACTTGTGCATTTATTTATATAAAAAAAAAGTTATGGACAGTGGAGATATATAATCCACCAAGGAAAACCTTGTAAGGTTATATAGATTACTGCAGCATAAAAAAAAGAACAATGTTTCGGCTGTGTATTTTAAGTGTGTTGTACATAGAACTTTCCTGTACATAGAGAATAAATAAGGAGTGTGTAGGCATTGTTACTTCTATAACACTATGGTCTATGACAAGAACTAATTGGGCAATGGTACGATGGCTGAATCACCAAAAAGGGTCAGGAAGGCACTTGCTTTAGTTTTCATTCCATAGAGGATAAAGAGTGAGTGAAGTGAGATTATCTTATGAGTGAGGCCACTTTGCTCATGGTGAGATTATAAGGAATTGGAGAAATTATTCAGAAAGTTGGATGTTTAATTGTTTTTTAGTCTTTTGTGAAGAAAACACATGATTGTTGGACCGAGAATACAAGGTTTCATGCATGAGATTGGAAGATAAACCATTTATCCGTATTAATATTTCATTCTATCAACATGTTCTTATATTCAAATCAATGTCTTACTATTGTTATGATTCTTAATTCTATTTGTCTCGGGACGAGCAAATTCTAAGTGTGGAATTGTTGTTAGGGGGTTTTTTGCACCATAAATTTTATGTCAAATAAAGGGATATTATATGCAAATGATCATGATATTACCTCATTTTGATGTAACTGATTGATCAATTAACTAATTCCCTAACATAGCAATTGTAGATCCTTTTATAGTGTTTGTGTTGTTTTTGAATCAAAAAAAAAAAACAAGTTGAGTTCAAGGACAAAAGAAAGAAGAAAGGAGTGAAGAACAACCGGCAGAATGGTCATTTGAAATTTAGAATGACCATGAAGATTTGGAATAACCAAATCAATCGACCACACTCTCGAGAACCTTTAGTTATTTGAAAAGTTGAAGATGGTCAACTAAAATTCAATTGACCAAATCAATCGACTACATACGGTTTTACACGAAGCACACTACAGTTCAATGGATCTCTTAAGTGTGTCACCTGTACGACTCACAACTCTTCACTAAAAGATCAAATGACTCTTCTTTAAGCATTTTTAGAGGGAAACGAGCTTCAAATATTGGAGGGAACGATAATTCATGGTTGCACGGTCGGTTACCCTAGGAATTAAACAAAAAGGAGAAATTGTGTAATTTTTTTAAAGAGGGGGATTATCATTCATTTTGGGGAGAGTGAGAGAGAGAGTGTTTTGGGTTCAAAATGGCGAAAATGCTTGTAGTATTTGGTACAATGATAACTTAAACCTCCATAGGAGAATGATGGATGTTGATGTAATGTTATGATTTTCTTTTCTTTTGGTTTGTTAATATGAATTCTCTTCTTTATTTATCAAGTCTCTTCAATATGCATGTTAGAATTAGGTTTGGCCATCTTAATTCTTGTTAAAGGTTTATCAATTATGGATCGAAAGAAGACGTTGATAACCAGGATAGTTAAGAGATTTGACTTGAAAAGAATATAATGGGTTGAGCACTTAATGGGTTAAAAAAGAAGACATTTATCAATTCTTGGTGTGATGCCAATCTACACTCAAACAACTTGAGCACTTAATGGGTTGCCCGTCCCCCCAAGCTAGATCACTTGAAAGAAGCTAGTTCATGCAAAGGTGTTGGGTTCTAAATAGAAAGGGAAAGTTTGAATTAACATGCTTTAAGAAATTGGAATGAATAAATTACATCAATTGAAATCCAAATCTCTAATTCTCCCACAAGATCATTTATATTTACTTTGTTAATTTCAACTATGATCTTTAATTTTGCAATTGTTACAAAACCAAACTCAAACTTAATTTAATGAATTACAAAATAAACTTTACACTTAACCACCTTCCTGTGGGTTCGACACCTAAACTTAAGTCCACTTTATTACTTGTAATGATCCGTGCACTTGCAAAAATCCCAACACATGCTTTGTAAAAATTCACCAGGTTAAAAAATCGAAATATAATTCTTACTGTCTTTAATAAATTTAATATCAAAATCAAAAATGCTAAGAAGAGCTTGCCACCTAGCAAATATTTGTTTGAAAGCAAGGTTGTAGACATTTTTTTGTAATATTTCTTCGGCAGATTGATAGTTAATGCGAAGAAGAAACTTTTGATTTAATAAGTCACTTTGAAATTTAGAAATACAAAGAACAATTGAAAGTATTTCTTTTTTGAATGTTGAATGATTATTTTGGCATTCATTCTAATGACCTGAAGTAAATTATTTATTTACGATTGTTAATGGATTGTTTTAAAATACTACCATAACCGAGATCAGAGGCATTAGTTTCAACTATTTTTTAAAAAATAGGATCAGCAATATGAAGACAAGGGATAGTTTTAACTTGAGTTTTTATTTGTTTAATAATATTAGTAAGTTCATCTGTCCATGGAGGAGGATTCTTTTTTAACCTATCATAAAGGGGTTTAGTAATGCGATTAATATTTGGATAGAAGTCTAAAATATAATTTAAACTACCTAAAAATCTTGAAGCTGAGTTTTATCTAGTATTTTATCAGGAAATATTTGGGCAAATACATGGGTTCTTTCTATTTGTGTAATCATCACATTTGAAATATAATGTCCTAGAAAACGAACTTTGGTTTAGAAAAGAGAGATCTTAGGTTTGGAAACAACTAGGTCATTTTGTTTAACAACGAGAAAGAATGTTTTGAAATGTTTAAAGTGTTGCTCAATAAAGGAAGAGAAAACTAAAACATTATCAATATAAACAATATAAAAAATTAGAATATGGATTGAAGATGTCATTCATAATTCTTTGAAATTCAAATAGAGCATTTTTTAAATCAAAAGACATTACTTTTCTTTCATATTGCCAAAAGGAACAATAAAAGCAACTTTGTAACGATCTTTTGAATGGATTTAAACTTGCCAAAATACTGATTTCATGTCAAATTTTGAAAAAATATTTGAAGAATAAAATTTCTGTAAAAGATCCTTTTTATTTTGAATGAGATAATGAATTCACTGAAGTGCTTTGTTAAGTGGTTTGTAATTAATAACAACTTTAGGTGTGCCTCTTTCTATTTCAGCATTTTTTATAACATAAAAAGCGGCACAAGACCAAGGTAACCAAGATTTTTGAATTAAACATTTGGATTCTAAATCTTGGATGTTTTTTCTACAATAATTTTCAAGTTCTTGGTTCATTTAAATAGGATGAGCTTTAGTAGGGATATTTTTGTCAGAAAAATATTTTTCATAAGGTAAATCAATTATATGTTACTTTCTATCCCAAAAGGCATTTGGAAGATCAGAACAAAGCTCTTGCTCGATTTGTTTTTGAAAAGAACTTATTTTATATTTGAATTTTGTAGAAGTTTTTCATTTTTAAGATTTAAAATAGATTGTATAGTTAATAAATCTAAAGTACACATGCATGATTGTTCAAGGAAAGGAAAAACTAAGTTTGGAAGAGAAAGAATTTGATGAAATATAATCATGACAGATTGTATAAAGAGTAATTAAATGAATAAATGGTGTTTTTAAAATAACATTATGTTGAATATCAGGAAGAAGAACAAAAACAGTTTTAATTTGGATATTTTGATTTATAATAGAAGTTTTAGTTTTATATTTGATAGGAAGTTGTTAATTATTAGCGGCAAGAAGAATTTGATTAGAAGGTTGTTGAAATCTTCGGGGTATAATACTTCTTTAATGCAATTGAGATCAAGACCAATGTCAAAAATAGCAATTATATGAAGAGTAAAATTTTCAGAAAATTTAATTGTGATTTTAAGAAAATATTTTTGAGAAATAATATGTTGGAAGGGTGAAATGGAATCATAATTTGGAGGTTTTGGTAATAAAGTATAATCCAAAAAATGTTAATCTTTTAATTTATTAAACTGGTGAATTTGTTTTTAATTATTTTGACTTCTTGTTGCAAAGTTTATAACCAGAGTAGGATTTGGAGGTTGATAATGATTTGGGTTTGGTATTCAAAGAGATGAGAGTAATATTTCAAAAAGTTGAGAGTAAAATGTCGAATATTTTACTTGGATTTGGATGTTTTGGAGTAAAAGTCCATATATAAATAGGTTTTATCTATGGTAAACGAGAGGGAATTCATACCAAACAAAATAACTTACCGGACACACTAAGAGAAGGAAAAGGAAATACCTACAATAACTAATTGAAAAAAATTAGTTGCGAGGGGGATGAAACGAAGTGGTAAATACTTTGAGATGACGAGCATTGATGGTATAGGAATCAAAATCAGGCTGATACGTTAGCTTAATTCAAGGTCTTACTGCCCTCACACCTGTCCATCAACTTCACGGAACTTACTCCTTGAATCTACTGCTTATCCTATTACACATGCGATCAACAGGCTCTAATACCAATAAAATGTTGGCCCTACTAAAATTATATATATATATATATGTATATATGTATAAATGCAATTATATTAGTTAATGAACAAATTCTTTTGAGATGAAATGCCCTTACAATTTTTGTCAATTGTTTAATTTGTTTCTGGGTCAATTAATTTACTAGATAACTTATGACATAAGAAATTCAATCTGCGAGTATTTTATAAATTCTTTTGTTAATTATTATCATCCATTATCCAAACAACTATTATAACCCTTTCACCAAATGTTTTCATTATAATCTAATTAGCCGTTATAAAAACAAAAAGCGGTCATGTCATAACGGCCCTCTAACAGTCATGTCAACAAGGTATGCCCATGCAACGAGGCATCGAGAGGATGCGTCATCGAAGGCAAACGTAGAGGTTGCGGCAGCGAAAATGGTGGCTGCAATAGCTGCAACGGCAACGAAAGTGGTGGCAGCAACAGCCATAGCAGCAGCGGCAGCGGAACCGACATCGGCAGCCAGGGGCGACGCTACGTTGTCGCCAGGGTGTGCAACTGCACACCCTGAAATTGTTCTAAAAAAATTAACATACGGTTTGCAAAGGTGGGAACTGACTTCCTCTGTCCCTTCATCCATCTCTTAATAAATAAATAAATCTCAAAAATCATCAACATAACTCTCTCACAAGTCTGTCACACTTACATCCCATCAACCCCAATAAATAAATATGTATAATCCTCGAAACATGTAAAGCCATCCCAATACTTGCTCGCAAAACATTTGACTAGGTGATATTAACATTACGTGAACATAATATGAATATCATTTTACGAAAATTGCTATGCTTATAAAATGTTATGACCTGTCTATGCCTGCACGTATCCTACTTTTTAAAATGTAATAGTATATTTAGTTGGGGTATTTTTTATTTTTGTTTTTAAAATACAATAATTATTTTTTGGTATAGAAAATAAAAAATAAAAAATAATTAAAGAATTTTTTCATTTTAAGAGTCCTTTAAATTGAAAATATTTTTTTGTTAAGGATATCCTAAATTTTAAGAATTTCAAGATGTGCAACTGTATATCTTGAATTTAAAGTATTTTTAAATTTCTTATCACCTTTTGAGGAAAAGAAAGAGAGAGAAAAAAGCAAGGCACGATAGTCTAATTCCCGATTCCTCTCCAATCAAGAGTAGCTATATTTGGGTTGCTGTGTAGCTATATATGGGGCTGTGTGCTGCGGAGGATGGAAAATATCAAATTATTTAATGCCAGAGGAGCCTAAATACCCATAATACACAAATATGTCTTATTTAAAATGTTGCTTTTCTTTTGTTTTTTACCCATATTTTTACAATTGTCCATAAAAAGTAAAAATTCATACCAATATTTACTTTTTTCTTCCCTTATAATAATAATAATAATGACATTAAAATTTTAAATAGTTATTATTGACTTATTTTAGTATTATTAAAATTTAAATAGTCATTATTTACTTATTTTAATATTACTAAAATAGTCATTACATAACTTTTTTATGTAATAATATATAACACCTAATACATCTAGAACATCCTCAATAAATTTTCTAGAGTGGCCTTGGCAGCAGCTGTGGCTGCAGAGGCAGCATCAGAGGCTGCAGTAGTGGCAGTAGTAGCATGGACGGAGGCAACAGTGTCGATGGCACCGGCAGCGACAGCAGCGACAGCAGCGTCAACAGTAGCGGTAGCAGTGGCTGTGGCTGCGATAGTAACAGTAGAGGCCACGACAGCGGCGGTATCGGTAGCAGTAGAAGTCATAGCAACAGCCGAGGTGGCAGCAGTAAAGAAGGCAGCAATAGCAATAACTATGCTGACAACAGGTGTGGGACCAGTAGCAGACGCAACGTTAGTTGTAGATGTTTCAAACTCCCTCTCCCTCCTGCATGAAAATGCCACCCGAGAAACAACGGTCCCCATTCCAGCCACCTGTGTACATTTGCAACAAGAAAAGCATTATTTATATGCTTTTCTAATTTTTTTTACATTTCATACTAATCCAGTCCCTAAATTATGAATGTCTACTTAGGTTACACAAACACAACTCAAACAATTAATTGAATTATGAATTCGAATATAAACCAAAACATCAAAACAATCAAGCATCATAAGAAAAAACAAAACAAACATAAAAAATAATAGGAACATATAACCCATATAAACTAAAACATACGTCATTTATGACAATCAAAACAAACATTGATCAACATCATAAGGTGTTTATCTCTTGTAAGGAATTGTGATAATTTCCATAAACTTTTAGTCTTATCAATCATAATAGTTCCTTGTTCTTACAGTTAACTTCGTCATAGATCTCCAATAATAATTTTTAATTGTTCAAACCTTCAAATCACATATATCCTACGAAGACAATTTATGCGTTTTCATATAAGGCCACTGGTGGGGTAACGTAATGTGCCATTACCGATTGCGAGAGATAAGAATAGTGACAATTAGAGAACAGGGGAAGAACAAATGTTTGTCACCTAAGAAAAAATGAAGAGCTACAAACAAGAGAGAGGATGACCGTAATGCGAGTTTTCAATTACTGTGCAAGCCCATATAAATGGGACACATGTAACTTCTTGTTCCCTTCTTTATTATTATTATTATTATTATTTAAACAAAATCATTTTGTCATTATTTGATTACATCACACGGCCTTTTGCAACTCTCGAATTACTAATTTCTTAAACCCTTGGATGATTTGTTCACGATTGTTAATGGATTGTTTTAAAATATCACCATAACCGAAATTAGAGACATCAATTTCAACTATTTTTGGAAGAATAGGATCAACAATATGAAGACAAGAGATAGTTTCAACTAATGACGGGTTTAGGGGGGCCGACAGGGGCCATGCCCCCCCCCCCCCCCAGCATTTTTTTTAAATTATTATATATATAACTTATATATATTAAATTTAATATATAAATATATATTATAAAATTATAAATTTTAATAGTAGCTAAATATATATAGAAAAATTTTAATTTTAATTATGTATATTACATATATATAGTTATAATTAAAATTAATTAGTAATATAGTTTACTATCCTATATTATTTGTGATAAATATGTTGCTAACTATAATAGTAGCAAATAAATTATATAATTTTAAAAAGTTGTCTAATTTGATTATAGGATAATTTGATAAGCTTTTTATGTTTTTATGTTATTAATTTTAATTTAAATGATACTAATTGTCAATGTTGGTCTCAAGGCCAAGCAAGTGAGACATGAATCTTAGGCCCCTAAAAATTAGATTAAAATTAGGACTTTCAGGCCTCATCTCATCTTCGCCTAACCTCCGATGGTAGGAAAGAATCAAGAATTAATTTATAATTTTGACAATAATATATGTTTTAAATTTTATATTGTTCCTATAATTATATTAAAGTAATAATAAAAATAAAAATCGACAGTTTAATATGTATATACAAATATTATTATATCTACATAAATACTCTCAATTTAATAATCACTTTGGACCCCCTAAATCTCGGGACTAGCCCTATTAATCATAGTTTTAGATAACAGTTTCTAAACGTGAATTACATACTCTATATCTCAACCCTCTCTAACTGAACTTTCTGGATCCATCCCTAGTTTCAACTTGAGTTTTTATTTATTTAATAATGTTAGTATATTCATTTGTCCATGGAAGAGGATTCTTTTTTAACCTATCATGAAGGGATTTAACAATACAATTAATATTTGGACAAAAATCTAAAATATAATTTAAACTACCTAAAAATCTTTGAAGCTGAGTTTTATCTAGTATTTTATTAGGAAATTTTTGGGCAAATACAAGGGTTCTTTCTATTAGCGTAATCATCCCATTTGAAATATAATGTCCTAGAAAACGAACTTTGGTTTGAAAAAGAGAGATCTTAGGTTTAGAAACAACTAGGTTATTTTGTTTAACAATGAGAAAGAATGTTTTGAGATATTTAAAGTGTTGCTCAATAGAGGAAGAGAAAACTAAAACATTATCAATATAAACAATACAAAAATTAAAATATAGATTGAAAATGTCATTCGTAATTCTCTGAAATTCAAATGGAGCATTTTTTTTTAAACCAAAAGGCATTACTTTGGATTCATATTATCCAAAAGGAACAGTAAAAAATAGTTTTGTAACAATTTTTTGGATGGATTTGAACTTACCAAAATCCTAATTTTATGTCAAATTTTTAAAAAATATTTGAAGAATGAATTTTGTAAAAAATCATTTTGTTTTGAATAGGATAACGAATCCATTGAAGTGCTTTGTAAAGACTCGTATTTGGGTAGTTTTGAGAGATAATCATTTTATGAGAATGCAACTATCTGGACAGTAGTGTAGCCGTTGATGTGAGCATTTTGACTGTACTTGGGCCCGATTTCGAGTCGGGGCCCCGTTTGACCTGATTGTTGACTTTTCGGGGTTTATTGGTTGACTTTGCGTTTGAGCAGTCATTTGAGTGTGATAATATCTAAACAGTGTTGTGCTCGTCATTTCGAGCGTTTTGACAGTAATTTGACTCAATTTGGAGTTCGTGACCTCGGGAGGTCAATTATTGTGTTCGAGTCAATTATTGCTGGGAGGCCAATTATTGGCAACAGTATATATATAATTAAGAACTGCCTTATCTCTTTAATTGCCAATTATTGGTGCGTGCGTGTTTGAGCAAGAGAGAGAGAGAAGGTGAAGAGCGTGAAGAGCTTTCTTGGTGATTTTGGGGCGATTGGAGCTCGTGGATCACAAAGAATCTTCCAGGTAGGTGTCCTTAACTGTCTTATCTCGATCCTATCTTTGAATATGTGATCTGTGGTTGTATGAGTGTGTATTTTATGAGGGTTGAGAAGTCAACCATGGAGGTCTAGATTTAGATCTAGATGAATATATGATTTGTGTGTATTTCTGCTGTTATCGTGCGAATTAGAGGCGTTTAGGACGCGTTTTTAGGTAAATATTGCAGTTTATTGTGTAAAACATGTGTTTATGAGCGTCTGGGGGTCACTGGGTTGCTACCAGACGAAGAACAGGCCAAAAACGATGATGAACAGTACCCTAGGCGAGTTTTAGGGTCAACGGACCAGTCAGCAGCTATGGAGTCAGCAATTTCGTTAGTCCGGATCAATAGTCCGGAGCAGTTAGTCCGGATCAGTAGTCCGGAATAGTTGGTTCGGATTAGTAGTCCGGAGCAGTTAGTCCGGAATAGTTAGTCCGGAGCAGTTAGTCCGGAGCAGTTAGTCCGGATCAGTAGTCCGGAATAGTAATCCGGAGTAGTTAGTCCGGATCAGTAGTCCGGAGGAGTTAGTCCGGATAGTAATCCGGAGTAGTTAGTCCGGATCAGTAGTCCGGAGGAGTTAGTCCGGATTAGTAGTCCGGAGGAGTAGTCCGGATCAGTAGCATCAGTCCGTAGCATCGCTCCGTAGCATCAAATCCGTAGTATCAAATCCGCAGCAGTGATCCGCAGCTTCAATCCGCAACAGTGTTCCGCAGTAGTGCAACTGCACTGCACTGGACATTTACATTGTAAACCATTATGCCTCTCCACATTTAAGTTACAATGTAAATAACGAAATACCCCCATTTGGATTCAAAGAAAAATACTAGAAAAATTAATTCCCACTCTTTCAAAATGTGAAAATTGGGATTTAGTGTAAAATCTCGAAAAAACCCAAAAGTTCGCGATGATGAATTTTTGGAAAGTGGGGTTAGACATCTCGAAAAAATCCCCAAAAAATCAGATTATCTTATTTATGATATGGGAACCCAATGCCGGGACTTTTGATTTCAAGAAAATAGCTACTATGGGTACTTCCTTCATAAATCAAGGATTGAGGATTTACTTGTGAAGACGCTACGTTTTAAAGGAAATGTTGAGAATGACATGCCATACTCATGTTAGTATGTTGGTGTGAGGTATTGGGGCATAGACTCCGTGACTGTTTGGGTTCTCACCGTGATGCACCGATGGTGCGATATGGTTGACGAGCAAGCATATGCGCCGATGGCAGCCCTGTGTGGCGACCGTGGCCGGGCATATTGCGGTGTGTCGTGGCAGACATATGCGCCGATGGCGAGCCAGGTGTGGCGACCGTGTCCGGGCATATAGCGCCGTGGTAGGGCCGAGTGCCCTGAGTCGGATCTGTTGAGGATTGTGGACAAGCCGTCCTGTGTGGGCAAGCTAGGTCCTGATGTTTGTTTGCGGGCAGTCAGTCCGATGATTGTGCACACTACACACGGTGCACGAGTACACAGAGCATGTAGTATAGACTTGTATGTCTGCATGATGTGGAGTGTTGGAGTCACCTACTGAGCTTGTCGCTCACCCCTACTTGTTGTTTACCTTTTTCAGGTGTGACCCAAGACTAGTGGAGGACTTTCTTCCAGGAGGACGCCCACTACTCTGATGTACGATACAATCGTATTCTGTATTGTGTATTGTATTATGTTTGTATCCCGGACATGGGTCCGTGGACAGTTATATTTGCATACTGTTTGTGATGTGATGTCTATATGACTATTTGACTTATTGTATGCATGATGATGTATGGGAAAGTACAGGATTACCCTTGATGTATGACTGTACAGGGTTGCATATTTGAGACAGCACCCGCAGTGTAGTCTCTATTGGTGTTAGTCACCAACCCCTTGACCTTTTGGGTGCAGGCAAGGGGAAGTCATGTTCCTGGTTCTGGGTTTTCTTGGAATTCAGGGGCGTGACATGCTTTGTTAAGTGGTTTGTAATTAATAACAAATCTAGGTGTGTTCTATCCCAAAAGGCATTTGGAAGATCAGAACAAAGCTTTTACTCGATTTGTTTTTGAAAAGAACTAATTTTAGATTTACTTGAATTTAGTAGAAGTTGTTTTTCAATTTTGAGATTTAAAATATATTGAGTGTAATAACTCGTGTTTGGGGTTCTGGGAGATAGCCATGTGAGGGAATACACATCGAGGGATATAACTATTAATACGACAATGTATGCGTCGAATAAAAAGTTTTGACTGTGAGTGGGCCCGATTTAGAGTTAGAGCCCCGAAAGGTTAATTTTGGTATTTTTGTGGTGTGGACGGGTGACTTTGTATTCATGGTATTATTTGAAAAAACAAATATCTAGACAAGAAGGTACTCGTCAAACGAAGCGTTTTGATTATAATTGGGCTCGATTTGAAGTCCAATTGGAGTTTGGGCCTTATGAGGGTAATTTTGATATTTTAAGGAATAAAATGAAGTATAAATAGAGAAAAGAGAGAAGAAATCTTCATTTTTGCTGTTGTGTGTGTGCACATGAAGAGAGAGAAAGAGAGAATGTTTGTGGAGGAACCAAGAGCTTACAAAGGGGATTGGACGATCCGAACTCAAATCACCCAAATTCAAGGTAGGGGATTCATTCTTTTCACTCAGATGTTATTGATTATACTAACTAAAGTAGCTAAGACATGGGAATTAACTCCAAATTCGTGGAATTTGGATTATGAACCTTAAGTTTTTGGGGAAACCCAATTTTGGTTAAATCTTGTGACTTGAGTGCATAATATGTGATTAAAACCTAATATGTACTATTGGATATAAGTTTTATGAGGTTTTGAAGGGTTTGGCGGTCGCTAGGTTGAATCCAAACAAGAAACGGACTAAAATGACGATGAACAGTAACCTTAGCGAATTGTGAGGTAGACGACTCGAGGGAGCCTCAAAGCAGTGAACAGTCGATGGGATCGACTCTGGAATTGGAAGGTTCGAATGTGTGTTTTGAAGATTCGAAGGAAGGTTCGAATGTGTATTTTGAAGGTTCAAATGTGTAGTTTTGAATGTGCGGCTTGAAGGGAGATTCTAAATACGGTTTCACTAGACTAGACCATTTACATTGTAAACTTTTATGCCTGAGTACTATACTTAAGTTATAATGTAAATAAGGAAACCCCCCATTTGGATTCAATAAAAAAATACTAGAAAATTAAATTCTCACTCTTTCAAAATGTGAAAAATGAGAATTAGCACCGAATCTCGAAAAAATCCAGTTTTTGGTTCGAGATGACCATTTGCGTCATGGGTTAGACCTCTCCAAAAAATCCCCAAAAATCAGATTATCTTAGTTATAATATGGGAAACCATTACGAGACTTTTTATTTCAAGAAAACACCTTCTACGAAAATCCTCTAACATGGTCAAGACATGAGGATAAAGTTGTGAAGACTGACCTCTATTACAGAGGGAGTGTTGTGAAACCCTAGTGGTCACGTGGGCCTATGAGGCTACCTTGATAAGCCTGGGAGGCTATTATTGAGTGCCTGAGAGGCGAGATTTGTTTATAGCCTAAGAGGCTACTGTGCCTAAGAGGTAATATTTTGCCTAAGAGGTAATACTATGCTTAAGAGACAATACTATGCTTGAGACACAACACAATGCCCAAGGGGCAATGTTTGGGATTACCTGGGAGGCTTGTTTTATATTTAAATGCATTAGTACATGATTAAGTTGGTGATGTATATGTAGCATTACACAAACACATGTCTACACTAGTTTATGAGTTGGGATGGGTCGGGAAGACATAATCCCTACCTGAGTTGTGATTGCTCAGCCCTCATGTTGTGTTTGTCTTTGTTTGTTCCAGGTGCTTATAGGAGCTAAGAGGTTCACCAGAGGTGAAGACCTTGTGTGTATTTGTTTGTTTTGTTGAATTGTAAAAACTATGATGTAACCCCATGGGGGAAAGAATATGTATGTATGTGTTTGTATTGTGAATTAAAATGAGATTTCTATATTCGTGTGCTATATGTGTGGTATGGATTAGGGAGGGCACCCGTGTTAAGGTCCCTTTTCTCGGTATTATCACCACCTCTTGTCCCTTTAGGTGCAGGCATGTGAATTCATTAACCAATTTCGTGGGTCGAAATACGAGGCGTGACAATGAGAAAGATGAGCCTTTTTTCCCTTTGATGGTATTATGAATTTTATTTTTGAAAATATTTTGTATAGTTAATAAATCTAAAGTACGTGTGCGTGATTGTTCAAGGAAAGGAAAATTAAGTTTAGAGGAAAAAGAATTTGATGAAATATAATCATGATAGATTGTGTAAAAGAGTAATTAAATGAATAAATGGTGTTCCTAAAATAACATTATATTGAATATCAAAAAGAAGAACAAAAACAGTTTTAATTTGAATATTTTGATTTATAATAGAAGCTTCGGTTTTATATTTGATAGGAAGTTGTTAATTATTAGCGGAAAGAAGAGTTTGATTAGAAGGTTGTTGAAATCTTCGGGAAATAATACTTCTTTAAGGAAATAATACTTCTTTGATTGTGATTTTAAGAAAATATTTTTGAGAAATATTATGTTGGAGGGGTGAAATGGAATCACAATTTGGAGGTTTTGGTAATAAAGTATAATTTGAAAAATATTGATCTTTTAATTTATTAAACTGATGAATTTGTTCTTTAATTATTTTGATTTCGTGTTGCAAAGTTTGTAATGGTGGAGTAGGATTTGGAGGTTGATAATGATTTGTAGGAACGTTTGGGAAAATTAGTGTCAAAAAAGGGATAGTATTTTGTGGAAATAATTGATGAAGAGTTATTTATAGAAAATCGAATTTTCAATCTATTAGAGAATACCAACAAAAGTATCTTGTTAATTGGTGAGAACATGAAGTGTATGAGAAGTAGAGGAGGGTTTTTCCTCTTCTGCTTACTTGACTAAGAAGTAGTAAAAGGTAAATCTTCGAGATCTTCATCATCTTCCTCCGCTGAGATTTCTTCTTCCTTGAGGCATGAAGGGAAAGAAAAATCCATAATTTCATTCCAATGTTGCTCACTAAAATATTTTTCAAACTAGTCAATGAAAAGAATTTGAGTTTGGTGTTCAAAGAGGTGATAGTAATATTTTACTTGGATGTCTTGTCAAGTATTAAAAAAATAGTTAAAAAATCACAAGTGTTTTTCTTTATTATTTTTGCAGTAGAAGTTCATATGTAAATAGGTTTTATCTACAATAAACGAGGGAGAATCCATACTAGACAAGATAACTCACCGAACACATTAAGAGAAGAAAAAGGAAATAACTATAGTAACTGATCAGAAAAGAATAGTCACGAGGGAAATGAAATGAAGTGGTAGATATTTCGAGATGACAAACATTGATAGTGTAGAGATCGAAGTCAGGCTAATACGTTAGCTTAACTTAAGGTCTTACTATCCTCATGCTTGTCTATCAATTTCATGGGACTTACCTCTTTAGATCTACTACTTATCCTATCACACTTGCAATTGACAGGCTCTAATAACAAAAAAAAAAAACAAAAACATTAGCCCTACTAATATTATATATGTGTGTATATATATATAAATGCAATTATATTGGTCAATGAACAAATTCTTTTAGATGAAATGCCCTTACCATTTTTGTCAAAGAAAACTATAGGTTGTTTAATTTGTTTTTGGGTCAATTAATTTACCGGATAACTTATAACATAAGAAATTAATCTGCTAATATTTTATACATTCTTTTGTTAATTGTTATCATCCATCATCCAAACAACTATTATAACCCTTTCACCAAATATTTTCATCGTCTATCATCATAACCTAATTAGCCGCTATAAAAACAAAAAGCGGTCATGTCATATTGAGGAAACCGAAACAAAACTCGAACGGCCCTCTAAATATCGATCAAGGCATGCTCTCAACAAGAGAAGTGGTGGGAGCAATAGCGCGAAGCAATGGAACCGATGACAAAGAATATTGCGACAAGCCATGCAGCAAAGATCGGCGGCAAAGATGGCGACAATAAGAAGACGAGAGGCTGCGGCAGCAGCAGTAGTGGCGTTGGTGGCGGCAGCAGCATGGGAAGCAGCAACACGGGCGGCAGCGGCAGCGGCATGGGCGGCGGCAGCAGATTGGTGGCAGCGGTTATGGCAAAGAACAGAGGCCACGACAACAGTTCACTTTTGTTTTCCTAAAAAACGCAATACTGTCACATGGGCCTAGATCCCACATTCTTTTTCTAAAATTAGAATGTTCCTTTTTATTTTATTAAAATCTCTTTTGTTGTTTTAAGGCTTAAATCCTAAAATCTTTCTTTTTCTTAAAATTAAAAATACAAAAAAACTCTTCTTTTGAATAAATAATAAAGCAAGCAAACACTCATAGATCAAGACTAGGTACCAATTGTGGGCGTTGTGGGGGTGCAAGAGTTTTTCTTCCTTCGCCACGCGTAACCGACTCCCAACCTAATTTTCTGGGAACCGTATACCCTTTCTTTTTCTAGGTGTTCAATCACACCTTTAATTTGTTTGGTGGCGACTCGTGTTTTTCTTTTCTTTAATGGTTTGTGCGAGCCTTGTGCAGGGATGACTCTAGGATCAACTGAATGAACTAGCATGGAGTCCTTTCACAAAAGCCAACAACGAGCCCGGTCAAAAACGGGTGATGACAGTTGGCGACTCTGTGGGATTGTTGTGAGAGTCTAGCCATGGTCTCGATTTATTGGAATGTTTGCTTGCTTGTTTTTTTTCTCTCTATTTTTTTCTTTTTATTTTATAATTGTTTTAACTGTGCATACATGCTTTATCTCTTTCTCCAACCCTATACCCGGGTTTTCTTTAACATAATAGGATTAGAAGAGGCTAGTAAAGGTTTGCCCACGTGGACTTGGTTGTGCTTGTCTACGTGGAATACCCGAAATGTCTCACTTAGGCGGTGGTCCTTTCTTGTTAATGCCCCAAGAGGTACAAGAAGGACCCCTTCGTTAATGCCCTTTGGGGTACGGGGGCTCCCTCTTAGTTCTTGTTAATGCCCTCGTGGTACAAGGCTAAGTAGGGAATGCTTGGGAACCAATGAATAAGATAGGCGATTTAGAAGCCCATCGGGGGGCATGACCTTCATGTGTTTGAGCCTTGCTATGACATTTGTGTACTTGCCTTGCTTAAACTTTGTATATATTGTTTATGTACTGACCACTTGTATATATTACCCGTCATTGTCTACTAACCCCTCATTTTCATTCAGCATTGCATACATTCATTTAGGAAACATGGCAAGCTTTGATCGTCTTCTAGCTAACAAGGTGGACAGAGAAGACATTCAAGAGGTCACTCTCGCAGCAAGGATAATCCAAAGGGGCTTGGGAAATTTTTCTCAAGAGGAGCCACAGAAGGTCCGAGACATACACATTAAGCTCCCAAAGAATCATGCTCCCGAACTCACATCCATATGGAGGAAGTGGTCTTCAAAGAGTCAAGCCGCATACATCAAGCACTTTGGGGATCTTACATCTAACTCAACTACCAATAGATGAGAACATGATCATTGCGTGATGAACTTCGGGATCCAAGGCGAAGGTGCTTTTGTTTTAATGGCGTGGATTTGGTCCCAACTATTGAAGAATACAAAAGGCTTCTTGATCAAGAAGTGGATCAAAAGAAGGCAATCTTCAACTATGATCCTCGAAAATCATGCCGGCGTACTTTGGCTTGTCTCCTAGATTTACAAGCTAAAGAAATTCCTCCAATTATTCAAAATGATGGGAAGCATGAAGTCGTTCCATGGGAGTTCTTCAAGAGGATGATGCAACATTCAACTCAAAAGGAGACCCATATACTTTTCACCGTTGCTTGTCTATGGTCCGCTCATTTTCCCTCGAAATCCAAACTTCATTGATGGAGAAGTTCCGGAACTTGTCCTGCAATTGATAAAGGGAAATGATCCTGTTCTTGCCATCTTAGCTGAAACCATTAGGTCCTTATCCTACATCCGAGTCGAGGCCGAGGACAATTCAAAGGTTGTCTTCCTCTCCTATCCACATGGTTGAAGAGTCACTTCCCATGCGGCTTTCCATGCTTCAAGGAAGTGTACGTGTTACCTGCTACGACCTTGCTAGATATTCTAGACAAGGGGTGGCGGCTACCCAATGACAAGGAAGGTTGGATGCACAACTTCCATACACTAGGAGATGAGGATATCATTTGGAGGGCCCCTTGGATGCATAGATCAAGCATGCTATATAGTTGCGGCAGCTATAATTGGGTCCCACTAATCGGCCCTTGGGGAAGCATCGCATACGCACCATTACAGGTGGGAAAACAACTTAAAGGGCATCAAATCATCCCGGTCTTACATGGAATGGAAGCTGCGATAAGGAATATGGAGCCCCTGGGGCAAAACGGGCAATCTTTGAAATGCACAGAGCTTGGGCCTCCCCTCGACAAATCAAGGCCAACCTACACGCTACTCCTGTCTTATCAGAATACAAGGCATGGAAAGAGAAGTTGTTCCCTCTCCCCAACACAAGGGAGGACACTGCGGTCAAGAGGAGGCCTCCAACGAAGAACTCGCGGTTGTCTTAGATACAACTCTATCCTTGCTACAAGAAAATGCTATTTTGCAACAAACGATGCAAGAACAAGGGGAAGCCATACGAGAAAATGGTGGAACGGTTGGAAGCGACTAAGATGTAGAAGTGTCATGCAAGGAAGCGATCATTGGCAAGGGGGATGGTCATCAATAGGCTTGAACAAGAGAATGAGAGACTAAGGAACCTCCGAAGAAGACGCTGCTAGGAGATAATCAAAGCTTGTCCTAGAACATATAGTTTTAGGGATTTCATGTCATTTTACTTGTTTTAAATTCGGTTTGATTGTTTGTACCCTTTGAAGTTTGGTTTCCAACTTAATAAAGTTTGTGTCTTTGCATCTCATGCATATCATGCACTCATACTTAAAAAGTGAGAACCAAAATAAACTTTCCAGATTCGCCAGGTTTGCTAGAAGGCCTTGACGGGATGGGCACTCATACAACTTAAGGTCCTCGATAACGTGCATTTTATGCCGTTATTTTAGTGTTTATTTAGGATGTTTAAGAGCATGATTAGAGCCTTATTGCTTCATATATCATATATATTTGCTCTAACCCCTAAGAAGATGCTAGTTGCAAATACATGTGCTTTTAAGTTTGTTTTGGCAGATTTTGGACCTCACTTTTGACATAGTAGATGACCTCAAACAATTGGCGTGCAAGAAGAAAAGTTGCTTGGAATGATGTCCTCTACCTGCCACAGAAATTTCAGAGCATTTGGAGCTGATTTTGATCTGCACGTGAATTCACCCAATTCACGTGCAAGCCTATTTTTGCCTCTCAGGCCTATACATGATGCAAGGAAGCTTGGGGAGAAGTTTGAGCTGATTTGGAGGTGCACGTGAATTCACCATATCACGTGCAAATTGACGTGCGAGATATTTTTGGACCAATCCAATCGTTTTTCCATGCTGATCATTTGTTCCTGAAGGCCCAAGTCCAAATTGTGGTTGGAAGATAGAGATTTTAAAGTTTCGAGTGTTACTTATCAAAACTACGCCGTTTTGATAAGTGGGCTAGGTTACACACCTCAAAGCCCATCCAAACTCTATAAATACAAGCCTCCACGCCTCTGCTAGCAATGCCTAACCCCCCTACACGTTTTAGAGAGAGAGAGAGGGCTCCACGACTTGGAGGTGCTCCTTGACCTAGGAGAGCAACCGTCGCTGGCCGTCGCAGACAGCCGTCGCGGATTTTGGAGCCTGGATTTGAAGCTTTCTTTGTGCGCGTGATCAAGAAGAAGATGTTTAGCTTTTTCTGCTATGGTTTTGCTTGTAATCATGCGTGAGTAGTTCTTATAATCTAGGGGAGCAATGTAGCCCCCTTGTTGCTTTCTTTGTGTTTATGAATATTGGGTTTGGATGATTGAGTTTTGCATGTTTTATGAATCTGTTCTTAAACTCTATCTTTGGATGTACACCTTGGTAT
Source organism: Taxillus chinensis (assembly GCA_023512835.1). NCBI lineage: Eukaryota > Viridiplantae > Streptophyta > Magnoliopsida > Santalales > Loranthaceae > Taxillus > Taxillus chinensis. The sequence continues at coordinate 48,516,573 of CM042091.1, forward strand.
TTTTAGCCCTAGTCCAGGCGGATTGAGATTCATAACTTATTTGTAATTGGTGTGATCATTATCCTTTTGCAAGTATGATTTATTGGCTTTGCATGTTTGTGTGTTTAGATGACCATTCGGCGCATACAACTCTTAAAAGGACCTCAATGACCATTTGTTGTCCTTGGCTTATGTTTAGCATGTTTTCAATCGACAACCCTAATACCATGAACCAGGAGAGATAACATAGGAAGGTGAAATTGTGACCCTAGATGCTTTTAATCCTTGAATCTTAATCCTAAAATCGGTTTACTTTCTTTGTTTATTCAGAAAACCAAATAAAAATTAGATCTTTAGTTTAAAAAAGAAAACTTTTTGCCAAGACATTTTATAGAACAAGAGTAATTGGGTGCTTTGATTTGAGAACTAGAGAACTAGGCTAATCCCTGTGGGTTCGACCCCTTACTTGCTGCTATTCTTTTAGTGCAAACTTAGGGAATTTATTATTTTGAAGAGAGATTTAACGACATTAGCTAGCTCTTTTAGAGAGGCTAAAAATCTTGTCTGTCAAATTGGCGCCGTTGCTAGGGATTCAACGGTTAACTAGTTTTTAAAATCAACATTGAGTGAAATTGTTTGAATTCCGATCTTGGTGTTTTATTTTGTCTTTTATTTTCTGTTATTTTGGGTTCTTTATTTGTTTATTTTGCATTGTTCGGAGCTGCTGGGTGTGTTCTTGTTGTTTTACGAGAACATACACCAAGTGTTTGAGGTATTGCTAGTTGTGTGTGCGATGAGGGGAACTTGTGTCCTTTAATCCAGAACTTGAACAAGACTCCAATGGATGAGCCGGTTTGGAGATGAGGAGGAGTTAACCATGGAAGAATGTTTGGAAAGGATGATCCAAGGCAACAAATATTTGTGGGAAAACCAAGGGAGAGATGAGGAGAATTCAATGATGGCGGACCAACATGTTTATGTTCCAGGCCATGCGGCAGATCAATTTTCATATAGTGCTTGGGATTGCACTGCCTATGATTCTCCCATAAACAGTTATTCATACCAGGAGCCTCCTTGTTATGGTGGGAGTATTAATGGAGATGGTAGAGAAGTATGGCCAACTTGCACCCAACCTGAGGGTGACTACTATCCACAAGAGCCACCACCTGAGGAGTTTAATGGTTTCTTCAATGGATATTCGAGAATAGATGGGTTGGGCAATATCAAGATGAAGCTTACTATGAAGCCCCACTCTATGGCAATTATTGTCCATATCAACAACAAGAGTGGCGGCCCCAAGTTGAAGATGAAGAAACCAGGAAGAGAGGCTTTGAATGAAAGGCTAGGAAGTTTGGAGACTACCATAAAAAATGTAGAGCAATTATTGATGAGTATGGTTCAAAATGCAGATAATGGAGTCTCATCTAACTCCTTTCTTTGTGACACAGAGATAGAGGCCGAAGAGAATTGCAAAGCCATCACTCCAACTTCCATGTATCAATCTTTGACATCCGCCTCACAAGAATGGGAGTTTTCTTGCTAATAATGATTCCGAAGATGAAGCTCGCATTCTAGCTGGTCAAACCATTAATGATGCTATAGACCAAGACGTGGATACAAGGGCAATGGTTCATTATGATGAGGTTGTCCCTCCACCACAATTTAATAGCCCATGTGATGTATCCACTTCAACTCTTCCCATGGTTGGAGCTTATGAGGACAATTTTTCCATCCAAGAAGAAGAGGAAGACTTGAATTGTTCGGGGGTGTTAGAAGAACATGAGAAACCAATAAATGACAACCCAAGGATGCGGGAACAAATCTTGGATGATGATGCTATAATTCTCATATCTCGAAGGCACATCAAACCAAGGTACTCTTTATGAAGACAAGCTACATGAGCCCACCACTACTATGTTTGCTTTAGAATCATCTTCCTTTATACAAGAGAAGGAAGTGCTTGACAAGGGAGGTAACCATGCGTGCATCATGACTACTCCAATTGTGGAGTATGCTGAATTTGTTTTACCACCTCGATGGAATGAGAGGAAGGAGAACCATAAGTTTGTGGAGGTGTCTCCCTATCAACAATTGAATCAGGAGTTCAAGTGGCTCCCACAACGGTTCATTCATCCGATTGCTATGGTCTATGAGGCTCTGAGGTTTACAATGCAAGGATGAAAGCCTTTCATACATTGGTTAAGTTTAGTATGACAAGGTCTAGCTACGGACCTTAAATAAAGCGCTTGTTGGGAGGCAACCCAATGTTTATTGCTATGTTTTATTTTATGTTATTATCTTTTATTTATTTTATTCAATAAATTTGTTTGCCAGCTAACCATTATGCGGAGACTTTGCTTCTTTCTTAACTAACCATTTGCAGGATGAGCAAATTATTGGGTCAATTCAGTTGTGGGATCTTTGCTTGCTACTACATGATGGCTATTCTCAAGGGAGAGAAACTTGGGAAGTGCGCGGCGAGACGTCGTTGACTTTGTGGCTCGGAGTACGACGAATGGTGGCCAATGTCATCTACTATTACAGTGTGCCAAACCAAGGGTAAGTGTTTTTCCTACTCCCTATTTTATGCCATGAGGACATAGCATATTTTAAGTGTGGTGTATGGGGAGTGACTTGAGCCACTTGCCGGTCATTTATGTTGTGATTGCATGTTTTATTTATTATTTAAAAAAAAAACAAAAAAAATGTTTTGTTTTATGATTGTTTGAGTTGTTTGCTTGAATGATTTGCTTGTGGAGGCATGGATATTAAGTATGCAATTTTGGCTTAAAATTTAATTTTTATGCCACATTAGTATCATGTTGTGATAAGGGTGTTAAAGCAACTAAAATGTGCTCTGAATTGGTTTAATCATGTCTTTATCTTTTGAATGATATCACCATGTTTTTTGGAGCTGAGTTTTGAATATTAGCTGAGCATGAAATGCTATGATAGACCTAAGTAACCCTTAAAGTTGAGTGAAAAAGAAATGAAAAATGAGAACAACTTCTTTTTTAGCCCTTGAGTGACATTTATGGTTTATGGGTAATAGTTTGATTTGCTACTCTTCTTGCATTCAACATTGGTTATTTAATGGTAGGAGTCAAGTAAACATGTGATTACTTATTAGTGCTCGGTGTTTGGTGTTTAGTTAGGATGCAAGACCTCTAAGTCACTATGAGTGTCTTTGCATCCTTTTCTTTATTTTGAGATATTATTGGAAAAGGTTGTGATATAGAATGTGAAAAAGCCATCACTTAATTGGGAAATGGGATGTGAGACATCAATGAATTTCTGTCTCTCCTTATGTAGCAAAATGGCAAGGGGCATACATCGAAAAAATCGGTCTTATTTATGTGTTATGTGAGTAAAAAAAAAGAGTGAATAATCCATCAAGGGAGAGCATAAAATGCAACCTTGTAAGGTTATTACTTAAAAAAAAACAGAAAAAAAGAAAAAATTCAGAATAAATGCCACACTGGCCTGATGTTTATGTGTGATTATTTATTTGTGAAGCCACGTTGGCTGAATTGTGTTTTGTTTTAAGAGTGTTGAGCTAAATTCTTTAGCTAATGTTTTGTTTATTCAGTTAGTAGACTAGAGTGTGAGTTTATTGAGTTTAGACTAGAGTGTGAGTTCAAATAAAGTAGAATAGAGAGTGTGTTTTCTTTGATGAGCACAATAGGGAACTCTCATGATTGCTTGGCAAGTACTTAATCAATAGTGATGGTGAGTGTTGAGATAGAGTTTTCCATCCATTGTTCATTGATAGGTATTGGGCTTGAGAATTATTATATTTGAGTGAGGCTGCTTATCCTTGGTAAGAACTTAAAGGGAAACTAAGTGCTATTTTATCATGGATTGCTTGCTCATATCTGAAATTTAAGTGGAGATATTGCATGGTTGTTGGACTAGGGATATGGACATGAATGAACTAAGTTATGACTCATTTTGATGCTTAAATTCCCATTTCATCATGATAGAGTTGCATGCTTAGGAAACCATGATTCTCCTTGATTGTTATTTTATTTTTCTTCCGTTTGATTGCGTGTTTATTTTATTTTTGCATGCTTGTATGTTTTTGCTTGAGGACAAGCAATGGTTCAAGTGTGGTGTATTTGATAACGTGCATTTTATGCCGTTATTTTAGTGTTTATTTAGGATGTTTAAGAGCATGATTAGAGCCTTATTGCTTCATATATCATATATATTTGCTCTAACCCCTAAGAAGATGCTAGTTGCAAATACATGTGCTTTTAAGCCGTTGTTTTGGCAGATTTTGGACCTCACTTTTGACATAGTAGATGGCCTCAAACAATTGGCATGCAAGAAGAAAAGTTGCTTGGAATGATGTCCTCTACCTGCCACGAAAATTTCAAGCATTTGGAGCTGATTTTGATCTGCACGTGAATTCACCCAATTCACGTGCAAACCTATTTTTGCCTCTCAGGCCTATACATGATGCAAGGAAGCTTGGGGAGAAGTTTGAGCTGATTTGGAGGTGCACGTGAATTCACCATATCACGTGCAAATTGACGTGCAGAGATATTTTTGGACCAATCCAATCGTTTTTCCATGCTGATCATTTGTTCCTGAAGGCCCAAGTCCAAATTGTGGATGGAAGTTAGAGATTTTAAAGTTTCGAGTGTTACTTATCAAAACTACGCCGTTTTGATAAGTGGGCTAGGTTACACACCTCAAAGCCCATCCAAACTCTATAAATACAAGCCTCCACGCCTCTGCTAGCCATGCCTAACCCCCCTACACGTTTTTAGAGAGAGAGAGAGGCTCCACGACTTGGAGGTGCTCCTTGACCTAGGAGAGCAGCCGTCGCGGCCGTCGCGCAGCAGCGTCGCGGATTTTGGAGCCTGGATTTGAAGCTTTGCTGTGCGCGTGATCAAGAAGAAGATGTTTAGCTTTTCTGCTATGGTTTTGCTTGTAATCATGCGTGAGTAGTTCTTATAATCTAGGGGAGCAATGTAGCCCCCTTGTTGCTTTGCTGTGTTTATGAATATTGGGTTTGGATGATTGAGTTTTGCATGTTTTATGAATCTGTTCTTAAACTCTATCTTTGGATGTACACCTTGGTATTTTTAGCCCTAGTCTGGGGCGGATTGAGATTCATAACTTATTTGTAATTGGTGTGATCATTATCCTTTTGCAAGTATGATTTATTGGCTTTGCATGTTTGTGTGTTTAGATGACCATTCCGGGCATACAACTCTTAAAAGGACCTCAATGACCATTTGTTGTCCTTGGCTTATGTTTAGCATGTTTTCAATCGACAACCCTAATACCATGAACCAGGAGAGATAACATAGGAAGGTGAAATTGTGACCCTAGATGCTTTTAATCCTTGAATCTTAATCCTAAAATCGGTTTACTTTCTTTGTTTATTCGAAAACCAAATAAAAATTAGATCTTTAGTTTAAAAAAAGAAAACTTTTTGCCAAGACATTTTATAGAACAAGAGTAATTGGGTGCTTTGATTTGAGAACTAGAGAACTAGGCTAATCCCCGTGGGTTCGACCCCTTACTTGCTGCTATTCTTTTAGTGCAAACTTAGGGAATTTATTATTTTGAAGAGAGATTTAACGACATTAGCTAGCTCTTTTAGAGAGGCTAAAAATCTTGTCTGTCATCCTCCAGTCGTCGGACATCTCCTGCAATGGCAGAGCATACCGAGGACAAACTTACTAGTCTTGAGCGGGCTCAAGAAGAGATCGGGGGAGCATGCTCCAAGTGCAGGCTCGCTTAAAAACTATGATGAACATGCTAGCCAAGCTGACCGCCGAGAGAGAAGCTAGCCCAACTACAGGAGCTATTAATCAAGAGCAAGAACATGCACCACATGCTTCACAAGCCTACGCTCCAGCAAACATGGTTCCGGGGGCATCGCATCAAATCCCACCTACACCACCCGCTATAGGGGTGCCAACCCCAAATATTATGGAAGCTATGGAATCCCTCGCTCAACCATCCGATTGGAAATCTATTGAGGCCCGACTGAAAGCTGTGGAGGGGGTAAAAACAAATGGAGGGACCGACCCGCATGATTTATGTTTGGTACCAAGCATAGTACTTCCATCCAAATTCAAGATGCCTGATTTTGAAAAGTTCAATGGTACTCAGTGTCCTAGAACACATGTGACCATGTATTGCCGCAAGATGGCGGCCCATGCAGACAATGGCAAACTCTTAATGCATTGCTTCCAGGAGAGCCTAACCGGTGGTCCACTGCGATGGTATATCCAACTTGAAGGTAGCCGTATCAGAACATGGAGTGAGCTCGCCATGGCATTCTTAGCTCAATATAAGCATGTCACCGAACTGGCATTAGATCGGCTGGCCCTACAATCATTTGAAAAAGGAAGTAATGAAAGCATCAAAGTTTATGCTCGACGATGGAGAGAGGTAGCAATGGATGTTTAGCCTCCACTCACCGAAAGAGAACTTACCACCCTCTTTATCAGCACCATGAAAGGGGTTTATTACAAAAAACTAATTGGGAATGTTTCAAGTAGCTTTGCAGACTTGGTCGCCTCGGAGAACGAATCGAAGGTGGCATAAGGGAGGGAAAACTCGGGGGAAGCAAGTATGAAGCTTCTAGAAAACCCTCTTCCTCTAATTGAAAGAAAGAAGGAGAATCCCATGTGGTATGGCAACTCAAGGCTGACTATAACAGCACCGGGTCACAACAGCCCCAACAATCGACCACACCTGGGTGTTATGGAGGATCTTCGACAGTGTCCTACATTGCTCAAGTCCTGAACCCACAATATCAGCCTCAAGGCGGGAACTTTTACTCAACTAACCAATCCCAGCCTGAGCAATCAAAGCAGCTGTGGCAGAAGCAAAAAACAGGAAAGGAGAAATTCGATCCAATTCCTATCACATACACAGAGGTGTACACCAGATTATTGGCAGCAGGACTTGTCAGTCCAGTGCCCCTAAAAAGCTAAGCCCTCCATATCCTGATTGGTACAAAGCGATACCAGTTCGCATACCATGGAGGTGGAATTGGACATGACACAGAAGGTTGTTTTGCCCTAAAAAGGAAGATACAACATTTAAGAGATGCTGGGTGGTTGGACTTCTCTAAAATGACTAGTACTCCCAATGTGGGTACCAACCCTCTTCTAGAACACTCAGGCAATGTTGCCCATGTAATAGCTGAATATGGAGGTTCTCCTAGATAGGCTTCCACAATCAAGATGGACAAGTGTCAGCTGTTCACGACCCCACACAAGAATGGACTCATAGTAACCAAAGATGTGACGGAGGCCAACAGGGGCAACAACTGGAAAAGGCGTTGCCTTTATCATAAGACAGCTTATGGACACGATTTATAAGAGTGTATAGAATTCCAAGAAGCAGTTCAAAAGCTGCTGGACTCCAAAAGGCTAGAGATCTCATGATTAGGAAAACGTCATGAGATCTGCATGGCCTCCACAGACAGGTCATAAGTGGCACCCAAGCCTGGGGCACCGAAACCCCTAATTATCCAGTACACGGAAAATCCAAAGGCCGACTCATTGATGCAAAAGGTCAAAACCCTTACTATTCAGGGGCCGTCGCCTTTCCCATACAAGGATGATAAAGCAGTCCCATGGAACTATCACTGCAGTCTGTCATTGCAGGGGTTCCTATAAAAGAGAAGAAGACAAGAAGTGGTCGTTCATACACACCACAAGAAATCAACAAAGTTGATAAAGGCAAAGCCGTAGAGCAAGATATCATTCCAAAATCGATATCAGCTAACAAAAATACCTCTATCTCGGAAGAGGAGGTAACTGAGTTTCTGAAGCTGATTAAACAGAGTGAATACAACATCATTGATCAATTGAGTCGGCAGCCGGCTCGCATCTCATTATTATCTTTGCTTATGGATTCTACTCCACATCGGGAAACCCTTATGAAGGTCTTGAGCAAAGCTTACGTTCCTCCATCCATTTCTGTGGAGAACTTAGATGGGATTGCAAATAATATCGTGGCGAGTAACTTTCTCAGCTTCAGGAAGAAGAGCTCCCTCAAGAAGGTGTTGGACATATCAAGGCTTTGCATATTTCTGTTAAGTGCAAGGACCACATTATCTCGCGTGTGCTAATTGATAATGGATCTTCTTTGAACATTATGCCAGCTCCCATTCTAAAGCAACTGCCGATGGACCCGTCTTACATCCGCCCCACTAACATGATTGTCAGGGCTTTCGATGGAGAAAAACGAGAAGTAGTAGGAACCCTAGATGTACCACTACAAATCGGTCCAAGTACTTTCACTGTGGAGTTCCAAGTCATGGATATTGCTCCTTACTATAGCTGCCTACTGGGAAGGCCATGGATTCATGCAGCAGGGGCAATCCCCTCAACCCTCAATCAGAAGGTTAAATTCATTGTAGACGGGCAACTCATATGTGTGTCCGGGGAAGCAGAAATCCTCATCACCAAACCCCTCTCCGTCCCTTACATTGAAAGCAGTGAAGATATCCCTGAATGTTCCTTTCGCTCATTCGAAGTTGTCAATGCAACCTACCTCCCGAATCCTACAACTGATCAGGATATTGGGATACAGCTACCAAAAACATCAAGGATGGTAGCATCAGTCATGCTGAAGCTGGGCCACAAAGCAGGGAAAGGCTTGGACTTGCAAGGACAAGGATCAAAGAACCTATTACCATTCGAAGCACAATTGGAGGATTTGGGCTAGGCTACAAGCCTATTAAAGCTGACAGGCAATTAGAGACTTCAAGAAGAAGGGATAGCCGATCAAGTTAAGCTGGAGAAAAGAGCTTTCCAAGAACAGAAGATGATTTTCCCACCACTCGGAGCTACATTCGGGGAGCGCGGGATTCATAAATCGGAGGGAAGAGACAAGGCCGCTACAGGGGATGACAATGAAGAGGTGGAACTGGTTCAGGTTTGCCAAGGAGACCCGGGACAACAACTGGACAACTGGAAAAGCTTGGACCTCCCTATCATGTAAACGGTTCAAGGAACCTGCTGGGACATTTTCAATATTTTCTCTTTGTTGTTTTTCAATTTCAAATTTTGAATTTGTCAGAAACTTATTTTTGAAAGTTTGAATAAAATGAAACTTTTTCAAAAACATCCTTTTGCATTTCATAGCATGTGCATTATCATATATGATTGAGTAAGTCAGACTTTTTCAAACAGGTATGATAAATTTAAAGATATGGTAAGAAAAGAAGAAATGAGTTGCTTAAGGCTTGGCCATGATCCAAATTGGGAGCAGTCGATTATCGAGGTAAAGGAAGCTGGTACAAGAGAAGATCCTGAGCTACCGGAAGATATTAAGTGCCTACTAAAAAAGGAAGACCAGCTCACTATCCCTAGTGAAGACCCAGTCACAATTGTGAACTTCGGAATTGCCACTGAGCCAAAAGAATTGAGATTGGGGTCTTTAATCCCCAATAATGTCAAAGATCAGCTACTTTTGATCTTCTCAAGTCCTACATTGATGTGTTTGCCTGGTCCTACAAAGATATGCCAGGATTGGATATAGATATAGTGCAACACCAGTTGCCCTTGAGACCTGAATGTAAGCCTGTACAGCAAAAGCTAAGGAGGATGAGACCGGAGATGATACTAAAGATTAGGGAAGAAGTCAAAAAGCAATGGGATGCAGGGTTCCTTAGTGTGGCCCACTATCCAGAATGGGTGGCCAATATCGTACCAGTTCCAAAGAAAGGGGGGAAGGTCCGTATGTGTGTAGACTATCGCGACCTCAATAGGGCTAGTCATAAAGATAACTTCCCACTACCTCACATTGACACTTTGGTAGACAACACTGCAAGACATACTATGTTTTCCTTCATGGATGGGTTCTCTGGCTATAACCAAATTTGGATGGATCCTGAACACAAGGAAAATACTACATTCATCACTATATGGGGCACGTTTTGCTACAATGTCATGCCTTTTGGACTCAAAAATGCCGGGGCAACTTATCAAAGAGCCATGGTAACACTATTCCATGACACGATGCACAAAGAAGTAGAGGTCTATGTCGATGATATGATCGCCAAGTCGAAAGGAGACAAGGACCATGTGGAAGTGTTGCGTAAGCTCTTCGACAGACTACGAAAATACCATTTGAAGTTAAATCCAGCCAAATGTACTTTTGGGGCTACATCAGGCAAGCTATTGGGATTCATCGTCAGTCATTGGGGAATTGAGATTGATCCCGATAAAATCCGGGCCATCCAGGATATGCCCGTGCCAAAAACTATCAAGGAAGTTAGAGGATTCCTAGAAAGACTCAACTACATCGCTCGATTCATTTCACAACTCACTATGACCTGTGAACCCGTCTTTAAGGTGCTGTGTAAGAATAGTCCCGAGGTATGGAACAATGAATGTCAGGAGGCCTTTGACACAATTAAGCAGTATTTGACGAACCCTCCAATTTTGGTTCCCCCAGTATCCGGTCAACCTCTGATTCTGTACTTAACAGTCCGAGACACCTCGATGGGTTGTGTACTGGGACAACATGATGCCTTAGGAAAGAAAGAACAAGTCATTTACTATCTGAGCAAGAAGTTTACACCTTGTGAGGAAAAGTACACTCCCTTGGAAAAGACTTGTTGTGCCCTCGCTTGAACAGCACGAAGGTTAAGGCAGTATACGCTCTACCATACCACATGGCTCATCTCTAGACATGACCCACTCAAATACCTATTGGAAAAGCCATCCATGACGGGAAGAATTGCTAAGTGGCAGCTACTCTTAGCAGAATATGACATTGTCTACGTGCCTCAAAAGGCCATCAAAGGAAGTGCCATAGCAGATTATCTAGCGGATCGAGCCTTGGAAGAGTATGAGCCAGCAATCTCTGATTTTCCAGACGAATTCATCAATACCATCCAAGAAAATGAAGAGTCAGACACATGGACCCTATGGTTTGATGGAGCATCAAGCTTATCTGGTCATGGCATCGGGGCAGTCCTAATTTCCCCATCCGGCATACATTTTCCGATGGCCGCCAAGTTGACATTCCCTTGCACAAACAACATAGCAGAATATGAAACTTGTGTAATGGGCCTCCAAGAGGCATTGAGTAAAAGAGTCAGAAAATTGCAAGTGTTCGGGGATTCAGCTCTAGTCATTTATCAAGTTAGAAAGGAATGGGAAACTCGAAATCACAAGTTGATTCCTTACCGACAAATGATTTGTGAAATGGCTAACCTATTTGATGAAATCACATTTGAACACATGTCAAGAGAACACAATCGAATTCCCAATGCTTTAGCAACTCTAGCCTCCCTCCTTTGATTGGACACATGCTTCGAAATACCATGCTTGGACATCAATGTGAACAAGGAACCCATTTACAACATGGTAACTAATGTTGACACCGACAACAAGCCTTGGTATCAAGATATCAAACAGTACTTGTCCCAACACTCATATCCGATAAGGGCCTCAGAAGCAGAAAAAAGAAACATCCGACGAGCAAGCATCAATTACTTCCTCGACGGTTCAATCCTATACAGACGCAACCATAACCAAGTTTTACTGTGGTGCTTAGACAAAGATGAAGCAGCTCGAGTCACCAATGAGGTTCACAACGGCGACTGCGGATCTCACGCAAATGGGCATACACTAACTAGGCAGATCATGAGGATGGGCTACTATTGGGTTACTATGGAAAGGGACTGCATCGAACATGTACGTAAATGCCTTAAATGACAGATTTATGGAGATCGTATTCAAGCACCCCCATCAAAGCTACATGTGCTTACATCTCCGTGGCCATTTGCATTATGGGGCATGGATGTCATTGGATCCATATTCCCAAAAGCCTCTAATGGACATAGATTCATTCTTGTAGCCATCGACTATTTCACTAAGTGGGTCGAAGCAGCCTCCTACATCCAAGTCACTCAGTCAGTAATCACTAAGTTTGTCCGCAACAATATCGTGTGCCGCTATGGGCTCCCAGAGCATATTATAACAGATAATGCTGCCAATCTAAATAGCCAGATGATAGACAATTTGTGTGAACAGTTCAAAATCCGACATCGCAACTCAACACCGTACCGTCCTCAAATGAACGGAGCGGTAGAAGCAGCAAACAAGAACATCAAGAACATTATTCGGAAAATGACTGAGACGTACAAAGATTGGAGCGAGAAACTCCCATATGCATTACATGCCTATAGAACCACAGTCCGGACTTCAACTGGGGCAATGCCATTTTCCTTAGTTTATGGCATGGAGGCTGTTTTACCGGTGGAAATAGAAATCCCATCTCTGAGGGTGCTCATGGATACCAAGCTAGATGAAGCCGAATGGGTTAAGAACCGTTTCAAACAGTTGAACTTGATTGACGGGAAGCGATTCACAGCGGTTTGTCGAGGTCGGCTTTATCAAAAGAGAATGATGGCTAGTTTCAACAAAAAGGTGCGACCAAGGGCATTTCGAGAAGGAGACCTGGTCCTGAAAAAGATACTACCAATACAGCATGATCACAGAGGCAAATGGACTCCAAATTATGAGGGGCCGTATGTTGTAAAAAGAGCATTCTCGGGTGGTGCACTCGTCCTCACCAAAATGGATGAAGATGAACTCCCGAACCCCGGAATAGCGTGATGTTTGTAAAGAAATTTTATGTTTAATTTCTGTTCTTATACCAAAGTGGATTTGAAATTGCCATTTATTGAAAGAATTCTCCATGTTCTTGAACCTTTTCTCTATCCTTATTTACCATTTAGGGAGCCTTTCCTTGAGTAAAAGCAAAAAAGGAAAACACCAAAGGGCCGAAAAAAAGGGCCTTCTCATCTTGCAAAAGAATTCCAAACGGTCGTTCACCATTTTTGCTAAATCAAAACCAGCTTACCCGAGTGAGTCTAAATCTCACACTCATCATCTCCTTCAGATAAATGGCAACAAAAATTTCATTTTGGTACAAAGACGAGGAAGTCGCAGCTAAGAGTGGACTTGGTGAAAACCCGAAAGGGCGCCAAGGGTAAAATACAAAGTTCTGTGAAAAGAGATAAGAATTAAAGGCGGACTTAGCGAAAACCCTAAGGGCACTAAAGGTAAAATACAAAGCCAAACAAAGGGACCAGATTCAAAGTCACCTAAAGCGATCGATAAAATCTCAAACACCTCAGAGGGACGGATCAGTTACTCCACATCAAAGGGCAGCCTGCAAACAGAAGGATTGGTCAAGTCTTGAGCATACTTTGATCAACTTTGTAGACCAATATCTTAAAAACCTGTCATTTCGTTTTATAAAAGGAAGATTTGTTAAACTCTTATGATAATGCATGAGTCATGTTGTGTATGATGATATAGTTTTCTCAAAATTCTTTATCATTTTTTAAAATTCTTTAAAAAAAAATATCCCCAAGCAGAGTTTTCTTGAACATTCCATGCATGGGGATATCAACATGCAGAAAAGATGGAGCCCCGGTCTCTTGCAGAAAAGAGAAAACAAAAAAGCACAAGTCATTGACTAGCCCCTTTCCTAACGGAGGAGAAGGATTTACAAACTTAATCATAAAGTCACATACATTCATGCATCTTCATGCATCATTTAGCATACATCCTAGCATGTTTGTTCTTCTTATTCACAGGATTATCCGTATATCAGAATGGCATGAGGATTAATCTCATGATCTACCAACAGTTAAGCTTCAAAGACAGATGAGGACTCACCCTCAACAAACAGAATTCCCTTTCAAAATCAAAGAACTAAACTTGGCAGACCTAGATCGTAAGCCCAAGCATGACTCTTGAGTGGTAATCTCATAGAGCGATCTTTTAGAGTGAACTCGTAGAGGGAGCCATGATAGAGTCACCTATCCATAGCCCAAGATGCTACCTCACTATCATTTGACCCAAGATGTCACCTTCATAGCCCAAGATGCTACTATTCGGCCCAAGAAGCCACCTTTATAGCCGAAGAAGCTACTTAGCCCAAGAAGCCACCCTCATAGCCCAAGAAGCTATTCGGCCTAAGAAGCCACCTTTATAGCTCAAGAAGCTATTTGGCCCAAGAAGCCACCTTTATAGCCTGAGACGCTATTATTCGGCCCAAGAAGCCACTCTCATAGCCCAAGAAGCTATTTGGCCCAAGAAGCCACCTTTATAGCCCGAGACGCTATTATTCGGCCCAAGAAGCCACCCTTATATCCCAAGAAGCTATTCTGCCCAAGAAGCCACCCTTATAGCCCAAGAAGCTAATCAACCCAAGATGTCACTCATTTTCGACCCAAGATGTCGAATCATAGCCCAAGAAGCTATTTGGCCCAAGAAGCCATCCTCATAGCCCAAGAAGCTAATCAACCCAAGATGTCATATCATAGCCCAAGAAGCTATTCGGCCCAAGAAGCCACCCTCATAACCAAAAATGTCGCATCAATCTCACAGCAATGCCAAACTCCAAGGAGATCTAACCATTCAAAATGGGTATTTGGTTATCTTTGTACATCATTTATATACAAATAATGCACAAAGAGGGGCAGCTGTTGTACCCCATTTTGACCGGGTTAGATCACAACCGTACTTGGCGAAGGACCACTAAGTGATAGAGGATGACATTCGGAGAACAACGCACTTGACCACACTTGATTCCGAGGAGAAATGAAATGATTATGACAAAAGTACCAAGTTAAATTGGACAACCGGTGGGCAGCCCGCTATTTCATTAATAACTTCCCCGATACTTGTCGTAATCCAACAGAGTCAATTGCATTGATTAGATAACATCTTTATCTATCATTTCCAATTGGTTTGAGAATGTTCCGGGCTGTATTCAATTAGTTGTGATTTTTCAAAGTTGGCAACCAAACCTTGTACAAATTTGGGGGAGATAGCCAGTACGCAGCGCACTATTTTGCCAATACCTTTCTCAATACTTATTGGATCTGAATAAAGTCAATTGCATTAGTTAGATAACATCTTTATCTATCATCTCCAACATGTTTGAGGGTAATCCGAGTTCTGTGCAATTAACTATGAATTTTTGAATCAGACGAGCAGAATGCTCACTTTATCATGTACCTCTGAGATGTATTTCCCATTTTTCTCCTAAATGGATGATCCTTTTGGAGTGATTCCACTTTCAGAAGATAGATAACAGAAGTTCGAGCAAAACAAGACCAATTTGGCCCTAATCCGAGCTCTGTGGAGAAAGTTATGAATTTTTGAAGTTGCCCCATAAATCTGTCAATTTTTCACGAATTTTGATTCTTCATATGCATGTTTGTCCCACATTGCCAGTTTTCTTCTACTTCGCCCAGTATATATACAAAGACACTCTCCTTACACAGCAAGTGAGAACAAGAGAGGCCTAAGGAAGCCCAAGTAGAGGCGCCACGTGGCCACTAAGCCCACACACGGAAATTTTTGGGGAAACCCAAATCCGGTGGTCAAACTTGGTCAAATCCGGACTAAGCCCAAATCCGGCGGTCAAACTTGGTGAAATCCGGGCTAAGCCCACTGATCCGAAATAAGCCCAAATCCAGTGGTCAAACTTGGTCAAATCTAGGCTAAGCCCACTAGTACGGAATAAGCCCAGATCCGGTGGTCAAACTTGGTCAAATCCGGAGTAAGAAATTTGGGATAATCATTCACATGGGGTAAGGAATTAAGACTGATATGGAGTAAGGAAATTAGCGGCGACAAATCCAGGCTAAACCCATTGATCCTGAATAAGGACTCACTGCTGGTGAATAAGGACTCATTGATGATAAATAAGGACCATTGTTGTGGAATAAGCCTATTGATGCGGAATAAGCCCAAATCCAGGGGTCAAACTTGGTCAAATCCGGCTAAGCCCACTGGTGCTGAATAAGGACCTGCTGATGCGGAATAAGGACCCATTGGTCCGGAAATCACCTAAATAATCCGAAAAAACTCCAAAATAGCCCCTCTACATGTTTGGAAAGAGCTTTAAAGCATCGGGACTCCGAAAAATCCAGAAAAATCCTTTTAATGCATTAATTGCGATCAGCATCTTGGGGACTCCATTTTTTAAGCATAGGGACAGGGAGCCTCCGTAATTAAATTCCTCGGGATATCACAGTTGACCCCTAGGGACTGCATAACCATTAATTCCCAACGACATTAATACTCCGTAGATTTATCCAGCCCTTACCCACCAAGGCATCCAGATACAGCATAGGAATAAATAATCCCAAGTGATTTATTTATTTTTAGGCATCGAGACTCTTTTTCAAAACGTGGGAATAGGGAGCCATAATTAAGCCCTCGAGACACTGCAATTGACTCTTTGGAAATTATAAAGAGTGCAATTAATGCACCAACGGATACTTCCCCTAAAATACCTATAAATAGGCCATCCAGTGGGAACGCCAGGAAGGAGGAATTATCAAGTATCAGAGGATCACGCATCAGAGCAGATTATTCAGAGAGAGGAATTTTTGGCTGCATTTCTTAGAGATAAAAATCAGAGAGGGATAAAGAGAGTATCCTGGGAATTTTTAAAGTGATATATACTAACTTTCAAAGAGTAAAGCGCCCAGAATCACTGTACTTCACGGGAAGGAGCTGAGATTGGAAAGACTTCTTTTTCTAACCTTTGTGCTTTCAGGAAAGCGTTACTTGAAGGGAAAAGAAGCTCAGATCTGCATCATTCATTCTTTCAGGTTCTCTACTTCTATTTATTTATTTATTTATTTATTTGCGCTGTTTTCAAACATAAAACCCAAAAACTGCTCTTTTTTCCTTTTTTTCCTTGTCTCTCTAAAGTTAAAAAACGAAAATAAAAAAACAAATATCTTGCATCTTTTTTTCTCCCTTTATTATTTTCAAAACAATGATAAAATGTAAAAACACAAACACTCAAATCTCTTCTAGAAAAATTAAAATAGGGCCTAGGCGGTCATGAGGATTGAGCCCTAGATGCTAATATCCTAGTCTGCCTGGGCCAATATTAATTGTGGCGGTATTTCCATTTGAATTCAAATTGTTTTCATTTTCTTTTCTAAAAAAAAAGTTCACTTTTATTTTCCTAAAAAACGCAATACTGTCACATGGGCCTAGATCCCACATTCTTTTTCTAAAATTAGAATGTTCCTTTTTATTTTATTAAAATCTCTTTTGTTGTTTTAAGGCCTAAATCCTAAAATCATTCTTTTTCTTAAAATTAAAAATACAAAAAACTCTTTTTTTGAATAAATAATAAAGCAAGCAAACACTCATAGATCAAGACAAGGTACCAATTATGGGCGTTGTGGGGGTGCAAGAGTTTTTCTTCCTTCCCCACGCGTAACTAACTCCCGAACCTAATTTTCTGGAACCGTAGACCCTTTCTTTTTCTAGGTGCCCAATCATACCTTTAATTTGTTTGGTGGCGACTCGTGTTTTTTCTTTTCTTTAATGGTTTGTGCGAGCCTTGTGCAGGATGACTCCAGGGATCAACCGAATGAACTAGCATGGAGTCCTTTCACAAAAGCTAGCAACGAGCCCGGTCAAAACGGGTGATGACAAGGCCATGAAAATATGATAATGTAGCACAAATGGGAAATAAATGAATCAAAAGAGTATGAAAATGTACCCAAAATGGCCCTAAAAAGGGGGTATAAATCCCCCCCGATCAACGCACTATCTATTGGGTATCCCATGTAGGTGGTGGGAGTCCACTAGAGCTATCCATGGCGATCGAGATGAGCTGGAGAGAGTTTATGGAGCGCTTCTTTGGGGAGTATTTTCCCAGCTCGTTGCGGTATGAACGACGGAGAGAGTATTATGAGCTTAAGCAAGATAGCAAGACGTGGGTCGAGTATGTGCAAGCCTTCATAGATTTAGGGCGTTTTGCTCTTGAGGCTTGGGAAAAGGAAGCCCGTAAGACGCAAGACTTTATTCAAGGCTTGAGGTCATCTTTGAAAAATAAGCTGGAGGTGATACAGTTGACCAACTACAGGGAGGCGGTCGACAAGGCAATTATTCTTGAGCGAGGTCGGGATCGGGTGAGAGCATAGAGACCAGGAGGTTCGGCAGTCCAAGCAAAAAGAGGCAGAGTGGGTGACAGATAGATTTTTAGCCTCTCTAAAAGAGCTAGCTAATGTCGTTAAATCTCTATTCAAGATAATAAATTCCCTAAGTTTGCACTAAAAAGAATAGCGCCAAGCAAGGAGTCGAACCCACAGGGATTAGCCTAGTTCTCTAGTTCTCAAATCAAAACACCCAATTACTCTTGTTCTATAAAATGTCTTGGCAAAAAGTTTTCTTTTTTTAAACTAAAGATCTAATTTTTATTTGGTTTTCTGAATAAACAAAGAAAGCAAACGATTTTAGGATTAAGATTCAAGGATTAAAAGCATCTAGGGTCACAATTTCACCTCCCTATGTTATCTCTACTGGTTCATGGTATTAGGGTTGTCCGATTGAAAACATGCTAAACATAAGCCAAGGACAACAAATGGTCATTGAGGTCCTTTTAAGAGTTGTATGCCGAATGATCATCTAAACACACAAACATGCAAAGCCAATAAATCATACTTGCAAAAGGATAATGATCACACCAATTACAAATAAGTTATGAATCTCAATCGCCCCAGACTAGGGCTAAGAATACCAAGGTGTACATCCAAATATAGAAATTAAGAACAGATTCATAAAACATGCAAAACTTCAATCATCCAAACCCAATATTCATAAACACAAAGAAAGCAACAAGGGGGCTACATTGCTCCCTAGATTATAAGAACTACTCACGCATGATTACAAGCAAAACCATAGCAGAAAAGCTAAACATCTTCTTCTAATCCACGCGGCAACAAAGCTTCAAATTCAGGCTCCAACATCCGCGACGGCTGCGACGATGGGCTGCGACGGCTGCTCTCCTAGGTCAAGGAGCAACCTCCAAGTCGTGGAGCCTCTCTCTCTCTCTCTCTAAACACGTGTAGGGGGGTCAAGGATGCATAGCAGAGGGCGTGGAGGGTGTATTTATAGAGTTTGGATGGGCTTTGAGGTGTGTACCCTAGCCTATTTATCAAAACGGCGTAGTTTTGATAAGTAACACTCGAAACTTTAAAATCTCTATCTTCCATCCACAATTTGGACATGGGCCTTGAGAAACAAATGATCAACATAGAAAAACGATAGGATCGGTCCAAAAATATCTCTGCACGTCAATTTGCACGTGATATGGTGAATTCACGTGCGGCTCCAAATCAATGGAAACTTCTCCCCAAGCTTCCTTGCATCCTGTAGAGGCCCGAGAGGCAAAAATAGGCTTGCACGTGAAATGGGTGAATTCACGTGCAGCTCCAAATGCTCTGAAATTTCTGTGGTAGGTAGAGGACATCATTCTAAGAAACTTTTGTTCTTGCACGCCAATTGTTTGAGGCCATCTACTATGTCAAAAGTGAGCTCCAAAATCTGCCAAAACAACTTAAAAACGCATGTATTTGCAAATAGCATCTTCCTAGGGTTAGAGCAAATATATATGATATATGAAGCAATAAGGCTCTAATCATGCTCTTAAACATCCTAAATAAATACTAGAATAATGACATAAAATGCACGTTATCAGTGGGGAGAGAAGCAGTGCGGCTCGGCTGAGAGGAGGCGGTGCGAGAGGGTTTCCACCAGGTAGTGGGACCCCATGAAAGTTCAGCCAGCCCAGGTCGGTACTTGTTGGAGTTGTGGTTTGACCGGACATTTGTCGAGAGATCGCCTGAGGAAAAAAGATGACATGTTACCGATGCAAGAAGGCGGGGCATAGAGCTAGGGTATGTTTTACCTTTAGCTCGACCGGCGGTGTGTATGTAATGACTCGTGTTTTGGGATGTGAGGAGTTAGTCCTTTTGAGTGGCAATTGTTAGGTCTTTGGGAGATTTCTTCTCATACACATTGGCTAGAACACTTTGTATATTGATGAGCAAGCATGAGGCAAGAGATAAGCTCAAGAGGGAGCATTTAGAGGTCGCACGTGACAATGGCCTTTGTCACGTATAGTGATGTTTTTGCATGGGAGCCTTCCAGACAAAGTTCTAAAGCTAGTGGCAAAATCTTAAACCATTTGGAGGTTGCACGTGACAATGGCCTTTGTCATGTGCAGCCATGACTTGTTTGTATTCTCACCGTGAGGTATAGGTGATACTATGTGGTTGACGTGATAGGCTAAGGCCTAGGTTGAGCCGTTGAGCTCATGGAGCTAGGGCTGAGTGCCCTAAGCTGAGATCCTGTTGAGGATAGTGTTAAGCCGTTGAGCTCGTGGAGCTAGGGCTTAGTGCCTTGAGCTGAGATCCTGTTGAGGATCATGGACAAGTCATCTGTATGGGTAAGGTGGGTCCCGATGTTTGTTTCTGGTGTGTCCCGATGATTGTATACACTACACGATGTTAAGGTACATAGAGCATATAATATATAGTATAGACTTGTATGTTTGCATGATGTAGATAATTATGGTCACCTACTAAGCTTATCGCTCACCACTACTTGTCATTTCCCCTTTTCAGGTGTGACCGAGACTAGTGAAGGGCTTTCTTCCAGGAGGACGTGCCCACTACTCTGATGTATGATATAATATTGTATTCTGTATTGTTTTGTGCGATATCCCAGACAAGGGTCCATGAACAGTTGTATTACACACTATTTATCATATGATGTTGGTATGATTGTTTGACATATTGTATGCGTGTGTGAGGTATGGGAAAGTACAGAATTACCCTTGATATATGATCGATGCAATTGCATATTTGAGATAGCACCCGCGGTGTAGTCTCTATTGGTGTTAGTCACCTACCCCTTGACCTTTCGGGTGCGGGCAAAGGGAAGTCATGTTCATGGTTCCGGATATCCTGGAATTCAGAGGCGTGGACATGGAGTGGTGTCACACCGCTTCCCACGACCGCCGCTCTGCTCCTTCACCATCGACTCCTCCACCGACACGTCGTGGTTGGAAGTCCCCTCTTCGAGCCGGCCATCCGCAGTGCTAGGGCCTTGTCGTAGGAGAATCCGTCGGCTGCGGCGAAGGTGACCAAAAAATTTTCAAACCTCAAAGGGGAGGAGCAAGCAGAGAAAGAGAGTCGTTGACCAAGAGGAGGTCTGCGTTTGGAGCAAGAGCAACGGACGGCTAAGAGGGAGAGTTCCGAGACAAATGTGTGGGAATTTTACGTTAACGAAGAGGGAACGTTGACGAGTTATCATTTGTTATGGGATATACAAATACGTATTTGACACAATTATTTAATGCCATGTGTCGGGTTAAAGGAACTTCCTCCGCCCGGGGTTGGAGGTAAGTTCTGTCCTTCCATGTTTATTTTGCAACGAAGAAAGTATTAGATAATGAGGTATGGACATATTCCATATTTTATATATTTTCTTGTGAATTATTTATTCTATTATATATATATGTCTCCACTTTAATTGGGTGTTAACATTTTACTTATCCAAATTAAACTCCTAGGGCTCATTTGGTACGCGGGAATGGAATTGGGGGGAATGGAATCGAAATGACATTAACATGAGAAGCAAGAATGGATTTTTTTATTACTTTTCCTGTGTTTGATATACAAAAACAACCAAGGTAATATATTAGACAATTATTGAAATATCCTTAATTTAAATTTATTAAATAATTTTTTTATTAAACAAAATACTATCTCTCATCGCAAGAGCTTGCCAAGGATGTGCTCGCCGGATCCAGACGGGGGAGAGGTGCGCCGGGGAGAGGCACACAAGAGGGGAGGGGGTTGCAGTGGTGGTGCGCGGGGAGAGGCGGGGCGAGCGAGAAGGGGGGTTGCAGCGGTGGGGCGCAGGGAGAGGCACGCACGAGGGAGCCCCCCCCCCTGTAGTAGTGGGGTGGGTGCATCATGTGTCGGGGGAGATCGATGGTGGTGGGGGAGATCGGTGGCGACGGGGTGCGTCGGGGCAACCGGAGAGGGGCCAAGGGTGTGGCTGGGTCGCGGGTTGGGGGTGCAACCGGGCGACAGGGTGCGAGTTTGGGGTGCGACGGGGCGCAGTGTGACGGGCGGCGAGGCACATCGAGGACGGGGTTGCAACGGTGGAGAGGGGGTGCGATGGGGCGGCAAGGGCGCATCGAGGGCATGGTTCCGAGCATGGGGCGCAGGGGAGAGCAAGGCTTGCCTGCGGTGGGGCGACGGGGTGCGGAGTGTGACAAACTTGGGGGAGAAAAGGAATAGGACAGGGGTAAAAAAAGAAAAAAGGATTCTCTTATCCAAGGGAACCTTCAAACTAAGGGGGTGGGAGGAATCAATTTCTCCTTATAGACTATAAGATTCCCATGGTAATCTTATTACCTTCTTTATTTTCATACTAAAACGCAGAAAGGAATACAACTGATTCATTTTTCTTTTTTCCCACGCATCAAACATGCACCTAAACGTTATGTCATACAAAATTAAAGTTGTTATTTATTTTTTCAAAACAATGCATCTTAACTTAAATTAATATTAACAAAAATTAAAAGAAAAAACTAAGGCAATTATTAACTAGTTATTTAAAGAAGTAATTTTTTTTCCCAACTCAACCCCGTTATGTTATATTTAAGTTTATATTATAAACAAAAAATAAGAAATTAGCCAATAAGCGCCCTACTATGATGCTTTACACATTTAATTCGCGAATAAATTTTAATTTTAATTATACTTTTACTATTCTAGCATAAAATATTAGCGAATATGCTCAAATCGGTTTACAAATGAAGCTAGTTACTCTAATTTAAATGAAGAAATTTTTTTATGAGACATTCTGATGAATTTGCAAGCTAGTCAATAGAAGTCACAGGGGAAAAAAGACTCGAAGAATCTAGAAAATCTACGAAGTTAACGATTTTCATTTAACGTGAAGATTCTTACAACATTTGGAGGATTTGATATGCAGGCAGAGTACGTGGAGTGCCGACAATGGGAGACACAGCGTGGAGGCGAGCGAGCGTCAAGGGAGAAAGAGCAGAGGGCGGCGAGCACCGAGGGAGAGAGAGCGAGAGATAGCGTACCCGTTTCTTTCTTAAGTCATCGATTTTTTTTTAAAATCGATCCACGGTTTGTAAATTAGATCGTAGGTTAAAGGATGAGACCTCACACACATATTACATATATATATATATATATATAGAGAGAGAGAGAGAGAGGGATCGTGATTGCGTGATTACAAATTCGAAATCGCTGGCCTACCTCTTTCAAAACACCCCCAAATTAATAAATACACACACCAATTCGGCCTTCAATCTCTCTTCTCTGACACCGGTTCTTCATCGGACAGGTGAGCCTTTTGTGCAACAGTTGGTATTATAACGTTTCTTTTGTCTTCTACCTCTTGCAATTGGTTTTTAATTTACTGAATTTCTTTTCTTTGGTTTGGTCTTCGTTTAAACAGTAGAATGGCGTCTCACATTGTTGGATACCCCCGGATAGGACCGCACAGAGAGCTCAAGTTTGCTCTGGAGTCTTTTTATGATAAGAGGAGCAGTGCTGATGATTTGCAGAAGGTGGCAAGTGATCTCAGGTCTTCCATCTGGAAGCAGATGGCTATGGCTGGGATCAAGTTTATTCCTAGCAACACATTTTCCTTTTATGACCACGTGCTTGACACCACTGCAATGCTTGGAGCTGTCCTGGAAAGATATAATTGGAATGGTGGTGAGATTGGGTTTGATACATACTTCTCCATGGCCAGGGGTAATGCCTTCGTACCTCCAATGGAAATCACCAACTGGTTTGACAAATGACACCAAATAGTAAGTTGCAAATTGCAATTCTATCACACAATGAATCATTGTTTTTAGCTTTATTGTGTGAGTTATGAATGTTTCATGAACACTTTTAGCCATTTCATTGTGCCTGAGTTGGGTCCTCGAGTGAAGTTCTCTTATGCTTCTCACAAAGCTGTGGCTGAATACAAAGAGGCTAAGGCGGTATATAATTCAACTTATTTTGCATTGACTCTTTTATCATGTTGGGTACTTAATACACATGGGACGATGTGTAATCCATGTAGGGGCACCTCGGATTACTTATATTACCTACCTACAAATAGGATTATCCATACACATAAGGAGACATGCCAATGGGCAAAGGTCGAGGAATGTTGCTGAACTGTTTGGACATCTTTAAAAAATTAGTGTTAAACTGTTAATTCAAATTGACAAGTTAATTTAAAAGTTCTGATTTTTTCTTATTGTATTTGTAAGTTAAACCTTGGGTCAAGAAATCTAAAGTAGTGATAGTGAGAGAATGTTGATTGGTCAACTCCTGTGTTATTATTTTTTATATTGTATTTAAATTATTATTGTTGTTGTTGCGAAGTAACAATGAATGCTTGTTTGTTGTGACATGAATGCTTGTTTGCAGAGAAGCTGGTGGTGCTTCTTGGATTCAGATTGATGAGCCCACACTTGTCAAGGATCTTAACTCACACGAATTGCAAGCCTTCACTCTTGCATATTCTGAACTTGAGTCAACTCTATCTGGTATCAATGTATTAATTGAGACATACTTTGCCGATGTTACATCTGATGCATTCAAGACCCTCACGGGATTGAAAGGAGTCACTGGATTTGGATTTGATTTGGTTCATGGAACAAAGACCCTTGATTTAATTAAAGGTGGATTCCCTAAAGGCAAATTTCTCTTTGCTTGGAGTGGTTGATGGGAGGAATATATGGACCAATGATCTTTCTAGTTCACTCTCTATTCTCAATGAACTTGAGGGCATAGTTGGTAAAGGTATTTTTTTTCCTCATACCTGGTAAATAACCTTTTTTTGGGCACTGATTAGTTAAAGTTCATGTGCAGATAAGCTTGTGGTCTCTACCTCCTGTTCACTGCTGCACACTGCTGTTGATCTAGTTAATGAAACTAATTTGGATGCCGAAATTAAATCTTGGCTTGCGTTTGCTGTTCAAAAAGTTGTTGAAGTAAATGTCTTGGCCAAGGCACCTGGCTGGACAGAAGGATGGGGTATTTTTCTTTTCGTTCCACATACTGTGACCTAATTGAATCTCTGATAATAAAACAATAAATTAAAAGGAACAGCATTCGAACTCTAGATTCGACAACAATTCATGGAACTCAATATTCCCAAGCATATGCATATTGCCTATAATTTTCAAGTAGTGAACAACAGTAATCATCTCCTGTGTCATTTGGATGCACAGGTGATCTTAATCTGTTGGCTGAACTTATTATATGAACATCCAACTTACTCAGCTAGATTGTGGTTTCTGTTTATAAAACATAAAAGTGCATTTAGGTTTAGCGTAGTTAATCACAAAGGGGTGAGTGTGAGGTGGGCCATTGGTTCCTTTGTTTTTAGTTGTATTTAGTACTATGGTTTGTTTCAAAGTTGGTCTGTTCTGGGCTTTTCATATAAAATGATATGGACAATCATATCAAGTTACTTCATATTATTTCCAGGCATTCTTCTCTGCAAATGCTTCGGTTCATGCTTCAAGAAAGTCCTCTCCGAGGGTGACCAATGGGGCTGTTCAAAAGGCTGTATCTGCCCTTGCTCGAATGTTTCAGTTTGGTAAAAGTTACTCATTGCAGCTGTAATGTAGATTTCAGTTGATTCTTATTGAAAGACATTTTCAGGCTGCTGCATTGAAGGGTTCTAATCACCGCCGTCCTACAAATGTGACTGCAAGGTTAGATGCCCAGCAGAAGAAGCTCAATCTTCCAATCCTACCTACCACAATCACTGGGCCTTTTCCTGATACTGTAGAACTCAGAACAGTTCGCCGTAAATACAAAGCTAAGAAGTAGGTGGTTGTAACTATTATTATTGTTGTTATTATTATTATATTATCTGTGTGGTTTTGTAAGGATTCTTCTGTCATAGGATTTCTGAGGCTGTCTATGTCAAATCCATTAAAGAGGAAATTAAGAAAGTTGTCAAGCTTCAGGAAGAGCTTGATATTGATGTACTGGTCCATGGGGAGCTTTAGTTGTCCTCTTGCATCAATTAATGAAAGAAAAGAATTAGATACATGCCGGGTATCTTGGATTGAAATGCCATGAAGTTGGTTTTCTAAGATTCAAAGAATCTGACGTTTAATATGTTTAGATTTTGCACTTCTCTATTTATTAGGTTTCTGATCTCCCTACTGTTGTATATTGTAGAGGAATAATATGATCCAGTTCTTTGGAGAGCAGCTGTCTGGTTTTGCATTCACAAGCAATGGTTGGGTGCAATGTTTTGGCTCCCGTTGTTTGAAGCCGCCCATCATCTATGGTGATGTTAGTCGCCCCAAGCCAATGACTGTCTTCTGGTCCTCCATTGCTCAAAGCATGACTAGTCGTCCAATGAAGGGAATGCTTACAGGCCCCGTCAGTATCCTCAACTTGTGTTTTGTTAGAGTTGATCAACCCAGGTATTGACAGAATCTGACCTCACAAAATTCTCATGCAAAAGTACGAGACATCTAACTTGAATATATGGACGTTTATAAATAGGAATGATTGATGTGAATATATTCTTTTACAGATTTGAGACGTGCTACCAGATTGCTTTGGCCATTAAGGATGAAGTGGAAGACCTTGAGAAAGCAGGTATCAATGTCATCCAGATTGATGAGTTTGCTCTAGTCGAAGGCTTGCCATTTCGGAAGTCCGAAGGTGCTTTCTACTTGGATTGGGCTGTCCACTCCTTCAGGATTACTAACTCTGGTGTTAAAGAGACTACCCAGGTCGAATTTCTTGGTAACTTGCACTTGTTTTTCATGCTCTGACCCATTATTACCATTTGGGGTAATATATTTTTCTTCTATTTTTTGACAGATTCACGCCCACATGTGCCACTCCAACTTCGACATCATTCTTGACATCATTCAGGCCATCATCGAAATGGATGCTGATGTGATTACCATCATGAATTCTCACTATGATGTGAAGCTCTTATCGGTCTTCGGTGAAAGATTCAAGTATGGTGCTTGCATTGGGCCTGGTGTCACTGACGGCAAGTCCCCAAGAATTCCACCAACTCATGAGATTTTCCGTAGGATCTACCAAATGCTTGCCGTTGTCGGGACAAACAACCTGTGGGTTAACCCTGACTGGGGGGCTCAAGACTGGTAAGTATGCTGATGTCAAGCCAGCCCTTCAGAACATGGTTTTTGCTGCCAAGCTTTTTCGCACCTACCTGGTGGGCAGTGGCCAGGGCGCTGGGAGAAGAGATGCCACCTTGGGGTCAGTTGCAGCAAAGCCAATTGTTGGGGTGGTGGACGAAAAAGTACGTTGGTGGATGGGTTTTTCTTGTTACTGTCTTTCCTTTTATTTCACATGTCTTTCCATCATTCTCTATTTTTCCCCTCCGTAGTTATGTTGGGTTGTATAAGGAGAGTGCATTCAGTTATTTTTCAAGTCACACCAGATTTGTTAATACCTCATTTGGCAAAAATTCAGTAGTTTTCGTTATTAGGTTTATGTATTTCGTTTTTAATGCATCCAGTATAGCTAATAAATAACAAAAGAACTCGTAAGCGACTTGCCGATTGATTTTTCATGGAACTCGTAAGATTCGTTTCCCCGTTAGTGGGATGGGATATTGGCACCTCCTCCATTGATAAGCTCACCCCTCCTCATAAGTTGGCCCCTAAATTTATATGAAGACACCATAAAAATTTTGAAATACTCATTTTCTCTCAAGTAGTCTCAAATAACCTAACCCGTTGACGCCAAGCATCAATGTTATTGTCTTTGTCTGTTGGAGGTCTGCAGGTTTCCATGGATGCGGACTTTATTTTTCATGATTTCTGGCTCAACAAGCTCGGTGTTCAAACGAGGCGCAATGCTTGCAATGCTTGATTGGAGTTGTTTAGGACTGAATGGGACCTTAATAGGCAAACGTTGAATGGAGTTGTTTAGGATTGAATGAGACCTTAATATGCAAACGTCACCTAAAGATTAGTGTTTCTTTTGCCTGCTTTTCTAATCAACCCTGCTAGAAAGCACACGATTAATATATTCAGGGAAATAACAGCTTGAATTCCAAGTGCAAACGATGGTGGTATCAAAACCTGCAAAAATTTCACTCTATCATCCACCAAATTAAAATTAATAACCATAAAAATTAGCGGTACGATTATTGTCAAACGAATTTGTACTGTGTCTAAAGAAAAAAAGAACACAAGCAAATTATGAAGTCAGTCACCTTGGCATCAATAAATTCACGCCAGCCAGGCATCTTTTATTGGGATACTTAACAACAGTTATCCTGTGCATGAAGAACGACACATTATCTTATACATTTTTATTCGACTAAAAATTTGAGGGTTCACACCATAAGAAGAGACGCTAGAAGAGATGTATATGCTTATGTGCACCCAGCTGGGTTGTGCCAAGTTAGCAAGGAGAAGAGACGCTACCGTGTCGTAAGTTGCACCAATGCCAAATGTCTGATTCTTACTTGGACCGGAGATCAGAAGGGAAGGGGTTGTTATAATAATTGTTAGGATTCCAAATTATCATCTTAAATGTTATGTCGCACAAAATTGAAGTTGTTATTTGTTTTCTAACGATGCCTCTTTAACTTCAATTAATATTAAAAATAATGTAATTACTAACTAGTTATTTAAAGAAGTAACTTTTTTTGTCATTTGTGGCGTACTTTCAGCTCAACCGAGGTTATATTATAAACCAAAAAAATAAAAAATATGTTGGTACTCCGTTTTTTCATTAATTTAAGTTGTGTATTATATCCCTGAGTCCTGGACATGTATTATGCATTAATTTTATTCTTATTTGATTTTTAGCGTTGGTACTCCGTTTTTTCAACAATTTCATTACTACCCCCAATTCATCACTCAATTGTCAAAGATAAATTAAAAGTATTTAAAGAAAATAGAATGAAATTAAAATAGACTCTCAGGGATCCTATCTTATCTGGGAGAACAAATCCACAAATTCTGACGTGGTCTTATCCACTCGTACCCTTCAACATCTATGCAGGAGCAGGACTACATCTCATTTCATTTCTGTGGTGTCACTGGTGTGGTGCGGTCATCTTTTACGCATTTTATTCACAAAAATAAAAATAAAAATAAAAATTGAAGAAGCGAGAGTCCTTGAGATAATAATGGCCTTCACAGCTCCTTCGCAGGTTTCGTTTTTTCCTACCAATTTCCATAAACCTCATACAGGCGCCGCCGCCCCCATCGACAGCCCTTCGCTTCACTGTTTTTCAGCTCCACCTGCACGACAAGTAGTCGCAGTTTCAATGGCAGAGAAGAAAAGGAAAAGAGGAACATCCACGGTGGTTGCGGCGGCCGGAGATGTGTCGGCGGATGGAACCACCTATCTAATCATCGGTGCAGTCGCTGCAGCGCTGGTCGGAACTGCCTTTCCGGCCTTCTTCTCCCGCAAAGATCTGTACGTAATCATACCGCGCTCTCTCTATCCTTTTTTTTATACTGATATCAATGCTATGATCACTTGATATCGTACCGTTGTATATATGATGTTGGACTGACGAGGCATGGTGGTTGTGCCCGTAGATGTCCGGAATGCGACGGCGCAGGGTTCGTGAGGAAAACGGGAGCGATGTTGAGGACAAACGCCGCGCGTAAGGACCTTCCCCAGATCGTCTGTCGCCGCTGCAACGGGCTTGGCAAGCTCAACCAAATTGACAAATGACGAGTCAATCGTAACGTACTCCATGGTTCATCTCTTTTCTTTTCTTTTCTTTTTCTTTTTAGTAGGTTGGTTTAATGCACAGTTGTGGTGCATTTGATTTGATATTATATGGCCAGCGTGCAGCCACCAAACTACTGTTACTGTCATAGGCTACGAAACAAATATTTGATATATACGTTTACCCCTATATATGAATTAATTTTAAATTTTGATCTTGCCTTGGTCATTATAAATTGGACGATTGGATATGTAGTTATGTACGCGGTGTTGACAGTCCAGATGACATGGTTTATTTTTGGGAGGCAACCTCGTAGGCCCGTTGCCACTAGTGGTCGGTAAATATAATGATGATCTTATTTAACATTAATTAGAAGCCGTTATGGGCTGTGCGGGAAGGAACAAGAAATCTCCTTACTGACCTTTGATCCACACAAGTGCGAGCCGTAAACAGGCTTCAAAGAGGACTCAGTGGCGAAGACCATGACCCTAACCTGAAGCATTACAAGTCAAACCTTGCCTCTCAATTTACTCATTCTTTTCTTTTCCTCTTTCCAAGTAGTGACTTTTAAACGGATGGTTGGCGCGCACTCTCTCTATCTCAAAATGTTAATTAAAAATTAAAATATATAAAAAAAGAATCATTTGGATACATTCGATAATGATCAAATGCCATAACACTTACCTTTATTGCATTCTTTTTCTTGTAACATCTCCTACTCTATATATGTATAATGTATGCATATTATTTTACATTCATAGATATTGGTAAGGCAAACCGTACATTCATAGATATATGTTAGTAAGGCAAACTGGAAGAAAATAGGACAAGTGAAATATGATAATCATGACATTTTGACGGAATTTCTGGATAAATGATCTTATATATGAATCTAAAGAGGCAATGTCCTCAAACTGTCAATCGTTTTGACTTTGTCGGTTGTAATCGGTCTTATTATTAAGAATTTAGTCCTCAATTCTTATTAATCTTATTATTCACCTAGAATAAAAATAATAATAAAGGGACAACATAATCAGCTTAATAAATTGTTGATCTTATGGATAGAGCACATAAAAGGGCAGCCGGGGGTTTGAGGATAAGCTAGGGATAGTTTTCAGCTTTACGGGAAATTATTGAATTATAATATATTTTGGGGCATTTTACATGCGATTATTAGAATGGATGTCTAAACATGATAGAGATAAATTATTTGATTTTATTAACAAATTACTCACATATAATGTAGCCTCCGACAAAGTTTAGGCCGTCCAACACTCAACTTTCAACTAAAACTAGGGCTTCAATCAATTAAGATGTTGGACATATAACAATTGTTATATTTTGTTTTACATCAATTATTGTTAGAACTGGGCATAGATAAAGGCCTGATTAAGTATCACGATACTGTCCGCTTTGGGCTCGTCACATCGGCCCGCACGGCTTTAAAACACATCGTAACATTTAAAGCCTTCTTTCTTCTTATATATGCCTTAACTTTCTTGTCCTTGAGCGATGTGAAACAAATATAATAACAATCTCTCCCTTCATCACACATCAACCATATACCATAGGTTGGAGACACACCTATGAAACTGGAGATTTCTTGTAACTCTCTCTCAATCCATGCCTTATAGAGAGATCAAACCGGTTTGATATTAAAGTGATATTATAACTTGAATACCACCGCACTAACGGGACACGCCACTTGATCACACCATGCCGATAAGACTTTCAATATCACAGAACACTTAACAGGGATAACAACAGGACAACTGGGCTCTGATACCAGTTTGTTAGAATAAGGCATAGGTAAAAGCCCAATTAAGTATCACAATACTGTCCGCTTTGGGCTCGCCACATCTGTAGAGACCTGTGTCTAGGTTGATGTGTGATAGTCGTTATTTGGTAGTACAGATACCATTATGGTATTGTGCTCGGCGATATGAGTGTTTTGGCTGTAGTTGGGCCCAATTTGGAGTTTGGGCCCCGGAAGGGTAGTTGTGTAATTTTGGTTGTGTTAATTAAAGAAATAACATGAAAGTATAAATAGAGGAGAAACAGAAAGAGATAGCAAATAGGTCATTTGCGTTCAATTGGAGAGAGCATGAAGAGTAGAGAGAGAGAGTGGAACAGCTTGGATTTGGAGCTTGGAGCTTGGCTTTTGGGTTGATTCCTTTGTGAATCGTTACTTGGTAGGTGTTCCTAGCCTTCTGTTTCGTTTCTGTTCATGAGCTTGTGTGATTTGGGTATAAATCGTGAGTTTTGGCATGAACTCTAGGTTTTGGGGAAATCCAATTCTGGAATTGGCTGTGGTAAATTAAGCATGTAAAGTGTGAGTATGATATGGGATATAGTATTGTGATTGTGTATCAGGAATTTGGGGGATTTATACTTGTGTATTTCATGG
The DNA here is from genome assembly GCA_023512835.1 of Taxillus chinensis. Taxonomy (NCBI): domain Eukaryota; kingdom Viridiplantae; phylum Streptophyta; class Magnoliopsida; order Santalales; family Loranthaceae; genus Taxillus; species Taxillus chinensis. The sequence goes on from CM042091.1 coordinate 48,548,547, forward strand.
GGGTTGAGAAGTCAACCATGGGAAATCTGTATCCAATCTAAAGGGGAATTTTTATATATATGTATCTGTGGCTGTTATGCGATTTAGAGGCGCTTCAGATGCGTTATGTGGTATAGGATTTGTAGTTTATTAAGTATGAAATGGGTTTGGGGATGTCTGGGAGTCGCTGGGTCGATTTCAAATGAAGAATAAGCTAAAACGACGATGAACAGTGCTGCTTGGTGTGTTGGTGCGTCTTGGAGTCAGAAGGTCAAAGGGTCAAAGGTTTGAGGGTCGAAGGTCGGAGGGTTGAAGGTCTGAGGGTCGACGGTTTGAGGGTCGAAGGTCGAGGGTCGAAGGTTTGAGCTTCAAGGCAGATCTTCGAGGCCGCGTTCCAGAGATCTTTGAGGCAATGTTCTGCAGGTCTTCGAGGCAGTGTTCTACGAGCTTCGAGGCAGTGTTCTGCAAGTCTTCGAGGTAGTTCTATGAGCTTCGAGGGAGTGTTTCTATGAGTCTTTGAGGGAGTGTTTCTGTGAGTCTTCGAGGATGGGCTTCGAGCTTCGAGGCTGGGTTTTAGAGAGCCTTCGGGGCTAGTCCGTTGAGTAATTCTTATGCCTTTTCTAGGTATGAAATGTTGTTGTTTGCTTGGCATAAAAATATTATGTACAAAGGTTGGCTGATTTGATTGGCTGGTCAACTGAGGTCTCATGTAGGTCTGGCTAGTAGCCAAGGTCCTCTGTTACACCCCCAAATTCCAGGGAACCCGGAACCGGGTATATGACTTCCCCTTGCCTGCACTCGAAAGGTCAAGGGGTTAGTGACTAGCACCAATAGAGACTACACCGCGAGTGTTGTCTCAAATATGCAACCCTGTATAGTCATACATCAAGGGTGATCTTGTACTTTCCCATACATCATCATGCATATAATAAGTCAAACAGTCATACAGACATCACATCACAAACAATATGCAAATACAACTGTTCACAGACCTATGTCCGGGATACAACACAAAATACAGTACTCATACATCAGAGTAGTGGGCACGTCCTCCTGGAAGAAAGTCCTCCAGTAGTCTCGGGTTACACCTGAAAAGGGGAAATAACAAGTAGGGGTGAGCGACAAGCTCAGTAGGTGACCCTAATTCTCTACATCATGCTAATATACAAATCTATACTACATGCTCTGTGTACTCGTGCACTGTGTAGTGTGCACAATCATCAGGACTCAGCCTGCAAACAAACATCAGGACCCAACCTTCCCACACAGGACAACTTGTCCACGATCCTCCACGAGATCTCAGCTCAGGGCACTCAGCCCTAGCTCCACGAGCTCAACGGCTCCACTGAGGCCTTAGCCTGTCCACAGCGCAATATGCCCTGCCACAGTCACCACACAGGCCTGTCATCAGCGCATATGCCTGCCATGTCAACCACATAGCACCATCGGTGCATCATGGTGAGAACCCAACAAGTCATGGAACCCAAGTCCCAAATCCGCAAACCAACATACCAACACCAATATGGCTATCTCTCAAAAACTACCTAAATACAAGTCTTTACATCGTCCTCGAAAATAAAACACATGCCCAAAGGATATAACAAAATTCAAGCTCAATGTCCCAATAACAAAACATAAAATATGATCACCGATCACACATATGCAATGCAACTCATAACAAGCCAAAAAGGGCTGACAAAATCCAACAACAACAAGCTAAACCACATCTCAAACAACATATGCAAAACAAATGCATAAAACATAACTCATACCTCAGGGAAGGTCCTCACATCCCCTATATGGCTGGTTGATAGCGGAAGGTCCCACGGGTGGCTGCTTTTATGCTATGATCCCACTGTGGCGGGCAGGCTGTAAGAGCCTTGCCCTCTGCTGATCAGTTGTGTCGTAAGTCTGTGTGACTCCTATGTGTAAAGTCTGTGTGACTTATTTGTGTGTGAACCTCGCATGTCTATGTTCTGTGGATGATGTTGTGTGTGTTTATGCTTTCATTGGTATGGCGTAGAGCACTGTGTGCATTATTGTGTGCTTAGACATTCACTGGCACATGTATACACGGGTAATGTGTTGTAGGTCACCTACTGAGCCCTTGTGCTCACCCTACGTTGCTGTCTTGATTTTCAGGTTCAGACAGGAGGTAGCTTTGGGGTTTGTCATCGACTAGATCGAGTAGACCAGACCATTTTTGATGTATGGGACAATGTCCACCCTGCTGATTTTGTACTATGACTGTGTTGTTTCCCGAACATGGGTCCGTGGATATTGTACTGTATTTTATGATATTATATGATATAATGCTATGATGTTTTCAATTAGTTGCATGATTTTGGGAGTACAGGAATACCTTTGTATGACTGTACAGGTGCATTTAGGCAGTACTCGTTGTGGGCCCTTTTTGATGCTAGTCACCAACCCCTTACCCAGCTGCGGATATGGGGTAGTCATGTACCCGATTCTAGGCCTCCCGGAGTTGGGGGCGTGACAACATTGGACCGTATGGCTTTAAAACGTGTCGTGACATTTAAAGCTTTCTTTCTTCTTATATATGCTTTAACTTTTTTGTCCTTGAGCGATGTCGGACAAACATCACATTACAATTATTAATAACAATTGGGTATGATTTTCTTAACAGCCATAATCGAACTAAGTCCAGTACTTATATAATTAAATTAAATTATGTATTATATTAATCAATTTCATAAATTATTACGATCCAAAATCACTTATGAGAGCATCTCCAATCTTCATTAGTTAAAATTTCAAATTAAAGTTATGTTTAGCTTGTAACAGTAATGTTTTAGCTAATGATGCTCTAATCTTATTTCATTTATTTTTTTCCTGAACTGTTATTTTACCCAATTTATCCATTTTCAATCTCCTCTCCAAATTTTAAAATCTCAAAATCCCTAATACCACCGGTCTCCACTATGTTGCCGTTGAGGAGACACCTAAGCTTGACGCCGCACTGGTTGACTTGGTGGCCGCGGTGGTGGTGGGAGGAGGCATCGGAGGAGTCGGAAGAAGAAGATGAACCATCATCGGAGGAGTGGGTGTCACCTACCTGCACGATCTCCAATGGATGCCCCTAGAGAGACGGACGGCAATGGGGAAGGCATGCTTGGTGACGCAACCGTTGCTGGCTGATGGGGAGAGGAAGGCCTCACCGAAAGGGAAAAAGAAGATGTTGGTCTACGAAGACCACCTCTTGACGACAGTGAAGAGCAGCTTCCTGTCCCTCACGATTTTATGTAGGGAGCATGAAATGGGTTCATCGATTCCTGCGCTCTTCTAGAGGGATTGGAATCTAGGTCTCAATTTGTCGACCCATTTCTTCCAATTTAGAGTTGGGTAGATCCTCTCCTTGAAGGAGACCATGTCCATGAGGCTGGAGATGGGGATTTCTGTGGAGAGAGAGTAGGCGAGCGGAGGTGGGAACTTGTAGTGTGGGAACTTGTACACTATCCTATATAATGTTTCCTAATGGTGGTAGGGTATTGATAGTGTCATTGTATATGTTGTATCAATTGTATGTCTCTTGGTGGCAGAAACGAAATAGGGCTAATATCTATATGTAGAGCAAGGCTCTATATGATAGTTTCAATACTGTAAAGCTTTCCTTACATCAATACAAGAGAACATATTTTTTACAGTGCTTCTGTGTGTGTCTTTTCTAATGTATGTGTAGTTGCTTACAGGTTCCAGGATTGAATGATACGATCCAGCTGGAGATCTAGGATCAAGGGAGTTGATCTGATTGGGAACAAGTTGAATCTAGTGGACCGAGATACAAGGGAAACAAGGTGCCACACGGGTGGTGTGCCGCAGATACAACCGGTCCCGTGACACAAGGCCACGAACTTAAAGGCTTCACCGGATTCTTTGATCGATTCGAATTTCCATGGTCCCAATATAAGATGACATCAATGAAGGCGCATTTAACTAACCGGAAGGCTTCGTGGATTCTTTGATTGGTCCGAACGGTGCTTATTGAGGTATAACTAAATAAGTGAACAAATTGGAAAAATCTATGGGGGCAATTTAGGTTTATTATTTTTTTCAAACTAATTAAGTAAGATTTGATAATTATGGATAAGATTATATTTTTTTATGTCTAATGCATTTTATTTTTCCTTTAACATTATTATATATATATATATATTATATCACTGGCGAACATAATTTAATTCATTACAATGTTAGTTTTCTTATAATTTTTTAAAATATTATAAGTCTAACTAAAATTTATCTAATAATAATAATTTAGCTAAAATTATTGATTACAAAATATTTATATAAAATTGAATAATAATATTTAAATTTTAAAATATACGTTAAATAAATTAAAAAAATACCTAATTGTGCACTTGAATGCTACTACCCCTTTAAATCCGGACAATTTTAAAACGAAGGAAAATTTATTTATAAGCCTTTTTATACATGCCTCGTCATACACACATCAAACGTGACAGTATTTTATTGGTTAATGATTTGATATTTGGTCAAAACCTTTTATTAGTCACGGCAAGTGTATAAAAAAACTTAACCAATAAAAAAACTTTTATAAACAATTAGCAAGGTTTGGTGCGGACTTAAATTATACCCGTTCAGACTAGGGAATTCCTATCTCTCCGAGCCCGTATAATAAGTCCACAATGTAAACAATTAGTCGACAACAAAGATGCAACTGCTGTGTAATATTATCTAATATATATATATATATATATTAGATTCCATGTTTTTTGATGATGATCGTTCGGTTCACTTCGTTACAGAAGGTAAATATATTATTCCATCATACCCTTGACCCTTCACTCTTCACAGCGGCTAAGAAGTTTCAGACTAAATTAGTTGTGATAATGCCATTCTGTGTTGTCGTTATCAGGTGGGTGACACACCCTATGCATGTTCCACGCGCAGGCGGTGGCCGGCCTGCTGGGGGGCCTCCTCACGGGGCTACTATTGGCCGGGCCTGCCCTCTCCCAGCTCATACTTCCGGTGACCGACTCCCGAGCGCATTCTGCAGCCGTAGGCTCGTAGCAACAGAGCCCAAGATGGAATGTGGGGTCAACGACTGTCATTCTTACGGCCATAAGGATGTTCATGCCCCTAAGAATGCCTGACGATCAGATGATGGTCGGTGACGAAGCCGTGCATGGGGATTGGGGAAGAGGTTAATGGGAAAAGTACGAGCCTAGGAAACACGGGTGGCACGCCACATGGGTCCTCGCACTAGCAAACAGGAGGAGCCGTCCCAGTCCCACCATGTAAACGGTGCTCGCGGGGTAACCAATAATTTGTAATCACTAGTCACACACAAACCATTGGGCATTGGAGCTATGGCCTTCCATGATTCACTCGTATGGACAACGATTTCAGGAAAAGGTTTGGCGCTTTAAAAATCAGGCGATACCTGAGTTTTTGTGTCAGCAGACGTATTCATGCAATTACGGCTTTGACAAGCAGTGATCTCAAAGTAGTTTTGTGTCAGTCACCAAATCCTAAGACGAAATCTTCTAGGCCACTTCCACTACCCATGCAGTCAATCAATGGTCAACAAAGCTTGACTCACGTACACCGGACGACATTACAACTTTTTTTTTTTAACAAATGCTGTTTGCACTGATCATAGTCTGTATCAAGACTAGGAGTTCGGTTTTAAACAGGCAGAAGGCAGCCACAGAACGGGGGAAAGACCACGTTCTAAGTCTACTTAATTTTTATATAAATGATTTTGGGTGATTACAGCATAAAAACAGAGACAGTTTTTAGTCGTCAAAGACTTCCCAGTCCTGAGTCACTTCGGTACAAGATGGCTTCAGGGGCGGGGAGCTCAAGCTCCCCACTCCAGAATCAAATGTCTCCCAATCGGTCGTTACCGATACAGCATTGCTCCTACTGCAATATGGTTTGGAGTTCCGAGCTTTCAAGTTGTCCACCGCATCAACTAAATTCTGAATGCGTCGAACCTTTGAAGGGAATTACAAGTCAATGTCAATTTTCACATTTCAAAGCAGCTTAAAACCAAGGAACAAATCATCAGTGACAATAACTCGATGCAAACACCACCCATTGTGATATGTGAGGAAAAAGATGGGCAACGAAGGCAGCTGATAGCTTCAATCTAGAAATAGAATTAAAGAAAACGTACATGGAAGTTCCCATGCAATCCCAATTATCATATTTTGGAAATCCAACAACCTACTAGGATGGAGGGGAAAGATTGAGTTAAAATCATAAAATCAATGATTGTGACTAAAAGTTAAACAATCTTGAACTCATAAGAATTTCACCAGCTTTGATGCAGTGACTCAGAACCACAATGCTAATGGACTATTTATGCCAGTAAGCTTCTTCACGTCATTAATATGGCAAAATTCAGTTTTAATATTAAATTGCTTATCAGAACTTTTAAGCTCCTCCAACAATCGAACTCCCACAGAAAAGTTCTTTACGCACGAATCCAACTGCATGGGAACAACCCTCTTAAAGTAGGATATGGGCCCTGCTTAATTGCTAAAAAAAGGGTTCTACTCTACTAAAACTTTGTGGTTCCGCAGATAAGATACCAAAGAGCAATTTGTTGAAGCATTAAAACCAATTAAAGACAAGAAACAATTTTTTCACCTCATTGCAATAGCTGCAATACATAATTACAGTAACCGAATATATACATTGTGCCACAGTAAAAGGAATTAACTTATTGTCCCAGTATCATGTAGCTACCAAATCTGTATACATAATATATTGTGCTACAGTGAGAAGAACGATAGTTTATAACAGCAGCATGGAAATCACTTGCCACAAAACGTCAACACAAATTCCCAGAATTACCATCCATGAATATGAACATAATTGACCAAAAATCTGCCATACAACAGCTTTGTTTATGGTCACTACTTAATCTAGTTACATGACAAAAAATGTATTATGGTATCATTCAAGCCAATATATTATTATGGAGAATGCCAACTTTGGAAGGAATATTCAAGTTATGAGAAAAAATGCTTCCAAATATTTGAACATTTGCGTGCCACGGAACCACTCATATAAGTTATATAAAGTTACTTATAAATCTAGCTAGAAATAACCTTATCCTCAGCCATACAACACAAGCATTACATATTATGATTCCAGCAAACCTTGACCCTGAATTTTCCATTGATGAAATATAATGGTGATCACTTATTCATGTCATCCCTACTGTATGAGTTATTAAAGTTATTGTAAGAAATATGAACAGAGAACCCAGCTCTGAAATATAATACAAATCTTAGAAATATTAATCAGTTGATGAGACAATGTTCAACTACAACACACTCATGGATGCCAAGAGCTAACATACTCGTGTCCAAATTTTCATTTCATCCATTTTACCATTGTAATTCTTTGACTTTATTGATGGGAAGTCAATCTTCGGATAAGTGAGAAAATCAGTGATTGAACCACAAGTGGACAAAAACCACCATGATGAGTGATGGTTACAATGGGACTTTGCTTCAACGACATAATATGTGAACTTGAACCAATCCAAATGATATTTAATTGAGTTTTCATCTGATCACTTAATCAAATAAATCCCAAAGAGATAAGAAAGTTGAACAGTATCAACCAAAACACTAGAAGTAGAAGAAACATGCAGAAAATTCAACTCTAAAGTTTTTTTAAATGATGGGGATGAATATTTGATAAAATGGAGGTAAAGGATAGGATCATCTAAGGACCAATTTTAGTCTCTAAAATTTGAAACTGGTTAAATAAAATAGAGATTCACCCAAACGATCATAACAACCTTACCGGTCAATATGCCAAATTTCCTTAATGATAAATATTGAACTATGTGCCTATTCTATTTCAATGCGTCTTGAGTAATATATATAGTCAATCAGCTAACATTATAAATTATTCCTATATATGATGTAGGCAAATTTATTGGTAGAACTTTAACTACACAAAGACAAAAGCAGGGTAGCAAGTTCAATTCCACTATACTAACCTCACTTTTTCGCTGAAGCTTTGCTTCTCCTTCAGCTTTAATGCTGTCCAACCTCAGCAACTCCCTCATCAGCAACTCTGTTAACAAGGAAAATTCCTTCTCTCCCACCTTGGTCCCCTGACACACATTTGATTCCACCGAAACCACCTAAGAAAACAAAACGATCCAATTAGAACCCCATCCTTTTGCATGCAGAATTAATGAATGAAAGAGCTGGGATCTACCTTTGCTGATAGTTTATCCACCTCTGACCTGACATCAGCCACTGCTTTGCAGGCACTTGCTATCTCATTGCTTCTTATCATCTCTTCATGCTTCCTCTCTCTACTTGCTGCATTCTCCAAAAGCATTATCTTTGACATATTCTTCACACCCACCAGGTGCAGACACTCATCATTCTCCCTTTCTATTCCCCTGAAATGAAGTCTTTGATCTTCTGGTTCCAAACCAGTTAATGGAACAAGAATACTTTTCAGATCCCCTTTAAAGAAAACACAATCAAAACAAATAAATGTTAAACGCATTGAGTATAAAGCCACACCTAACGAGACAAGATTATATTTTCGCAAAATATTTATATAAGTAATAACGTTGTAGTCATGCATGCATTAATACACATCCTATAAAACACGATCATAAGTAAAGTCGACCCCAATAATTAAAAAAAAAATCTGGAAACAGCAGAGGCCACTCCAATTCTCTCTACCAAACACTAAGGTATAGTTTTTACCTCAAAAGAATAATCCAGAAATCAATGATTTAGTAAGCCCATTACCCATCAAACCCAAAAATCAAAAATCCTTGCATTTATAAAAAACTAAATTTCGCATAAACTCAGGACCGACTAGTGATACAACAAACTACGAGATAAGAATATTGAGATGGAATGATGAAGAGTGCATACTGCACTCCATTTAGGATTAACAAATCAAAAAACAAGTAGAAACAAATACACACACGCACACATGGCATTCCCCCAAAATCCCAATTGAGTAAATCGGACAAACCCACCAATACAATATCAAGGAACAGAAACAGCAGAAACACAACAATACCCTCGAGCCACTAAGTTTGATTCCAAACATCGAGTAATACAGGTAGAGCTCTGTCTGTTGATTCCGAAAGACGGTAGAGAACGACAGACACAGGAGAGAGGGAGAAGGAGTCGTAGATAATTAAAATACCAAAGGTGGATTGGGAAGGTACGTGAAGCCAGTGCTGGGAAACGCCGTGATAGACCGTGATGTTGATCATCGGACCTCCAACTCCGACAGTCGTACGATGATGATCAACAACATCGCCGCCGCCGTCATCCTGTCTTTTCTTTACAAGCATCCCACCAGGCCTCAACTCCGCCCCGGCTTCACACCTCCCATGGTCCGGGCTCAAACTCGACATCTGCGATGAATTGAAATATAAGAACACCTGCTTCTCCAAGTGATTGTGATTAGGGAGACAAACTAAAACCGAGTGATAGGAGAAGACTCAAGAGGAACAGAAAATGGGTGAAGGGTAGGATTGACCTAATAATTAATTTTTAAAAATGGAAAAAAAAAATCCCCGACTCAAACACCTAGAATGTTCCGTAGTTGACCACAGTCTACAAATACATATAGATAAATTGATTTGTTTTTTGCAACTATTTTAACTAATTCTGATAATTTAAAAAACACGAGTCAAGCTTGCTGTATTCGTGGTTTGGTAATCGCAGGAGAAGTGGAAAAACTTTAGGCGACAAGAATAAATATGGGAAAAAGAAAAAGGGGGGGTGTTTAGTGGGGTGGAAAAAAAATTACATTTGGCGGATTTTTGATCTCATACGTTTAATTTTTGAATTTTATTGGTATTTGTATTAAAATATAATTTAAAAATAATTTATATTTAATATGAGAGAGAATATATTTTAAAAAGTGTGTTTTTTAAATTAAATTTCATAAAAAAAATATTTAATGAGTTCAAGTAAAATAAAAATAATAAATTTTAAAATTTATTTGAATCATCTCATAGAATTAAATTTAAACTTAAAAATAAAAACAATTTAAAAAATCAAACAGTTAAAATTAAAATATTTTAAAATTTTTATTACTTTTAAATTAAAATAAACTCATATTAAACCTATTATTTTAAAAAATAATACGCTCAATCTGGTATACCAATAAGTTATTTTAAGTTATTTTAGTTCACAATTCAATTCTTAGTTTTATGAATAGAAACTTATTTCAAAAATTTAACTGATTCTCATCATTAAAAAAAGGGAATTAAAATTCAAACTTTAGGAGCAATATGGGATAGGAGTGGAAGATTTGGGGTAGAATAGAGGGGGATTTATATTTAATATATATATATATATATATATACATATTAATAATTATTTCTATTTTTTACATAAATTTAAACGTGACGTGAAAAAAAACACCACAACTCATCATTAAAAAATATTTTAAAAAATATTTTTTCAACTGTGTTTAAAGAATGAATCTTTAAACAAAAAATAATCACGCCCAATAATTTTTTTTTTCAACTCGTTTCAAGTCTTTTATTTCGGTTCTTTTCTTAGTTTTTTTTATAAAGGCAGAAAAAGGATTGTTAATTTTAGGTGGGGAAAACAATTTATTTAGTTGAGATAGAAAGAAATGGAAAAGTATTTTTTATAGTTTAATCGGATTAGAAAAATAGTAGAAAAAGTATTACGGTATAAAATATTATTTTTGTCCTTACATACTAACTTTATAGAAAGAGTAATTTTGGTTATTTTCAATCATTTTTCTTATCATTTTGGCTATAAAAATGAGTAGTTTTTCATATCATTTTTACATCTTCTTTTCACCCCCATTTACTCTCTTTACCGAACATGAGAAAATGACATTTACCCTTTGGGCAAGATATGAAAATTGGATGAAAAAAAAAAAGATGAAAAAGGGTGAGAAAAAAAATAGAAAAAATATTTTCTATATAACAATTGTTTATGGTGGAAAATAGGTTGAAAAAGTTTAAAAAAAATAATTTTTATATATCGGTTAGGTGGTAAAAAAATTGGAAAGAATTTATTATTATGTTAATTGCCCATTTTACCCTCTGTGTGGATATAAAAAAGAACTCTACACACCGTGTTGCAGAGAGATAAAAGAACGGTTCGTAGACATGGACACTGTAACAAACTAGAGAGAGGGAGATATGTGGACATTGGAAATCGAAATTCTCATCGTTTGGTCATCCTCGACATCGGGGATTCATGTCAGATGTTTGAGGTGTTGTTAGACTCGTGACCTGATGTCGTCCAATAGCATAATAGCAAATCACATGTCATTACCTAGTGTTGTCCGGACTTATGACTAGGATAAGATACTCATTTGGATTTAAATTTGGTCCTTGAACCATCATAACACAATTCATATATAAACCAAAGCAACAAAAAGACAATAATGAGTCGCTAAAAAGCAAAATTAAAGGTGTGATTGGTCACCTAAAGGGCTTACAAGTCCAAAAAAGAAGGTTCGGAAATCAATTACATATAATAAAAGGATAAATACTCTTGCATTCCCATAATGCCCAAAATTAATACTTAATCTTAGTCTATCAGAGTTTGCTTAATTATTTTATGTTTTTTCACTTAAAAGGCATTTTATTTTGGAAAAAGATGAGTGTATGATCAAAGTTACGTATGGCAAAGATTAAAAAGCAAGAGATTTTAAGTATGCAACAATATAAGAAAATTAGAGAAAATATTGCCACAATTATTTTTAACCCAAAGAGTAAGAGTATGAGCATCAATTATTCATCCTCTTTGGCCACCCAGCCTTTATTTTGCATTTTCTAGTATCACAATTGTTGCATATTAGAAACCCACAACTTTAAAGTCCTTAACTTCACAAGCCCTTCTGATTTATTTTAAAACCTTATATTTCGCAAACCCATCTATTTTTCCTTAAAGTTTTCTATTTCATATACCTTTCACATTTACTTTAAGTAATAGTGTCATTTTATACCAAGAGTAATATGATTTATAAAGAGTCATTTGATAACTCTTGTTAGGACCAAATTATAGCATGTTTTTAGTAATGCTTTGGTGCATTTTGAATACTCTCTTAAGATAATTTCACCCTCATTTCAGTTATTTTACTTGTATTTACGCTCTTAGCCCCCTAACCCAAAAATTGGAGGTTTTGTAGTGTTTTAGCATCATTTTGACAGGTTTCCTACTAAGAGAATGGATCAAATGAAGAACAAAGAAGAAAAGTGAAACTTTTCTAGAAAGCTGCACGAGACTTTCTGCTTGAGCCTCAGCTCGAGGCTCACATAAAGGAGCGTTGAGCACGTGCATCGAGCACCCACTGAAGCTCAAGCCTTCACTCTCATCATCAAACAACTTAAGCCTTCGCTTAAGACTTGGCTCGATGCTACACATTAGAGCATTAAGCATGGGGCGTCAAGCAACATCACCAGTTCAAAATCACTAGAAGTTTGTTCGATCCTGTTGGCTCGAGCCTATGCTCGACATTCCCCAATGGAGCATCAAGCAAGTTTGATGCTCAAATTGTTAAGCAACCCACAAGAGGTTAGTTTGCAGAAGCAATTTATTGTCCACTTTCATGCAGTTTTAGAGGGGCAATTTTGTTTTTAATGCTGCAGTTTTATAATTTTAGGGTTTCTGCACCCCTTAACGGTAGTGAACAATGCAGAGTTTGTAGGGTACATATAAATAAGATGTTTAACACCCTTTTTATGTGGTGAAAAAAATAAGACCTAGAGTTACACACAAGTTAGGATTTTAGTCGATTTTTTGAGAGTTAGAGAGGAGAGGAGGACTATGGAACAACTCTCTTTCTCTTTCTCTTTCTATCTCTATCTCTCTCTTGATAGCTCTCTCCCATGTTATTTTGTTTCTTAAAGTTGTAACTTTGACATGATAGCGTAAACCCTAATTAGGGTAAGGACAGATTTTGATGCTATGATATAATTCTCAATTCTTATTCATGTAGCTTTGTTGCTCCTTATATCCTATTGATTATCTTGTATGTTAATCAAATTAATAATTGTGTAAGTCATGAGAGCCCACACAAATATTAGGATACCTAGTTAGAGTTTGTGAAAATCAACTTAAAGCTTAACATCTTGTGTACTTAATGGGTTACCCGTCCTAAGCTAGGGTAACACATGACTAGAACATTAAAGGAGCTAATTTCTACTATTGAAATTGGGTGTTAGAATTGAAGAGGGAGTAATTGAGTTAAGTAAACAAGAATATATCTTATTTCAAGAACCGTTTTCACTATTTGTTTTTGTTTATAATCATGCATGCTAGTTTAATAACCCTTGAATCAACACATCAATCAAAACCTTCCTTTGGGTACGATATCCGAAATTTTGTCCACTTAATTACTTGTACGATCTGTATGCTTATGGATTCTCAACAACTCTCAAAGTCCTTTAATATTTCTTTACGATCTTTTGATTTCTCAATGACTCTTAGAGTATTAGCATTGGATTAATCATGTCTATATTTAAATGTATAATTTTATAAGTATAAGATAAATATAACTATATTGAATTCACCACCAAAATTTATAATTATGACCTACAGTAATTTTCAAATTTAGAAAATTACTTTATATTCATTAAATCTTTATTGTAATATTTCTCTTTTCTCTTTTTTATTTTTTATATTATATTATTATTTTAATAAATCCAATGTAAGATTATGAATATAAAATTTTAAAGTTGCAAAAGTTATAATTTTTAATACATTTTAAAGATAGCGATAGTTAATTTAATATTAATATTCTTATAATTTAACTTTAAAGTGCTTTAAAGATGTATAAATCATTTGATAGACTTTAAAACCTCTCTGATATCATTAACTTTTATTTTGTGTAACTCAAAAGTTATCTAAAGCTTCATCTAATAAATGCTCTTTATGTTGTTTTACTCCATTTCAGCTACTTTTCTTCCGACAACACACTCGAACACCCCCAAAAATACTAAAAATACAAAAGACACTAAAAACAAATTAAAACACATCATGAGAAATAAAACAAAAGCTAAGCAAAACTAATATCGAAGAGAGGTAAAAAGAAGTGCGTACAAAAAATGAGTTTTTAAAAACATGTTAAAATATAGTCCTCTCAATTGTCTTAATCATATTAGCTGTTATGATGTGCAAGCCATGTATAATATTTTTTACAATAAAATTTTCATATTACAATATAGAAAATTAACAAAATACCTTATAAAAAAGACTAAACGCCTTGATAGGCAAAGCACACCTCCTTTCATACCACTATCTTGGCTTCAAATTTGGTGATTTTTAGATTGTTGGATATATATTTTATATTGCTCATATTGATACTTGTAAATGAGACAAGAGTAATTCACAAGTTATTCCATATTTAGCACAGAAAACAGTTTTATCAATCTCGACTAGTTAGACTCTCAAGCTTAAAATGAACTTTTTAATCTTGTTTTCCAAACAAATTGTTTAAATAAATTTCAACTTTCACCAGCGAATTTAACTCAATAATAATTTTTATTAATATACATGTATATATAAACTATTAATTTAAGAATTTTTCTACTTATAATATAACATGACATGTATTTATTGATTATTACTTTTAATACACTTTATTGTATTAGTTAAATACATATCAAATCATCCCAATAGATGGCAATAACACAAATTACAATAGCAAAAAATATTCCTCTTTCCATTTAATACTTGTTTTTTCCCCTAGTGTAATAAAATGGATTCATCCATTGTCCTACGACTCAATGCAGCTGAACGATGGCTTTATCAATAAGTTAAAAATAAAATAACTTTCCCAGAGAGCATTAGGAGTGATCCACACCAGGACCTTTTTCTTTTTTCTTTTTTACCACTTAAATCATAATTTCATAATTAATGTGTGATTCCTCAAAATGATTCGGGAATTAAATGTATCATTCCACACAAGTGGACACTAAGTTATGATTAGAGCGACCATTCCATTCCCTTTTATTCAAATGTTGGCGCATTTAGTTAAGGCATATTCCATGTAAGACTTAAGGTGATCATAATCACCTATTTTTAAATATATTTTAGAACTAATTTGCCACTGTAAGGGGAAAATTTTAGATTGGCAAGTAAGAACTAGGAAGGTAAAATGCACACCTCATATTCTAAATTCTAAGGATAAAACTTCTAAAAAAACCTTTGTTGAGAGGGGTTTATATTTGAGTACAAAGTTGCCCTCACCAACTGTAATTTTTGAATTTAGTACGCAACTTTTGTATTCCGATTCAATTGGCAAAAATAAGAGTAGACTGCACCGAGAATGTAGAAAACATGGGCCACTACAAGGAGGGAAAGCACGTACCAAAATATAACGACCACCTTACTATTTAAAACTTCATTGGCTAAAAAGACAAAAATAACACAAACAAATTTTTTTACATGCGGCCATCTTGCATTGAAAGAGCAATGCTAGATTGCATGCTCAGAATGTTATTCCAAATGTGAGTTATTGAGAGTTGGCATTATTGTCAATCACAGTACTTGTTGTCAACCTTAAATGAAGATAGTAGTAGACATCTATTCAAGACCAAATTGCACTATATGAAAGAGGAGGTCCAAAAAAGCAGATATCACCTGAACGACTGATAGTTTCTCCAGACATGCACATATAATGGTGGGGAAATTTAGTGATTTTTAGCTCCAAATTATACTAAATGTTACCCATGGATAGACAACTTCAAGCTCTACAAGTTTGCTTTTGACCTCAAATCGTTTTGAGCTCTGTACAAAAAATTATGGGCCATATACATGTGAACAGCTGACAGTTCATCAATTGTGCACACATAATCATAGAGCCATGCAAAATTTTGAGCTCCAAATTGCACCAAACTTTACTCATGGATAGAGAGCTTCAAGATCTACAAGTTTGCTTTTGACCTTGAGTCATTTTGACTTTTGTACAAAAAGTTATGAATCATATACATCTGAACAACTGACAGTGCATCCAGCTGTGCAGACTTTTTGAGCTCTAAATGGCACCAAATTTACCAGTAGATAGAGGGCTTCAATATCTACAATTTTGCTTTTGACCACAAGTGATTTTGAGCATTATAGAAAAAGTTATGGGTAATCTACTCACACAAGATGTGCAAACATATTCATGGGGATGTGTAAACTTTTTTTAGCTCCAAATTTCATCATATTTTACTAGTAGATCGAGGACTTCAATATCTACAACTTTTCTTTTGACTTCAAGTGAATTTGAGCACTATAGCGGAAGTTATGGTCAAAATACCAACATCAGCACATGCATATCAGAGTTCACCAAATGAATGGTTGAGATTTGTTGACTTAAGTGAGCTTGATCCAATGGCTAAGACTATTTCACTTAAATGAGCTTGATCCAATGGTTGAGATAAAGTAGAGAAAGAGATCAATGACTGAGGCTTGGCTACTCCAATTAGGTTAATATCCTAATTAAGTTGGTTAATCCAATAGTTGAGATTAGCAGAGTGAAATCAATGGCCAGAGTTTGATAGAGGATGATGTAAGGCTTTTGTCTCACACATTAGGGGTTGGGGAGGCTATGATAGAGAAAAAAAAAAGAAGAGACAAAGAGAGGAAGAGATATCAAAGATTAGAAAAGAGAAGAGAGAGAGAGCTCCAAAGCATTTTTATGAAAAATATTTGAGAAGAAGAGAGCTATAGTTATTGTTGTTGTACCCCATTTTGACTGGGTTAGATCGCAACCGTACTTGGAAAAGGACCACTAAGTGATAGAGGATGACATTCGGAGAATAACACACTTGACCACACTTGATTCCGAGGAGAAATGAAATGGCTATGACAAAAGTACCAAGTTGAATTGGACAATCGGTGGGCAGCCCGCTATTTTATTAATAACTTCCCCGATACTTGTCGTAATCCAACAAAGTCAATTGCATTGATTAGATAACATATTTATCTATCATTTCCATTTGGTTTGAGAATATTCTGGGCTGTATTCAATTAGTTATGATTTTTCAAAGTTGGCAACCAAACCTTATACAAATTTGGGGGAGACAGCCAGTGCGCAGCGCACTATTTTGCTAATAACTTTCTCAATACTTATTGGATCTGAATAAATTCAATTGTATTAGTTAGATAACATCTTTATATATCATCTCCAACTGGTTTTAGGGTAATCCTAGTTCTGTGCAATTATCTATGATTTTTTGAATCGGACGGGCAGAATGCTCATTTTATCATGTACCTCTATGCGGTATTTCTGACTTTTCTCCTAAATGGATGATCCTTTTGGAGTGATTCCACTTTCACAAGCTAGATAACATAATTTCGAGCAAAACAAGACCAATTTGGCTCTAATCCGAGCTCTGTGGAGAAAGTTATAAATTTTTGAAGTTGCCCCAGAAATCTGTCAATTTTCCACGAATTTTGGTTCTTCATATGCATGTTTGTCCCACATTGCCAGTTTTGCTTCTCCTTCGCCCAGTATATATACAAAGGCACTGTCCTTACACAGCAAGTGATAACAAGAAAGGCCTAAGGAAGCCCAAGTAGAGGCGCCACGTGGCGACCAAGCCTACACACGGAAATTTTTGGGGAAGCCCAAATCCGGCGGTCAAACTTGGTCAAATCCGAGCTAAGCCCAAATCCGGTGGTCAAACTTGGTCAAATCCGAGCTAAGCCCATTAATGCGGAATAAGGACTTACTGATACGGAATAAAGCCACTGATTCAAAATAAGCCCAAATCCGGTGGTCAAACTTGCTCAAATCCGAGCTAAGCCCACTAATGCGGAATAAGGACTTACTGATACAGAATAAGGCCACTGATTCGGAATAAGCCCAAATCCTGGTGGTCAAACTTGGTCAAATCCGAGCTAGGCCTACTGATGCGGAATAATGTCACGACCCGAGCAGCGTGGTGCTGGCGGGACGTTTCTTAGTGGCACGATTCAGGAATGGATTCGTGCTACGTAAAGGAGAGGGGTTGGTTGAAGCGTAGATGGTGCACAGCGAGAAGGTTCCAGGCAGTTCGTGGAGGAAAACGGATAGAACCCCTTCGGAGTTCAGACGTGCCGACCCGGTTGAATGCGGGGAGCACGCCGCTAGTCGAGGACTTGACATTGAAGAAGGGATTTGGCCATCCTTACACAAACTGGTCGGGAACTGGAGCCGTTCTCCTGATGAGCCCAGGTGGCGGGCGAAACCAGTCTACGTGCGCTTCAACCCTTAAAGGCTAAACTTAGCGGACCGTGGATAGAGAAGCTAAGTGCCGCAATGGGTTGAGAGGCGCAGGAAACCTGACCCCGTGACAATAAGGACCTACTGATGTGGACTAAGCCCAAATCCGGTGGTCAAACTTGGTCAAATCCGAGCTAAGCCCACTAATGCGAAATAAGGCCAATGATCTGGAATAAGCCCAAATTCGGTGGTCAAACTTGGTCAAATCCGAGCAAAGCCCATTGATGTGGAATAAGGACCTACTGATGCGGAATAAGGCCACTGATCTGGAATAAGCTCAGATCCGGAGGTCAAACCTGGTCAAATCCGAGCTAAGCCCATTGATGCGGAATAAGCTCATTAGTGCGGAATAAGGACCTATTGATGCGGAATAAGGCCACTAATCCGGAATAAGCCCAGATCCGGAGGTCAAACCTGGTCAATAATTTTGAAAAACTCCAAAATAGCTCTTCTACAGGTCTGGGAGTGACTCCAAAGCACCGGGACTCTGAAAAATCCAGAAAATTCTTTTTAAGTGCATTAAAGACCATCAGTGTCTCGGAACTTCCTTTTTAAGCGTGGGAATTGAGGAGTCTCCGAATATTAAATTCAAATGTCTCGGAACTCCATTTTTTAGCATAGGGACGGAAGACCTCTATAATTAAATGTCATTTTCCTCGGGACATCACAGTTGACCCTGGGGACTGCATAACTATTAATTCCCAACGGCTCCAATACATCCGGAAATGCATTCAGCCCTTACCCACCAAGGCGTCCAGGTACAACAGAGGATTAAATAATCTCAAACGATTTATTTATTTTCAGGCATTGGGACTCCTTTTTCAAAGCACGGGAACTGTGAATTATTGTAAATCGCTGGGAACCGAGAATCCCATTTCCGAAGTCATTAATTCATTGGACCGATGTAGTTGACTCATGGGGACTGTAAGGCATCCAATAAATGCCGAGGCACGGGCTGTCTCCTCGGGGATTCCTATAAATAGACTGCCCCAAGAGGCAAGGAGGGGGGCATCAATTATCAAGTATCATAAGAGGATTCCGGGAGAGAACTTTCTGACTAGATTTCTGGGAAATAAAAAAAACAGCGAGAGAGAGAGAGAGAGAGAGTATTTTGGGAATCACAAAGAGAAATATACTCATTTTTCTAAGGAAAGAAGCACCCAGAATCACTGTTCGTCTTCACGGGGAGGAGCTGGCACTAGAAAAGTTTCTTTTTCTAACCATTTGTGCTTTCAGGAAGCTCTTGGAAAGCATTACTCGTAGGGAAAAGGGGCTCACATCTGCATCATTTTCTTTCCTCCAGGTTCTTTACTTTGTTTATTTATTAAACTGTTCTTTTTTTAAGTTCATTCTCTGTGTTATTTTCAAAAATAAAACCCCAAAAACTTCTCTATTTTCCTTTTTTCATTAATTCTGAAAGTTAAAAAAAAACGAAAATACAAAACAAACAGTTTGCATTTCTCTTTTCATTTATTATTTTCAAAAACATAATAAAATGTAAAAACACAAAAACCCGAATCTCTTCAAGAAAAAAACCAACAAAGGCCTGGGCGGTCATGAGGGTTGAGCCCTAGTTATATCCTAGTCTGCCTGGGCCAATATTAATTGTGGCAGTATTTCCATTTGAATTCAAATTGTTTTCATTTTCTTTTCTAAAAAAGAAAGTTCACTTTTATTTTCCTGAAAAACGCGATACTGTCACATGGGCCTAGATCCCACATTCTTTTTCTAAAATTAGAATTTTCCCTTTTTTATTTTATTAAAATCTCTCTTGTTGTTTTAAGGCCTAGATCCTGAAATCTTTCTTTTTCTTAAAATTAAAAATACAAAAACTCTTTTTTAGAATAAATGATAAAGCAAGCAAGCACCCATAGATCAAGACTAGGTACCAATAATGGCCGTTGTGGGGGTGCAAGAATTCTTCTTCCTTCCCCACACGTAACTAACTTCCGAACCTTAAATCTCTGAACCGTAGACCTTTCTTTTTTTAGGTGTCCAATCACACCTCTAATTTGTTTGGTGGCGACTCTATGTTTTTCTTTTCTTTCATGGTTTGTGTGAGCTTTGTGCAGGGATGACTCTAGGATCAACTGAATGAACTAGCATGGAGTCCTTTTCACAAAAGCCAGCAACGAGCCCGGTCAAAAACGGGTGATGACAATTGTGATTCAACTGAAGATCAAAATCCAGTCACAAGAAGTGTATTCTGATTTTTCAAGAGGTCAGAAGGAGGAACTCTATAGGAGAAGGGTTAATCTACAACAACAAGAGCTTCAATTTGATTTCTCTCAGGTTGGTGGTTCTATCAGCTTGTGGTTACGTTGTTGAGACAGTGAGCCTAATTGTATTTTGTATTTGAGAAATCATTCTTATACTTTTTGTAAAAACCAAAACCAGTGAGGTTTGATTGTTATTGAAATTAGGTAGTGAACCCAAAGGGTAGTGAACCCTAAATTTGTAAGGTGGTGAACCTTGGATAGCAGTGTGCTATTCCAAAATTGCTAGTGGAGATTTTGTGATCATCTGATTGCTAGTCACGTCGTGGATGTAGCTCTACTCATTGTAGGGTGAACCAAATAATTGTTGTCTGTCATGTCTTTGTTGTTTCTCTTTATTTGACATACAAACACAGAAACTGGAATTGACTAAAGAGATCATCACGGGTGAAAAGGAAAAGGGTAAAAAAAATTATATTGATACACTGATTCACCCCCCTCTCAGTGCATATTTGGGAATTTCACAGAAGTTGGCAACTGCCACCATCAGTAGTCTGCATAACAAGGTAAGTCTCAGGTTTTGCATAGAAATGATTTTTCAGTAAATCCATAAAGAAAATAAACACAAAAATAAACAATAAAGCCAATACTACAAAAAGTATAAACTAAAACATCTAGTCGACCCCATCAAGCAATAATCATAATTTAGTAATAGCATTCACCATCATTCTAGCTTGATATAAACATGTAATTAATAATTTGTCTTAAAAATTACATACCAGATCTAAATACAAATACTCTTTAGAAAGATCTTCATAATATTTTGTTTTCTAATTAATAAATTGTTAAAATATAATAGATCCCACCTTTAATCCCGTCACTAGCTCTAATACTGTAATTTCCCAAGTTTCTAGTAGCACGATATTGTCTGGTTTATGTCCCAAGCCCAATCCCCAATTTTGTTTTTGGAAATGCCACACAAACACCCCAAAAAGCCTCGTGCCAGGAGAGGTCTCTATACCATCTTAAGGGGCACGCTTCGTTCTCCTCCCCAGCCGATGTGGGACTTGTAAAATCCTCAAACTTTACAATCCACCCCCCTTAGGAATCCCACGTCCTCGTGGGACCATGGCACACCGACCCGGGCCTTAGCTTTGATACCATCTGTAACAACCCAAGTCTCCCGTAGCATGATATTGTCCAGTTTAGGGCCCAAGCCCAATCCTCATTTTTGTTCTTGGCAGTGCCACACAGGCACCCCAAAAGGTCTCATACCAGAAGAGGTCTCTACTCCCTCTTAAGAGACACGCTTCGTTCTCCTCCCTAGCTGATATAGGACTTGCAAAGTCCTCAGACTCCACAATCCACCCCCCTTAGGAGGCTCACGTCCCTGTGGGACTATGGCACACCGACCCATTCCCTAGCTTTGATACCATCTGTAACAGCCTAAGTCCCCCGTAGCATGATATTGTCCGATTTAGGGCCTAAGCCCAATCCTTGGTTTTGTTCTTGGCAGTGTCACACAGACACCCCAAAAGGCCTCGTGCCAGGAAAGGTCTTCATGCCCTCTTAAGAGGCATGCTTCATTCTCTTCCCCAGCCGATGTCGGACTTGTAAAGTCCTCAGACTCTACAATCCACCCCCCTTAGGATGCCCACGTCCCCGTGGGACTATAGCACACCAACTTGATCCCCACCTCTGATACTATTTGTAACAACCCACGTCTCCTAATCGGGGGGATTTATACCCCCTTTTTAGGGCCATTTTGGGTACATTTTCATACTCTTTTGATTTATTTATTACCCATTTGTACTACATTATCATATTTTCATGGCCTAACCCAGAAAAGAGGATTTCTTGTAGTTTTTGTGGTATTTTTACTATATTTTGACAGGAATCCAAAAATCAAGGAAGAATTCACCAAATTCATAGAAGGAAGAAAGAATCCCAAGGATCCAAAGATCACGACGACCAAATTTCATGTTGATCAGGTGAAGGTCGGGTGAAGCCCATTTTTCAGGGATAGCTTTCTGGAACCCAAAGGGATATTATTGCCTTCTGGTCGGGTGAAATCCGAGGTCATTTGGAGGTGGTTGGGTAAACCACTCTTCACCCGACCAGGTCGGGTGAAGCGGATTTTGCATAGAAAAACTCTTTAAGCATCATGGAACATAACTCTCCTCTGGTCGGGTGAATTTTGAAGACTCTGCAAGATGGTCTGGTGAAGATTTCTTCACCCGACCAAACTCAAATTCCGGTGATAGACTCCTTATTTTTGCAGCTCACTTTTTCCCTTCTGGATCGAAGTCATTTGAGCAAAAGACAGGCACCAAACACTCAGGTCAAAGAAGAATTAATTGAAGAAATTTGAATTCAAATGAGTGCTTTGTATTTGGATTAAGGTCTTTTATGGGGATTAAGAGGGGGATTTATATTATTTTCAAATTCAAAAATAGGGAGTTACATGAGAGTTAATATGGGCTAATTATTTGGAGGAATTATGAGAAATAATGGGGAATTCAAATTCAAAAATTCAAATATAGCCTTGGGAGGCTATAAAAGGGGAGTGAATCCTTCATTTGTAATCATCCAATATTCATACAATTCTCTTTCATTCTACATTTCCATTCCTCACCTAGAGTAAAGAAAGGGATAGAGAAGAAGGCTTGGGGTATCTTTTAGAGTTTGAAGACAATCTGCTGGGAAAAGAAGATCAACCTTGAAATTCTTGGTCTAAATAGGCAAGCTATCCTTTTGGTTTTTCTTATCCATGTTCTGTAATTTTGTTGTTTTCAATTTGACTATGGAAACTTAAAAACCTTTGATTGGGGTTAGGATGGAGTTTGATGTAATGAATTAATTTGTAATGTTTTAGTTTAATCTTTTTCACCTTGTGAATGTTTATTGACTGTCTTGCGTTGAAATATAAAATGGACTTGATCACTTCATTTTATCACATTAGGTATTTATGTAAAGGATTAAAAATGAAGCATAATTACTGGAAAAAGCAAGATAATCAAACTAGGGGTTGCATAATTTGCGAAAGCCAGTGTAAAACCTAGGATACCAAGTTAAGAGTGGGTGTGGTGCTAGCTCTAGACTAAACAACCCAAATCTTAAAGGGCCACCCGTCCCCCATGCTAGGGTGTACACACGAATTATGACACTTGAAAAAGGATAATTCATGCATTAGAGGTTGGGTATTAGATATTGTCACAAGCAAAGAATTAGATTGAACTAAGGCATATTCTTTGAAAAAATACATTAAATGAAATCTTAACTCCAATCACCTTTATCAATCAAACTTATCTCTACTCAAACAAGCTCATTTTTATTTCTCACAACCATTCAATCAATCTATTTTAATTTCAGTTCTGTTTTTATATATTTTCAACCAAAAATCTCTTTATAAGCTAGTTAAAATTTCCAAATTCTACATCCTTCCCTTGGGTACGATAATCCAGACTTAAAAATCCACTTTATTACTTGTCACGATTTATACACTTGCAAATCCTCGATCATCTCCCATAATACGACATTGTCCGGTTCAGGGCCCAAGCCCAATCCCTAATTTTGTTCTTGACAGTGCCACACAGGCACCCTAAAAGGTCTCATACTAGGAGAGGTCTCCACACCCTTTTAAGAGGCACGCTTTTGTTCTCCTCCCCATCCGATGTGGGACATGCAAAGTCCTCAGACTCTACAATCCACCCCCCTTAGGAGGCCCACATCCCCGTGGGACTATGGCACACCGACCCGGTCCCCAACTCTGATACCATCTGTAATAGCCCAAGTCCCCCATAGCAGGATATTGTCCGGTTCGGGGCCTAAGCTCAATCTCCGACTTTGTTCCTGGCAGTGTCACATATGCAACTCAAAAAGCCTTATGCCAGGAAAGGTTTCCACGCCCTCTTAGGAGACACACTTCGTTCTCCTCCCCAGTCGACGTGGGACTTGCAAAGTCCTTAGGCTCCACATATACCATCTGTAACAGTCCAAGTTCCCCGTAGCATGATATTGTCCGATTCATGGCCCAAGTCTAATCTCCGATTTTGTTCTTGGTAGTGCAACTTATGCACCCCAAAACACGTCGTTCTAGGAGAGGTATCCACACCCTCTTATGAGGCACGCTTCATTCTCCTCCCTAGTCGATATGAGACTTGTAAAGTCCTCGGACTCCACAATCGGCTGTGGAGGAGAATGAAGCGTGCCACGTAAGAGGGTGTGGATACCTCTCTTAGCACGACGTGTTTTAGGGTGCATGGGTGCCACTGCCAAGAACAAAATTAGGGATTGGGCTTGGGCCCTGAACCAGACAATATCGTGCTATGGGAGACTTAAACTATTACAGATGGTATTAGAGTTGGTGACTGGGTCGGTGTGCCATAGTCCCACGGGGACATGAGCCGCCTAAGGAGGGTGGATTGTGGAGTCCGAGGACTTTGCAAGTTCCACATCGGCTAGAGAGGAAAATGAAGCGTACCTCATAAGAGGGCATGGATACCTCTCCTGGCACGAGGCCTTTTGGGGTGTCTGTGTGACACTACCAAAAACAAAATCGGGAAATGAGTTTGGCCCAAAATCGGACAATATCGTGCTATGGGAGACTTGGACTGTTATAATTTTCATGCTCACACCCGAAAAGACAAGGAGTTTGTGAAAACACCTAGATAGGGGCCTTAGCACAGGTGTCGTCTCTACCTACTCATCATACCACACAAACATAGAAAACACATAAATAGAAATCTCATTTCAAATCATGTACATACATAGTTTCCTAACGGGATTATATCATGTTATTGCAACCACAGTCTAAACTAGAAAGTCAAACAAAAAAAACAAATACAAAGTTTCCACCTCATGTAAACCTCCCAGCTCATGAAGGCACATGGAACAAACAAAACAAACACACAACTGGAGGGGTAAGCAACCACACCTCAATAAGGATCATGTCTCCCTAGTCTATCCCAACTCATGCTCTATCCCTATATAATATAGGCATGTGTTCGTGTAGTGTCACATCTAAATCACACAATTAACCTACATAATCACATCACTGATCATCATTCCTTTAGCCTCGTAGGCCCTAACACAAACCATACCTCTCGGGAGCCATCTTAACCTCACAACTTTGTATCACAACTAGCCTCACAGGCCTACATCTATCCCATAGTTTAGCCTCATATACATATCATGCATCATACTATAGCAAGGCATCTCATGTATCAATCATGACATCACATCTCACAAGATAATATATCAAGGCATCATATAACACATAAAACAAAGTCATGGCATCACATGCATATCCCTAATAACACAAACCTAACCCTAAGTGGGTGAATGAAACTCACATCACAGCCTCTCAACCTTACCAAGTGCATTTAGCCCTTGGGACTTAATCCTGGCCAAACGATACCCAAAATGGAGTAAACATGCTCAACACACAGAATTGGTCGTGGTGAACCCCATCTCAACTATGACAGATCAACACTGCAACACCGTGCCAAAAACACACCGTCGGCCGCGGCAGACCTCTCACCGGCTTCAAATGAGACCCCTTTAGTCATAGCGGACACCAACTCAAGCGCGATTGATTTCACCAGAAACCCTTCTAAACATTTTGGTCTCTATAAGTCACAACTGACCCAAAATGGTCATGACTGATCTACCCAAGTAACTCCAGCTTTGTATGATTTTAGTTTAGAATCTTTGATTTGATGATTCATCATTTGATTTTTGTTGGGATCTTAATTAATTTGTTTGAAATTGGATAAACATGAAGTTGAATTGTTAAATGTCAAAAATTGACAACTAGGTCTATTTATGCTTGAAAAGTCTCGATATTGCTTTTGTTAATGCGTTTAATATGATATTTGATGATAGATGGGTGTTAGGGTGTTAAACCATTGCGTTTTGGGGTGGAATTGACAAGTATTTGATGAAAAATTAGAGTCACATGACACATGGTGGTGCACAATGTTTTTTTTTGTGTGTTTGCACAATACTAGGGCTTAGTTGAATGACATTTAACTAATGTGACATCATCTCATTAGTTTTAATCAAATTATGAATATAACCAAACTAAATCACTGGGTCATTATTATTATTATTATTATTATCAAATACACTTAACTTGGAACATATATAGTCAATTATGTTAGGTAAGATATGAAAGTTTGAGATTTTCCTGACAAAGTTAAGATTAACTTGTGACATATGATACAAAATAAACTCCTATAACTTGCAGCAACAAGCAAGAAATCAAAACCATCACAAAAGATTAATTTTTATGATGAGAACTAAAGTTAGGACAATATGAGCACCTGTGCTTTAGGTTAGAACTATAAGCCAACTTACTAAACTCTTGTATTGTTGCGCACACATATAATTAATATTGTTTCTAACAATCAATGGATCAATATAGATGAATGGACCTGATCATTTCTTTCATTCCTCTAAATTAGGCTCTAATAACACGTACAAAAATGAAATCAAAGAAAATAAAATTAACATGAAAATGTTATTAATAAGATAATGGAAAAAAAATTAAACATTCTATTCCAGCGTCTCCTGATATTAGTATCCTCATCTATGAAATAGTAAGCGTCTCCTGATATTAGTATCCTCATCTATGAAATAGTAACCTCATCCTTCTTTACAGTAACCTCACTATATAATGAAATGAAAGAAAATAATATAAAATGTGACTTTACGAGCACCTTATCAATCTATGTAATCCACACAGCAAAAAAATCCTCAATCAAGTTTAGCACTTTTTTTCTCCAGTCCATTGATTAATAAAAAAACACAACTATTTTTTATCATATATCCAGTACTTGAATGTGCTATAAACTCCAGCAAAAGCTACAACCAATATGACAAGCGTCGCCATTACTTTCACCATGGTAACCTTCCTTCGCCACAAAACGGCTACCTTTGCACCACCTAATTGATCATAATTTGAGGTCTTGGTGGTCACTTCATCTTGGCCGGTCACCTCCAAACGTGGCTTTCCATTATTTTGACATTGCTGAGAACGTGAGTCTCTCCCATTTGCTGGCAAGGCCTTCTTGGGTATCATGATGCGAAGGTGGCCGGCAGAGAACTTTGCACGGATTTCATCCGCATTCCAGTTGCTTTGAACCCTCAACTCCTTCTGAAAATGGCTTCGCTTTGTTTCACTGACAACACGTTCTCCCGAGATTTTCAGGATTCCAGTAACACTTATATGCACCTTCAATTGATCCTTCTTGAATTCTATGAAGATTGCAAACATGTCAATTCAGCGAGCGCCTACAAAATCAGTATCTCTATGAAAAATAACAATTAAATGAAAGTACCAGGGAGATGGATAACAAGAGTTTCAAGAGCTTCATCCCTCTCCCAGAGGCAGTATGGTTTGAAATCATCACCAGAAGAGCAGACCGCTCTAATAATGGATTCCATTGCTTGAATATTAATCTTTTTTTTCGTCTGAACTTCTTCCTTCTAGACCAAGAAATCAGTAGGCACCGTAAGTTATTGAAAGATGAACCCATATGAATCATGGTGTATTTAAGTTGCAGCTCTTACCGTTGCAACTATGGCCTCCTACAGAGGCAAGCATCGATGGCTCCCTATTCGTCCAAGTTACCTTTGTTCTATTCTATGCTTGGAACAGCAAAAATCTTTTTTAAAAATAAAATGTACCAGCCTAAACAAGAGGAAAAGAATATTTCGTTCCACAAAATTCAATCTGCAAGTACTTTAAATGTATTAAAAATACTTGCGCACAGTAATAAACGTATCAAAGATGTAATGTTGAAATATAATTACGCAAACTAATCAATTTTTGCCAAATGAGGCACAGTACATTTGATAAATCTGGTGAGACTGAAAAATAATTGAATGCATATTCTTGTAAAACCCGACCCAACCATGGAAGGGGAAAATAGTGATACTAATGAATCGGGGAGAAGGAAAGAAATGAAAAAAAAAGGTTAACCTACTACATTCTTTATCATCCATCATCCAAACAATAATTATAAAAACCTCTTCCCCTTCCCTCCGGTCCAACAAAGAATCAGACACTTAGCTTTGGTGCACCTAGATCCCACGATGGCATCTCTTCTACCAGCTCACTTGGCACTGCCCAGCTGGGTGCGCAGAAGCTTGGCAGCAGAAACCATGTTTTGGAGGGCCGGCTTGACCTCACCATACTTCCGAGTTTTGAGCCCACAGTCAGGGTTAACCCATAGGATGTTAGTCTCAAGCACGGCAAGCATTTTGTTGATCCTGTCTGCAATCTCATCAGTTGGTGGAATTCTCGGGGAGTGGATGTCATAGACACCAGGGCCAATGCCGGCGCCATACTTGACTCCTTCACGGAAGACTGATAAGAGCTTCTCATCAGAGCGAGAATTCTCAATGGTAATCACATCAGCATCCATGTCAATGATAGAGTGAATGATGTCGTTGAAGTTGGAGTAGCACATGTGGGTGTGAATCTGTCGAAAAATAGAAGAAATATATATCGGCCCAAGTGTAATAAAAGGTCACAGCATGCAAAACAAGAGCAGTTCACGTAGAAATTTAACCTGGGTAGTATCTTGAACGACAGAGTTAGTAATCCTGAAGGAGTGGACAGCCCAATCCAAGTAGAAAGCTCCTTCAGACTTCCTAAGTGGCAAGCCTTCTCTCAGAGCAGCCTCATCAATCTGGATGACATTGATACCTGCTTTCTCAAGGTCCTCCACTTCATCCTTAATGGCCAAAGCAATTTGGTAGCACGTCTCAAATCTGTAAAAGATATATATTCACACTAATCATTACTATTTATAAACGTCCATATATTGAAGTTAATGTCTAGTATTTTTGCATGAGAATTTTGTGTTCAGATTCTGTCAATACCTAGGCTGATCAACTCTAACAAAAGACCAGTTGAGGATGGTGACAGGGCCAGTAAGCATTCCCTTCATTGGGCGACTAGTCATGCTTTGGGCCATGGAGGACCAGAAGACAGTCATTGGCTTGGGGCGGCTAACATCACCATAGATGATGGGCGGCTTCACACAACGGGAGCCATAAGATTGCACCCAACCATTGCTTGTGAATGCAAAACCAGACAGCTGCTCTCCAAAGTACTCAACCATATCATTCCTCTACAGTATACAAAAGTAGGCAGGTCAGAAACCTAATAAATAAGTGCAAAATCTATACATTTTAGATTCTTTGAATCTTAGAAACAACTTTATGGCATTTCAATCCTAGATGCCCGGCGTCTATCTACTTCTTTTCTTTCATTAACTGAGCACGAAGAAGAAGCTCACCTCAGGCTCCCCATGGACCAGTACATCAATATCAAGCTCTTCCTGGAGCTTGACAACTTTGTCAATTTCCCCTTTAATGGAATCGACATAGACATCCTCGGAGATCCTATGACAGAAAAAAACATAAGTTTGGACAAAACCACAGAAGATAATAAGAACAATAACAACAGCAACAGTTACAACCACCCACTTGGTAGCTTTGTATTCACGACGAAGTCTTCTGAGTTCCACGGTCTGAGGGAAAGACCCAATGGTTGTGGTTGGTAGGATTGGAAGATTGAGCTTCTTCTGCTGGGCATCTAACCTCGCAGTCACATTTGTAGCACGGCGGTGATCAGAACCCTTTAATGCAGCAGCCTGAAAAAGCAAAAACAGCCATGTCTTTTAATAAGACTCAAACCTGACATCTACATTACAGCTGCAATAAGAAATGAAACAGAAACATTTGAGCAAGGGCACATACAGCCTTTTGAACAGCCTCATTGGTCACTCTTGGAGAGGACTTTCTTGAAGCATGAGTTGCAGCATTTGCAGAGAAGAACACCTGGAAATAATAAGTGACGTGCTATGATTGTCTATATCATTATATACGAAAAGCACAAAAACAAAATTTTGGAAAAAAAAAAACATAGTAAATAGAACCAAAAACAAATGAACCAATGGCCCACCTCACACTCACCCCTTGGTGATTAACCACTAACTATACATCCAAATGACAAATGAGATGATTGTTCAATACTTGAAAATTATAGGCAATATGCATATGCTTGAGAGTGTTGAGTGAGTTGCATGAATTTCTGTCAAATCTAAAGTTTAAATGTCATTCCTTTTAAATTATCATAGTATTATCAGAGATTCAATCAGGTGCACTATCAGGGATGAAAATAAAAATACCTCATCCTTCTGTCCAGCCAGTGCCTTGGCCAAGGCATTCACTTCAACAACTTTTTGAGCAGCAAATGCAAGCCATGATTTAATTTCGGCATCCAACTTAATCTCATTAACTAGATCAACAGCAGTGTGCAGCAGTGAGCAGGAGGTAGACACCACAAGCTTATCTGAGCATAAACTTCAATTAACCAGTGCCTAAAAAAAGGTTATTTATCAGGCGAAGAATGATGAGGACAAAAAATTTACCTTTACCAACTATGCCCTCAAGTTCATTAAGAATACAGAGCGAACCAGAAAGATCATTGGCCCATATATTCCTACCATCAACCACTCCAGCAAAGAGAAATTTACTTTTGGGGAATCCACCTTTAATTAAATCAAGGGTCTTTGTTCCACGAACCAAATCAAATCCAAATCCAGTGACTCCTTTCAATCCTATGAGGGTCTTGAATGCATCAGATGTAACATCAGCAAAGTATGTCTCAATTACAACATTGATGCCAGATAGAGTTGACTCAAGTTCAGAATATGCAAGAGTGAAAGCTTGCAATTCATGTGAGTTAAGATCCTTGACAAGGGTGGGCTCATCAATCTGAATCCAAGAAGCACCAGCAGCTTTCAGTTCAGACACAACTTCCCTGCAACAGGCATTCATTGTTACAATAACAACAACAACAATAATAATACATTTAAATAAAAATATTTATAATAAAGATAAGTTAAAAATAACAAAATAAACCAATTAAAGCAAGTTTAATGAATCAATGTATGCCAACCAACACAAAATACAGTAACGTCCAGCACACTTACTTGTAGATTGGAAGAATTTTGCCGATAAGAGAGAGTAGGGGGAAGGATTTATCAACACCCTTTGCGGGTTTGGAAAGCAACAAGTAGGATATAGGTCCAACAAGAACTGGTATGGTATCAACTCCAAGCTACATGTATGACCAGATGAACAAGATTAGAATATATATTACTCAAATGGCAAAACATCAAAGCACATTTAATTGAATCAAGGAATTTAATTTTAAAATTACAATTCACAGAATGTTATTATAAAATTTATTAACCCTTATTAGAAAAAAGATCACCAATGATACAAAACAAAATGAGCAATGCCACAATGACTTCCTTCCATTAATATATAAAACAATACAGGAGTCGACCAATCAACATTCTCTCAACATCTCACTACTTTAGATATCTTGACCCAAGGTTAAATTTCCAAAAAAAATAAAAACAAATCAGAACTTTTAAATTAACTTGTCAATTTGAACAAACACTAATTTTCTAACGATGAAATGTCCAGACAGTTCCAACAACATTC
This sequence comes from Taxillus chinensis, assembly GCA_023512835.1. NCBI lineage: Eukaryota > Viridiplantae > Streptophyta > Magnoliopsida > Santalales > Loranthaceae > Taxillus > Taxillus chinensis. Next base: position 48,580,520 of record CM042091.1, read on the forward strand.
TTCAACCATTGCCCATTAGTATGTCTCCTTATGTGTAATAAAGGCCCAACATGATAAGAGTCGATGCAAAATAAATTGAATTTTCTAGACCACATACCGCCTTAGCCTCTTTGTATTCAGTCACAGCTTTGTGAGAAGCATAAGAGAACTTCACTTGAGGACCCAACTCAGGCACAATGAAATGGCTAAATGAGTTCATGAAACATTCATAAGTCCCACAATAAAGCTAAAACAACGATTCACTATACATGAGAGAATTGCAAATTCCAACTTACTAGTTGGTGTCAAACCACTTGGTCATTTCCATTGCAGGTACAGAGGCATTACCCCTGGCCATGGAGAAGTATGTTTCGAACCCAATCTCACCACCATTCCAATTGTATCTTTCTGGGACAGCTCCAAGCATTGCAGTTGTGTCAAGCACCTGGTCATAGTAGGAAAATGTGTTGCTAGGAATGAACTTGATCCCGGCTGTGGCCATCTGCTTCCAGATGGAAGACCTGAGATCAGTTGCCACCTTCTGCAAATCAACAGCACTGCTCTTCTTATCCCAAAAAGACTCCAGAGCAAACTTGAGCTCTCTGTGTGGTCCCATCCGGGGATATCCGACAATGTGAGATGCCATTCTACTGTTTTACGGGAGAGCAAACCAAAGAAATTCAGTAAATCAAAAACCAACTACAAGCTCTTCTCAAATAAATCTGTCCACTAAAGATCTCAAAATTTGATTGACGAACTAAACCACAAAATAAAATTTGATTTTCATTCAAAAATAAATAAATAAACAAACACGTTATGAAACTAACATGGTGGAACATCACATAAAAATGCAAGATTCAGTTTGTTGAAAACAAAGCAAGTAGAGATCTAACTTTAAAATAAATATTAAAAGATGCACGTCACAACAGAACATTAAAATAAATAAACCTACAGACATAAGTGATTCAACACAATTTTGGAGTATGCTCTACGTACGTGGGAGACATTGAAAACATGTGCCCCCGCAAAACTTTGGAAGTACATCGAATCGAGACTAAAAATCAACTATGCGATCTGGGTCGAAACAAAATTACCCCTACCCCCTTTTAAAATACATAAGTAGGCTTCTAATAACTACGCCGGATTTTAAAAGGAAAAAAAAAAATTGTGCTCGAGTAATATCTGCAAGTAAGAGACTGTAACAGTACCAGATCTACAATTTCCAGGCACCGAAACAGTAGATCTAGCACCCGACAGCAATACCCAAATCCACGAAAAAATAAAAACAAACAAACAAACGCTGCGTCGATACTCAAAACCTTAAACCGAATTGTGTACAGTAAAAATACTACAGATACAAGGACGAGGAATGGGTAGAAGACAAAAGAACCGTGAGTTGGGGAAATGATTGGGATTATAAGCAGATCGTAGAATGCTAATAATACCAACTGCTGCAACAAACGGCTTACCCGTCGGATGAAGAACCGGGTCTCTGAGACTGGTTCTCCTAACTAAGAGAGTGCGTGGGAGAGCGAAGCGAGAGAGATTGAGTAACAGAGGGGAGCACGGGATTGAAGGCTGAATTGGTGCGTGTATTTATAGACCGACTCTCCAGAGTTGGTGTGAAGACAGATCGGCGGAGATTGGCGTTTGGTAAGAAAATGAAACTGAAAATAGTTGTTAAGGTTTAGAATTGGGGCATCATTGGGCCTACGCCCACCAACTACGGGCTCTCGTTGAATAGCGTGTTTACAATAAACAATACAAAAATCAGCGCCATGCATTATGCGGTGGTGCCTCTCTTGGTACAGGGCGTGCGTGGAGGTGGTCTAAGGTATATGATTTTTCATATTTTTAGTAAAAATATAGAAACTTTTTAAAATATATATACCATCATTTATTTTATTTTTATATAATAAAATAATATATTTTAAGTATTTATTTTTCCCTAATATTGTAAATTGATTATTTGTAAATATATGGTTTGAGAATATTCAGTGAATATACAGTAAAAGAAATGAGAGAGAAAAAAAGACACATATGATTTGAGAATATTCAGTGAATCTGTAAATATATAAAAATTTTATAGCAATTTTATTCTAAATTTTGTAGTTTTAGAGAATTAGATGCAGAGTAGTTTGTATTCCAAATTTATTTTTTTTAATTTAAAAAGTGCATTTTGAAGGACCTATATGATTGATCTTAAAAAAAAAAACTACCACATATCATCTTAAATTTTATAAAACAAAAAAATGCTTTTATTTTTTTATTACAACTCAATTTTTATAAAATTTAACTAATCAAATAATTTATTAATTATTCTAAAAAATATTTATTTTTATTTTTTATATTTAAAAATAATGATAACCAAAACTTAATCTAAGATTTCATACTTGGACAATATAATGCGTTTAAGGGCATTAACATTGATTTTATTAAAGTAATCTTTAAAATCTGATGAAAATTAACTTCAAGTTTGTCATAACGCTACTTCCATCATTTTGCCATCCATAAATCACAATTTTAATTTTTAATCGGATGAGTTTATCCGATTAAAAATCTATATTTCATTAATCATTTTATTCATCAAAATAATAATATAATAAAACTATTTTAATGCCCCATCCCTCCCTCCCTCCATCGTCGCTCTCCATCCCATTTGCTCTTTCCATCTCTTAACCTCCCGATGCCGCGCCAGATCCGCCTGCTGCCGCTGCCTTCGTCTATCGACGACCTCGTTGCCCTTGATCGCTGTGTACGACGTCACTGCCAGCTATTGTTGCTGTAACTAACGCCATCGCCTGCTCCAGCCACCCTCTACCTTGACCCTTGCGACGCCGGCCGCCTCTCTCTGCTCTGTCTCTCAATCTGTCGCTGCTGCGCCAAATCCGCCCGCTGTTCCTCAATTTTTGTTCATACTGTTCTTTCACATTTCCTTATGGATTTAATGCAGTAGCAAGGGTTGGGGTTCCTGGCAAGCTTCGTGGCAATCTATGTGATCATCACGTGTTCAAGATAATTAAACACCGCCTAAAACAAGCAAGATGGTGTGTGACAGATGGGGGGCCTATAGATTAAAAATGTGTAATTTTACGGGTTCAAGCACAATTAGTGAGAAGATGTGGATCGAGTACGCACTGGAATAAAGAAACGGCAGAAGCCTTGACCGTATTGTAGACTTGACGACTTGTAGAAACAACAGCTTGATCAGCTGTACTGTTTGCACCAGAAATAACAACTTGAGCTGTCCTGTTTGTATTGCAGAAACAACAGCTCGAGCCGCCCTGTTGGCTGTTTGCTGCAGAAATAAACTACAGCTTTACATCCACTGATAAATTCCAAAATACATTATATTAAAACGCAATAGGAAAGAAATAATACTGTCGCGTATAATTGCAGAGAACAGAAGTCGTGATTTCCTAAAGACAAACAAAACAATGCGGCGTATTTTTCTAACATTCTATAAATACGCTGCATTATAAAAACAACTTAAAAATGCAGCTTATTTTTATATTCTCAAATTAGGGGGGGAGGGGAACGTAATAAAAATAGAAGGCCAAATGAAAAAAAAAAAAACAAACACGAAAACCAATTAAAAAAATAGTTGACCTCAGAATTAAAATAGAAGCCAGACATAAATTAGATGAAAAAATAAGGGGTGATGATGGTTCGACGTAGGGATGGCAACGGGGCAGGTCGGGACCGGGTAATAGGCGACCCGAGTCTGCCCCGGATGAGTTCGGGTCGAAACGGAGCGGGACAAATGAGTACAGCGGGTCAAAACGGATTGCTAAAAAATATGTTAAAATATCAAATCGGGACAGAACAATTAATACCCGTGACCACCCCGTTATCGCGCACCAGGAGGGGGCGGGACGGGTCAGAATTACCATCCCGCTTCGACGTTAACGTGTGGTCAACAGAGGAGTGAGAGATAGATGGATGGCCGTGTAGCGCCTTACTTTTTTTGGTCAAAACGATGTTGAGGATTCCAATAAATATTTAGGATGATATAATCGATTTTTTGTGATGACATGGCGCAATATCGGACAATGTCTTTTTTTTAAAATTCATCGTCCGAATAATATTGCGTCGTATAAAAATCTGACAGTATCACCTGCACAAATATCAGAGCTCTGATGATCCAAGTCCCAAACATATTACGGCCAATGCAAATGTTGGATTTAGACAAAAAGAATAACTATTATATTCTTTTAAAATAATATTTACCTAAAATTGGCTAATCATTGGCGCGCGAATCATTTGACTAAAAATTAAATATATTGTAGTCAGGCGGAACCATGAATTTTTTCACTTTCAACTAAATTTAGTTAATATAGTTAATATTCATGAACATCTTCAATCTATAAGTCAAAGCAATAGCAATAGTAATATTTAATTAGATATCGGTTTCAATGCATTAGTTAAACTGTTAGCAAAAGTAAAAAAAAAAATTAAATATGATTTTAGCTTTTGCTTTGGCTATTGATGTTAGCTCAGCAAATTAAAGCAGTTTTCAAATCAGCCCTCAACGAGCTCTCTCTCTCCCTCGCATCTCCCTCCCCCTACGTCTCCCCATCCCCACTCCCTACGCGTCCCCCCCCACCCTGTCTCACCCTCCCCGTTCCCCCCGCGTCTCCCCCTCCCCACGCCCCCCGCATTACGCAACGGCGCCCCCATCGCACGCCCCCTCCTCCTCTCCTCTCCCGTCGCGCCCCCACCCACCCGTTGCAATCCCTGCGTACCCAGCTCCGCGCAACCCTCTGTCCATCGTCAAATCCAGTCCGATTAGGAATTAGGGATTTGAAATTTGGGAAAGAGAATAAGGGGTAGGTTGGGAAAAATAATTATTAAGCAAAAAAAATAGATAGTGCACATTGGAGTGTCATTAGTTAAAGTAGAACTGTAGCAAGCTAAATATAACTTTAGCTAGTCAATTTAGCTTGCCAAGATTGGAGATGCTCTTAAAGTAATTCATATATAGACATTAAAATTTTAAATTTTTGCTTCAATAAATCCTTCAGATCTGAAAATTGCTACAGTAACTCTTCACATTTGAAGAGTCATGATTCATTATTTATATACTATTTTATTATTATTTTTAACTTTCTCCCTCCCCTCTTGTTTCTCTCTCAACGCTCTCCCATTGCTTTTCTCCTTCCACGACGCTCTCTCTCTCCTTTCTCTGTGTAACTGCCATAGATTTGCGACGGAAGAGGGCCTGTGCGCGATGCCGAGCGGGGATAGGAGCCTGTGCGCGACGCCGAGCGGGGTAAGGGATCGCAGTGGTGACGTGGGTCTTGTAGCTGCCATAGATTTGCAATGAAGGAGGCCCTGTGCGCGACGCTGAGAGGGGGTGGGGGCTTGTACGCGACATCGGGTGGGGGGTGGGGGATTGTGCGCGACGCCGGGCAGGGGCGGGGGAAGGGATTGCAACACTAACGTGGGTCTTGCAGCTGCCATAGATTGTGACAGAGGAGGACTTGTGCGCGACGCCAGGGCGGGGGTGGGTGCCTGTGCACAACGCCGGGCAAGGGAGAGGTTCTGCGTGATGCCGAGAGACATGGTTGTAGTGATACGAGTGTGAGGACGGGAGTCAAAGCCAAACATTAGGTCAAAGCTAAATAAAATAATATTTTAATAAAAATATAAGTAAATTAAAGAATAGTATGAGAGTTGAATACACAAAATAACTCTCAACATTTAAAAAAATCTCAACATGTGAAGATAATATACATAACAGTGTTGGAATTGCTCTTATGAATGTTCTCACATGAGTCCTAAATTTTATACTGACAGTGAGATTTAAAATTTTAAAATATAAAAGAAGGTTTCAATTTTACATACATATATATATATATATATATATATATATAATGGCACATACGTACTTTTTAAAGAAAGATAAATATTATTAATAAAGAACAAAACATGCCATCCCTTAGTCACTCACCATTGTTTTATGTCGACTACAAGATCCTTTCCCATGAAGACTTTGTTTTAACTTGGCAAAAAAGACTTGTTTAAAGTAAAATTAATATGTTATAATGAACATTTTTTTCCAAAATAGCAAATATAATCATCACTTTCCTTTTTTAAGCATAAGTTTTTTCACATCAACATTATATGGATAGATTTATCACCTCATTAGCCACTGGTTTATACACTTGGGGGGTATTTTTCAAATTCACATCCCTTGCAATATCTAATGTATTACATTGTGCAATTTTTTTAAATTTAAACTGTTAGATTTATTTTCAACCGTTCATATTAAAATTTTATTTAACAATAGTAAAATATTATAATAATAAATATAATAGTGCTATAGTTAAATAAACTTTAATATAAAATATTAAAAATAAATCTAACGGTTCATAATTTAGAAATTACAACATGCAATACATTGGGAGTTATTACAAAAAATGTATATCCGTATTCTCATGTCACAACCGTTCATAAAATGTATATCCGTATTCTATGATATCAAACTTTCCCAAGTATTATAGCCTCGAGGTGACTAATAATTTTAATAAAAATTAAATCAATGTATTTCGTGATATAGTTTTCAATATATAATACTCGCACATTTAAAATCAAAACCATCCCAGATTCATCAATTTGATCTCCTTATTAGAAAAACCATCCAAGTCAACCCACTATTATATGCAAGGGTAAAACATATTATATTGATTAATTCCTCTCCTTCTCTTCATTATTTATAATAAATATAAAACTAATACAATAGAAGAATGTTGCCCAGAATGTTCATTTCCTTTTCTTGTTCAATATCTACTTCTTTGCTGCATCTGTCCTTGATTACCCTAGTTATCTCATTCTCATACTAGAGTTGGTTGCACCATTCAATAATAACACTGACAACGTTGTCTTTTTTGTTGATATCATAGAAACTCACCCCATCAATATCTAGAAAACCAGGTTGCTTTTAATTTTATTATCATTAACATGTTGCCCTTATTATATTTACAACTATGGATCTTGTTTGCGTATAGTATTGAATGATCAGAGTTCCCCTGTGTATTAGAGTTCCTGTAGAGATGATTTGATGGGAAAATCCTTTGAATTTCCCTCTTTAAAGCCGTATGCAGAGTTTACTATATTTCAGAATTTCAAAGTTCTCACGGATATAACTACTCCATTAAGGCTTGCTTTAAGTTCTCTAATTCAAGCTTGAAAGGTATGTCAGATAAAACTCTTATGATTTAAAGCCCCTTGCTTTAAGTCCTCTAAGTGCTAACGTAAGTTTTAAAAACATTTTCACGACAAAGTCCTATAACCTTTTCATTGTTTTGGGTGCAGGGAGGTGGGTATGATTTCCCTTATCTATTGAATGCCATGGACCACACAACCATGTATCCACCTGACAATATAAAATTTGAAAAACGCAACAGGCGATCTTACAGTGTCCTGAATAACTGTAAGATTACCACCAATAGATTTAATTAGAACCATCCAAGTAACTGGGTACATATATCATAAACCAGACCCTTTTCATACAATAAAATGATAAAATGATGACATTATCCTTTTCGTACAATTGTTTAAAATTTAAAAACTACAAATCCCAAATAATAAACTTGAATATTCTTTTCCAAAGAAACATGTCCGACTTCCTTCTGTTTAATATCCTATGTTTTAGAACCCAGTAGCCAGTGTCCTAGTCAGGGGGCAAGTAAATTGTGAAGGGAAAATGTACACATTTTCTAATAAACCACACGAAACATGTCCTACTTCCCTCCATCCGATTCACATCACAGTAGCCAATAACCTTGTAATTGCACACATATAGCAGTGAAAAATATAAATGCTGCGCTACTACACATGGGATTAGGAAACAGCCTTACCACATTTATAAAGGCCATACACTGTATATCACAAAAACAAACCACGGCTTATTTACAGCATGCTAGTCTTACACTGTATTCCAAACTTCCAACATAAAAAACCCCAAAAACAAATTGAAAATAAAACCCACAGACTACAGCGGCATAAATTAAACCCCTACATAATAAGATTAGGGGTGTCGGATTAAATCTCACTTATCATGATTTTTATAGAACCAATTTTTCAAATAAAAAGAGGACAACAAGTTAAGCCGTGACACGTATGCTTCGCACCAAACAAATCAACAAACCCAAAAATGCGGTTTGAACAAATGCGTTACCTCGTCGTTTACATTGGGCTGCTTCTGAAACCAATTGATGTTGAAGACCTACAATCATCGAAACCCCAAAAAATGCACGCACGCATAGGTACGTCAATCCGACACGGACGTAGAACTGGGGCAGAACAATCGAAGGAAGAAGGGTGTAGGGGAAGTAGACGAAGAGGAAGGAAGGAAGGACGGAATGAAGGATTGAGAGGAAACCTGTACTTGGGCGGCGGGGATGGGAGAGTTGAGGTTGTCGGAGAGATGAAGGCAATGGCGTAGGGGAGGGAGAGAATAGCGATGGCTCAGGGATCACCGGGATGCGGCCATGCGGGGCATATTGCGCTTCGTTATTTTCCGACGGCAAAGCGGCGTCGTTTGATCCTAGGGGAGGGAATGCGTTTATTTGAAAAGAAAAAAAATCGGCCTGCAGTCCCTCCCTCATCGATTGGAGTCCGGATCCTCTCTACGTTTTTATTACGGTGGAATAAAACGATGCCGTTTTGCTATTTTAAAATAAATAAAAAATAAAAATAAAATAACACCACCGACTACAGCCTGCAGACGCTCGGTGCTGCCACCAACTTCATCCTCTCAACCTTCCAGCAAGGCAACGCAGTCGACCGCAAGGACGTGCAGCGCGTGAACCTCATCGTGGAGACCATGGAGGGCATTGCGCATACACCAGTAACAACAATATCCACCTCAGCGTCGGCTATGTTCGCGGAATCTTCGGCGACGTGAAGAAGGAGGTCGTCGTCGTGCTCTACCACATGAGATGATCCACGCAGTGGAACGGCGACGGCAAGACCCCCAGTGGCCTGATCGAGAGGATCGCCGATCATCATCCGTCAGGACTTGTCCAACATACTCCAAAAATGAAAAATCCAACCCAGAAGCCATGGAAAGAGACTGCAGCCGAGAGGGAGGAGACTTAGTCGACGGAGATTTGATGGAGTGAGCTGCGACGGAGATTTGATGGAGTGGATCTGGCGTGATCTTTTATTTTTATTTTTTGTTTACTTTAAAATAACAAAACGGTATCGTTTTATCCCACCGTAATAAAAACGTAGACAACACTACCGTTGAGGATTCGGACTTTTGTATTAAAAGTTTTTATATTTTTATTTAAACGATGTCATTTTAATAAATAAATTTTTAATTAAAATAATGTTATTTTGCTAAAAAACAAAAAAAACTATACTTTATATTAGTCATTTGAAAATTATCAGTTAACCTGCTAAACAGTACAATACAACCATAGTTTTATTTAAAAAAATAAATTATGTCTCACATTCGTATTGAACTCTGTTTTTTTTAAATTTAAAAAGGATATTTTCATAATTTTAATTACGGGAGGTGAAATGTTATAACTTTTAATTATTTTTGTACCACAAGATTAAGAAGAATAAAAGAAATTAAATATTACAACATAAAGGAATGTTAATAAGTTATGGGAAACTTATCCTTAAAAATTTTAAATTTGTTTTAAAATGGCTGCTTTTTAATAAAAGGAAACTTCCGTAAAGAGAGCGAGAAGAAAAAAGGGAAACTCGGAACCATTATGGGTACTAATAAGTCATAACATACGAGCGTTACAAACCAGGTGAAGTCGTCTAGGAACTGTTCTTCAACGACGGCGACGGCGACGGCGACGGCGATGGATGGTGTTAGGCCTACTTGGCTCTACTTGGGCAGCATGTCATTATGGGCATCCCTCGCACATGCATTCAGGAGTTGGCTTCAATTCGTCCTTGGACTGATCCTTCCAATTCTAGACTACGTCAGAACTCATCATGCTTCTGTAGTTGATTCGACTCCAGGCAGCTGTGTTGCTCATACCGACACCCGCGACGACACATGGTCCAACGGTCTCCCCGACGAACTTGTTTTACAAATATGGACCCGACTGTCGGTCTTCGATTCCACTGGGTTTCGGTCCGCCTGCTCCTCCTGGAGGCGTGTAGTTTCTGCCGCCGTGGCTGAGAACCCGAAACTGGACCCAAGCTATTCAACACACGGAATCAGGATTTCCCCCCCTTGCCTCCTGGTGTACACCACTTTCGACAAAAGAATGGGCTTGCTTTCCTTCGATGGGCCGAGAAGATACCGGCTATTCGAGTTACGCATCAATCATGCGGCAGAGTGTCTGGGACAGGTTTTCCCGGAGAAGCAACAGGGCGAGATGAGACACATCCCAATCCACCGCAAGGCCTGTTTGGGATCCATCGATGGCTGGTTCATCATAGGCATAGAACCCAACTCTCGTTCAGCATCACAAAATGCAGCAGCAGCACCCCAGGGCCAGGGGTGCATTCACTGCGCTACGTGCACGGTAGCCTACATCTTCTTCGTTAATCCCATAACAAAAGTCGAATTCTCAGTGGTGCCGTTCACTGCTACTGATTCAGAACCCACCGAAGGACTGGAAGCATCTCTCAAGGTGGTAGCATCTGCGGCCCCTTCGCCTTCAACAGGAGACTTTATTCTAGCTCTACTCCGCATCAAGAAAGGCGATATCTACGTTTGCAGGCCCGGTCGGGAGGAATGGAATTACTGGTGGTGGAAACGTGTCGAGAAACGCCCAAGGCCAACTTTCCTCGACCTTGCCTTCGGTGCTGGCAGGAGACTATATGCAGTCACCAAGGACATGGTGTGGGTGTTTACTTGGGATCCAAATCCAAGCAAGCCTGAGGAGGCAGAGTTGATAGCTGTGGAAACCTTGCGTGTCACTTCTCCATGGCCGGCTGATCACACGCTTTTGTACTGGGGTTTGGATGGAGTATCAGAGTCCTCGTACCTTGTCCCAGGATTAGAAGGAAAGCTTTTCCTGTTTTGTCACTGTCGCTGGACTGCAGGTGATGTGACGCGCCCGGTGGGCGTTCGTGTGTTCAAGCTCCGTAGCGGCCCTTGTCCAGATGAAAATCAGTGGACGGCTATCGAGAGTTTCGAAGAACAAGGAGTCTTGTTGTTGAGCGGGAAGGGAGGAAAATTCGTGAACAAATCAGAATTGCCTGAGTCATTTATGCAGCACACTTCTGCCGATAGCCGCATATGGTTTGCAATGACAGACATCCTTCATGTTGGAGTAGTCGGCCGCTCACTTAATCGCTGGACCAAAATAGCCGTGATACCTCCCCGGAAGGCACGCTATGCCGGTTGGCACGCAACTTGGTTTGTGCCAAAGCCATGGTAGCTTTTCATTTATCGGTGGTAGTCCGAGATATACACCCCAATAGATTATTTATTTAGTTTCCGATCTCATACCACCACACAACTTCACATTCTTTTCTATTTGTTTCCTATTTAACGTGACACTCTTGGCTACAATCTTATAGTAAATTCTTCTTATTTTGATTGTGATTCCTGGGTGTTGTTAAATTCTATGTAATCCAGATGACTGTTTTCCACGGCCATCGTCCTGAAGTAATAAACTAAGAAGTGAGCTTTTCTTCATAAACTCACACCGTAAAGGCAAGAAAGCATTGAGCAGAATACGCTGACAACAAATCAAAAGCACCAAAAGGAAAGAACAAAATTAGTATATGATGAATCTGCTGGTTTATAATGTTGTAATGTAAACTTGTTCGGTTTTTTTTTTTTGTGTACCGAATTCTTGAGATAAACCATGAGCACAGATAGATTTGTGGAGTGATTTATGGAGAGTATTTTGTGGAGAGATTTAGGGAGTGATTTATGGGGTGATTTGTGAAGTGATTTATGGTGTGTCTTTATATGAAACGTATATCAGTATAATACCATTTGTTGTATATAGACATAATAATAAAAAAGGAATATCGGAGTTTTCGGAGTTGCTCTTCTATCCTGAATGTATTTGTTGTTTGAGTGTTCTATCAAGAGAGAAATTATTATTATTATTTTTCAGCGTGTTCCTTTTCACCCGATCTGTTTTTATTTGTTAATTTTGATACAAATTTCAACAAAGTGGTATCAGAGCATAAGCATTGAATTTGTATCCAAATTAGCAATATAGCATATCAGATCGAAGCTCTTGACGAGACGAATCCGACTGCACCAGAATCATGCCGATCGGAGATCTGACGCGCCGCCACGCGCCGCTGGAAGAGTGCTGCCCAAACCGAATTGACTCACCAGGTCAACCGAGTTAGAGCCAAGTTGCCGACCCAGCAGCTGATTGAGACGCTTGACGTAGCCATCCAAGCGGACTGAACTTGGAATTATAAATTATTCATATATTGATTGATATGGCAAATGGTGTGGCATCCTTCCAAGTCCCAACACTCAACAACAATTATGACAATTGGAGTATTAAGATGAAGGCTCTCCTTGGAGCACACGATGTTTGGGATATTATTGAAAAAGGCTTTAACGAGCCATTAAATGAAGCTACTCTCACACACGATCAGGTTACAGCTTTGAAAGATTCCAAAAAGAGAGACAAGAAAGCTCTATTCCTCATCTATCAAGCATTAGATGATGATGGTTTTGAAAAGATTTCAAGTACAACATCCACCAAGCAAGCGTGGGAAAAGTTGCAAACCTCTTACAAAGGAGTCGAAAAGGTGAAGAAGGTCCGTCTCCAAACACTAAGAGGTGAATTCAAATCCTTACACATGAAAGCATCTGAGTCCATTTCAGATTATTTCTCTAGAGTAGCAGTTGTTTCTAACCAATTGAAAAGAAATGGTGAGAAGATAGAAGATGTGAGAATAATAGAAAAGATACTCCGTTCATTGGATCCCAAATTTGAACACATCGTCGTGACAATTGAAGAAACTAAAGACTTGGAGGAGATAACTGTAAAGACTCGTATTTGGGTAGTTTTAAGAGATAGTCATTCTATGGGAATGTAACTATCTGGACGGTAGTGTAGCCGTCGATGTGAGCATTTTGACTGTACTTGGGCCCGATTTCGAGTCGGGGCCCCGTTTGACCCGATTGTTGACTTTTCGGGGTTTATTGGTTGACTTTGCGTTTGGGCAGTCTTTTGAGTGTAATAATATCTGAACAGTGTTGTGCTCGTCATTTCGAGCGTTTTGTGATAATTTGACTCAATTTGGAGTTCGTGACCTCGGGAGGTCAATTATTGCGTTCGGGTCAATTATCTTTCGGGAGGCCAATTATTGGCAACAGTATATATATAATTAAGAACTGCCTTATCTCTTTAATTGCCAATTATTGGTACGTGCATGTTTGAGCAAGAGAGAGAGAGAGAGAGAAGGTGAAGAGCGTGAAGAGCTTTCTTGGCGATTTTGGGGCGATTGGAGCTCGTGGATCGCAATAAACCTTTCCAGGTAGGTGTCCTTAACTGTCTTATCTCGATCCTATCCTTAAATATGTGATCTGTGGTTGTATGAGTGTGTATTTTATGAGGGTTGAGAAGTCAACCATGGAGGTCTAGATTTAGATCTAGATGAATATATGATTTGTGTGTATTTCTGCTGTTATCGTGCGAATTAGAGGCGTTTAGGACGCGTTTTCAGGTAAATATTGTAATTTATTGCGTAAAACATGTGTTTATGAGTGTCTGGGGGTCACTGGGTTGCTTCCAGACGAAGAACAGGCCAAAAACGACGATGAACAGTACCCTGGGCGAGTTTTAGGGTCGATGGACCAGTCAGCAGCTATGGAGTCAGCAACTTCGTTAGTTCGGATCAGTAGTCCGGAGTAGTTAGTCCGGATCAGTAGTCCGGAGGAGTTAGTCCGGATCAGTAGTCCGGAGGAGTTAGTCCGGATCAGTAGTCCGGAGTAGTTAGTCCGGATCAGTACTCCGGAGGAGTTAGTCCGGATCAGTACTCCGGAGTAGTTAGTCCGGATCAGTAGTCCGGAGGAGTAGTCCGGATCCGTAGCATCAGTCCGTAGCATCAGTCCGCAGCATCAAATCTGTAGCATCAGTCCGCAGCATTAAATCCGTAGCATCAAATCCGCAGCAGTGATCCGCAGCAGTGCAACTGCACTACACTGGACATTTACATTGTAAACCATTATGCCTCTCCAAAGTATTATACTTAAGTTACAATGTAAATAACGAAATACCCCCCATTTGGATTCAAAGAAAAATACTAGAAAAATTAATTCCCACTCTTTCAAAATGTGAAAATTGGGATTTAGTGTAAAATCTCGGAAAAACCCAAAAGTTCGTAGTGGTGAATTTTTGGAAAGTGGGGTTAGACATCTCAGAAAAATCCCTAAAAATCAGATTATCTTATTTATGATATGGGAACCCAATGCCGGGACTTTTAATTTCAAGAAAATACCTGCTATAGGTACTTCCTTCATAAATCAAGGATTGAGGTTTTACTTGTGAAGACTGACTACAGTTCCAAAGGAAATGTTGAGAATGACATGCCATACTAATGTTAGTATGTTGGTGTGAGGTATTGGGGCATAGACTCCGTGACTTATTTGGGTTCTCACCGTGATGCACCGATGGTGCTATGTGGTTGACGTGGCAGGCATATGCACCGATGGCAGGCCTGTGTGGCGACTGTGGCCGGGCATATTGCGCGTGGACAGGCTAAGGCCTGAGTTGAGCCGTTGAGTTCGTGGAGCTAGGGCTAAGTGCCCTGAGCTGGGATCCCATGGAGGATCGTGGACAAGTTGTCCTGTATAGGCAGGCTGGGTCCTGATGTTTGTTTGCATGCTGAGTCCTGATGATTGTGCACACTACACAGTGCACGAGTACACAAAGCATGTAGTATAGACTTGTATGTCTGCATGATGTGGAGTGTTGGGGTCACCTACTGAGCTTGTCGCTCACCCTTACTTGTTGTTTACCTTTTTCAGGTGTGACGCGAGACTAGTGGAGGACTTTCTTCCAGGAGGACGTGCCCACCACTCTGATGTATGATACAGTACTGCATTCTGTATTGTGTATTGTCTTATGTTTGTATCCCGGACATGAGTCCGTGGACAGTTATATTTGCATACTGTTTGTGATGTGATGTCTGTATGACTGTTTGACTTATTGTATGCATGATGATGTATGGGAAAATACAGGATTACCCTTGATGTATGACTGTACAGGGTTGCATATTTGAGACAGCACCCGCGGTGTAGTCTCTATTGGTGCTAGTCATCAACCCCTTGACCTTTCGGGTGCGGGCAAGGGGAAGTCATGTTCCTAGTTCCGGGTTCCCTGGAATTTGGGGGCGTGACAAGTTGGTATCAGAGCATGGTCTAGTGGACCTAGGTTAGTGAGGGGTGGTTAATTGATTCCATGTGACTTGGAAAACTGTAGGGAGGGCGCCTGATCAACGCAGTCCTTACATGTATTCTAGGTTATTGTGGTGTTAGTTAGCTCATCCTAAGAGCATACATGGGGATGGGGTGCATTGCTAGTGGTATGATTGTGTGCATATAGGGCACTAGATTGTCTTTGTGTGTGATATGATTGCATTTGGTGCCAGGATGGCACGTGGCCGTGAGAGCTAGGACTTGATTGTGGTGTACCCTGAGGGGTGACACGATGCTATATGCATGGTATGGACCTACAAGTCGGTTGTGCCTTTGATGGCTGTTTGTGCTAGCAGTGCTAGTATTGATTGTTTGATTGTTTGTTGTTGTGGCCAGTGTGATGGCACCACCGAGGAGGGTTGTCCGAGGCCAGTGTCACGGGGTCAGGTTTCCTGCGCCTCTCAACCCATTGCGACACTTAGCTTCTCTATCCACGATCTGCTAAGTTTAGCCTTTAAGGGTTGAAGCGCACGTAGACTGGTTTCGCCCTGCCACTGGGCTCATCAGGAGAACGGCTCCAGTTCCCGACCAGTTTGTGTAAGGATGGCCAAATCCCTTCTTCAATGTCAAGTCCTCGACTAGCGGCGTGCTCCCCGTATTCAACCGGGTCGGCACGTCTGAACTCCGAAGGGGTTCCATCCGTTCTCCTCCACGAACTGCCTGGAACCTTCTCGTTGCGCACCATCTACGCTTCAACCAACCCCTCTCCTTTACGTAGCACGAATCCATTCCTGAATCGTGCCACTAAGAAACGTCCCGCCAGCACCACGCTGCTCGGGTCGTGACATTCTCCTCCACCCAATCCTCGCAACGTCCTCGTTGCGCTTGTCGACATCGCTTCCCCGCAGGCGATGGCATCGTTACCTCGACGCCCTCCCACTCGCCCAATGTCAACAACTTAGACATCGCTTCCCCGCAGGTTGCAACACCTTTAACAAGATGCTCGCCCAATGTCCAAAGGATAGGAGGCTTCCAAGATCGCTCCAACGCCCTCCTTCGTACTCCCTTGCCCAGCTCTGTATCACACTCTAGGATACTCCAACTCTATGGACACGAGACGTGCAAGACACTATCGGTCGACTCACCTCTGTGAGCTCCCACCTGGGGATCACGCTGCTCGCGAGAGTGCTCGGTGAGTTTTCAGGATACGGGCCGGTTCGGCTCTGATACCACTTGTCACGGGGTCAGGTTTCCTGCGCCTCTCAACCCATTGCGGCACTTGGCTTCTCTATCCACGATCCGCTAAGTTTAGCCTTTAAGGGTTGAAGCGCATGTAGACTGGTTTCGCCCTGCCACTGGGCTCATCAGGAGAACGGCTCCAGTTCCCGACCAGTTTGTGTAAGGATGGCCAAATCCCTTCTTCAACGTCAAGTCCTCGACTAGCGGCGTGCTCCCCGCATTCAACCGGGTCGGCACGTCTGAACTCCGAAGGGGTTCCATCCGTTCTCCTCCACGAATCGCCTGGAACCTTCTCGCTGCGCACCATCTACGCTTCAACCAACCCCTCTCCTTTACGTAGCACGAATCCATTCCTGAATCGTGCCACTAAGAAACGTCCCGCCAGCACCACGCTGCTCGGGTCGTGACATTCTCCTCCACCCAATCCTCGCAACGTCCTCGTTGCGCTTGTCGACATCGCTTCCCCGCAGGCGATGGCATCGTTACCTCGACGCCCTCCCACTCGCCCAATGTCAACAACTTAGACATCGCTTCCCCGCAGGTTGCAACACCTTTAACAAGATGCTCGCCCAATGTCCAAAGGATAGGAGGCTTCCAAGATCGCTCCAACGCCCTCCTTCGTACTCCCTTGCCCAGCTCTGTATCACACTCTAGGATACTCCAACTCTATGGACACGAGACGTGCAAGACACTATCGGTCGACTCACCTCTGTGAGCTCCCACCTGGGGATCACGCTGCTCGCGAGAGTGCTCGGCGAGTCTTCAGGATATGGGCCGGTTCGGCTCTGATACCACTTGTCACGGGGTCAGGTTTCCTGCGCCTCTCAACCCATTGCGGCACTTAGCTTCTCTATCCACGATCCGCTAAGTTTAGCCTTTAAGGGTTGAAGCACACGTAGACTGGTTTCGCCCTGCCACTGGGCTCATCAGGAGAACGGCTCCAGTTCCCGACCAGTTTGTGTAAGGATGGCCAAATCCCTTCTTCAACGTCAAGTCCTCGACTAGCGGCGTGCTCCCCACATTCAACCGGGTCGGCACGTCTGAACTCCGAAGGGGTTCCATCCGTTCTCCTCCACGAACTGCCTGGAACCTTCTCGCTGCGCACCATCTACGCTTCAACCAACCCCTCTCCTTTACGTAGCACGAATCCATTCCTGAATCGTGCCACTAAGAAACGTCCCGCCAGCACCACGCTGCTCGGGTCGTGACACTAGGGTCCGGCAGAGGAGCCCACGATAGAGTCGGGGCACCAGGGGCAGCAGAGCCCGCAGCAGAAGTCATCAGCTCGCGTTGTGGGACCTGATTTGACGCAGGTGTTGATTCAGTTGCAGGAGACCATGCAGGGTATGCAGGGCTCAATGAGGGATATGGCTAGAGAGGTGGATGAGTTGAAGAGGCAACAGCAGCCTCAGCAGCCACCACAGCCTCAGCAGCAGAAGGCGAGGGTGGTGTAGGATATGTACCAGCAGGAGGTCGTGATAGAGCCAGCACGACGAGGAGTGGATTGGGCTGCTTTTTGAAATATGCACCCAGGACTTTTGAGGATGGTTCACGGCCTGAGGTAGCCGAGGACTAGATTAGATAGACAGAGGATATCTTTGAGATGATTGGGGTACCAGATGAGGAGCGGGTGCGAGTGGCGACGCACTATTTATTGGGGATCCCACGCAGGTGGTGGGAATCCACTAGAGCTGTCCATGGCAGTCAGATGAGC
Organism: Taxillus chinensis; assembly: GCA_023512835.1. NCBI lineage: Eukaryota > Viridiplantae > Streptophyta > Magnoliopsida > Santalales > Loranthaceae > Taxillus > Taxillus chinensis. The sequence continues at coordinate 48,598,777 of CM042091.1, forward strand.
TGGAGAGAGTTTGTTGAGCACTTCTTTGGGGAGTATTTTCCCAGCTCGTTGCAGTATGCTCGACGTAGAGAGTATTATGAGATTGTGCAGGGTAGCATGACTGTGGGGGAGTATGTGCAAGCCTTCACAGATTTAGGGCGGTTTGCTCTTGAGGCTTGGGAAAAGGAAGATCGGAAGACGCAGGACTTCATTCAGGGCTTGAGGCCATCTTTGAAAAGATAGTTGGAACCGATGCAGTTGACCAGCTATCGGGAGGCGGTCGACAAGGCGCTCATTATTGAGCGAGGTCAGGATCAGGCGAGAGCCCAGAGGCCGGGCGGTTCGGTAGGTCCGAGCAAGAAGAGGCAGAGTGGGGATAGCAGTGCTGCTCAGCCTGAGAGGAGGCAGGTGCAGAGGGTTTCCAGTCAGGCGGTGGGACCCCGTGAGAGTTCAGCCAGCAGGAGGCCAGGTACCTGTTGGAGTTGTAGTTTGACCGGGCATGTCTCGAGAGACTGCCCAAGGAAAAAGATGACCTGTTTCCGATGCGGGAAAGTAGGGCATGGAGCTAGGGAATGTGTTACCCTTAGCTCGACCAGCAGTGTAGGCCCTCGTCCGAGAGAGCAGGGACAGAGGAGTGGGGCTCCGTCTCAGAGGTCAGTGCCGCCGGCACAGAGCACGCAGATGCGACCTGCAGTGCAGCAGCCTCAGCGGGAGGCACAGGGTCATGTTGATCAGCGGGGCAAGGCCCCAATGGGCCAGGCTAGTGGCAGTGGGCCACGAGGGAGGACGTTTGCCCTTACCAGCAGAGAGGCAGAGGTTCCACCAGTGGACGAGGCAGGAGCAGGACCTTCAGTGGTGAGAGGTACCACCAGGGAAAAGACAAGCAAGTGGCTCAAGTCACAACATAAAAAACAAGCAAGTGGCTCAAGTCACTCCCCATACACCACACTTAAAATATGCTATGTCCTCATGGCATAAAATAGGGAGTAGGAAAATACTTACCTCTCAGTTGGCAAGCTGTAATAGTAGATGACATTGGCCACCATTCGTCGCACCTGAGCCACAAAGTCAACCGATGTTTCGCCGCGCACTTCCCAAGTTTCCTTCCCTTGCAGAATAGCCATCATGTAGTAGCAAACAAAGATCCCACAGCTGAATTGGTCAGGCTGCTGAGGGATTTCCATTTCGTTGAGGTGAATAAGAGGGAGCTTATCCTGCAACAATCCTTCTTGTCCCATCGCATCCTTGATTCTTTTTATGAGCCCATGAACAAGCCATCTCTTCCTTCTGGTGAACCCTTCGCCTTGGCTTGGATCATAAAGCACCGCATGCCTTGCACTCAAATCCACACGCACCAAGACATAGTGACGATCAATGTGCACAGGGATCAACACCTCGTGCATACCATGCCAAGGACGGTGCCCTTTATTCTGCCCATTTATACGCTGGCGCCACACACTTTCAGTCAAAGGTTGCTTATAAAGCTCGCACAGCATAATAGAGGTATACTGGGACAGTGGGTAATTATTAGGTTCAGCCTCCACAACAAAACGCATAGTCCTGCAAAACAAGTCCACCTCATCTGAATATAGATATTCATCGCCTAAAATCCTTTGAAGGACAAACGAGGTGAAGAGGTCCATGTCCCTTGCAAATCGAGCCCTTAACACCTGAGAATTAATGAAGTCTTCAAATGCTGCTTGACTTTCGGCAGATGATAAGGCTAGATTAATGATTAAATAGATAGGAGGGCCAAGAAGGTCTTCAGGTTCAGCAGGCATGTATGCACCCCAAGAGACAGGAAGTATAGCAGGCACAAGAGCCTGAGAATATGCAGGATCAGTAAAAGGCTGGAGGGGTGAATACCCTGTTGCTGGCTCCCCCTCCTCTGGGTGATAGTAGGATGGCCGAGCTGAAGGTTCTGGTTGAGGTGGATCTGCCTGGGCTGGATAAGAATCTTCAGGGGATGGAGAGGGTTCTTCATCAGATATCTCCACTATAGGAGAACGTTTTGATGCTTTCCTCTTGCTCAAGGCCTTCCAGATTTTGCCTAGGAGGCCTTTGACTTCTTTATTGTCCTTCCTCAGGGCTTCCACCTCGCGCTGCGTTCTGGCATTTGCTTCCCTGAGCTGCTGTGTTTCTTGCCTCCAAGCTTCGGTAGATGTAGCAAGAGGAGCTTCTGAAGCTTCCCATGCTCTAGGAGATGCATGAGCAGCTACGTCTGGGGCCTCCCATGCTCTGGTTCTAGGTTGGGAAGTAGCTTGTTGGTCTCCAGAGATGAGGGCCATTAATTCTTCAAATTGGGCACTAGTGATGTGCCCATTAGTGACTGCCCAATTGATGACCTCCACTTCGCTCACCACCTGCCCACTAATGCCTTGAAAGAAATTGAAAATATCTTCTTTGTGTACGTTGAACTGCATGTACATGGCAGTGAGTCTGTATAGAGTCTGCTTCCTTTGATCCACATGAGGAGAGGTCTCCCTTGCAAAGTCAGTGGAACGCTCCACATGAACACTGTGCCTAGCAGGTTGTGATGGAGGAGGAACATTGGTTGCCCAATGACCTCTGGTACTGATCCCCAAACCTCCTTCAGCATGCAATACTCTTAACACCCAGTGAGAAGGAAAAGTGATGCTCTCCATGGAGGAAAAATGCAAAGCAAGCATGCTTTGAAATATCACACACAAAAGTCTGCCATTTATCTGCTTTGATGAGTTTTTATTCCACCATTTAAAAATGGTAGTGGCCCAATCCACATTTAGCATATGATCAATGCTATACTTGAACTCCAGGTGTGGCTTAGGCACACTATCTAGCCCACTGGTCTGAATCAATAAGCATTTCCCTACCAGGTAAGCTAGGCATCTAAATTTTCCAACAAAACCATTCTTGGTATACTGCCTTCGACTTTGAAATTTTCTAGCATAGTTGCATGCAATACCAAATTCTCCTAGGCTTAGCTGAGGGAAGCTATCACTGGGTTCAGGGAGGTTAAAGCAATGTCTAATAATTTCAGGGGTAATTCTGACATAAACCCCTTACACGACCCCTATCGGCTCATCCTCACTCACAGAGACAGATGCATAGAATTCTTGTAGGGCGAGTAGGAAATAGCGGGTCGGGCAGATACTAACCTTTGTAATCCCAGATTTTGAATTTTAAGAGCCACCTCTCTAGCCCAGCCCAGCTCTGAAGCCTCCAAAGCCTGCATATCAAGAGCATGCCCCAAGAGTATCTCCTCTTCAGGTTGGCTATCGGCACTAGGTGAGTGCACCTCCTCCTAGCCAGTCCTCCTTGTGCGCACCATCTTTGGAATGAGAATAAAGAGCAGAGAGCAGAAAACTGAAGAGCAAGAGAGCAAAAGAGCAGAGTTTCTCTAATACTCAGATCTGAAGTGATTTTGGTGTAGAAGCCTTTGAAGATGCCCTCTCTTTATATAGCGTGCAGAAGGAAAGATGCTCCAATTGGCGTGATACACGTGCCCCTAACTTTTCAGAGTGTTCTAACCAAAATAGCCTTTGCACGTGAATTGGCTGAATTGGCGTGCAGGTCAGAATCGTCCCAAACTTTGGTGGTGGGTCCCCCATGAGCTGGCAAGCAATAGTCCCTTCTGCACGTGAATTATATGAAGCTTCTAGGAGGGCTAAAATTGCTATTTTGCATTTTTGGGCCTCCATATGACAGCTAGCAATTCGCGTGCAAGAGTAAACGTGATTCACATGGTCTTCATCTACCATTCCAGAAAGTTACAGCTCAAAAGGAGTTGCACGTGAATTGGGCAATTCACGTTCAAATTCACGTTCAGGCCCAAACTGGCCCAAATTTCTCCACTTTGTTTCTTGTGCATTATGGACCATCTTTAAGTCTTGCACGTGAATTGTTTGAGCCCATATTCAAGCACTTTTGGGCTTCACTTGCTTCTTGCTCCTTGATTTTGACTTTAAAAACCATTCCACAAGTTCAGGATCCAATAATTTGCTCATCCTGCAAATGGTTAGTTAAGAAAGAAGCAAAGTCTCCTGCACAATGGTTAGCTTGCAAACAAATTTATTGAATAAGATAAATAAAAGAAAATAACATAAAATAAAACATAGCAATAAACATTGGGTTGCCTCCCAACCAGCGCTTTATTTAAAGTCCGTAGCTAGACTTTCAGTTATGATCATGCAATGGTGAAAGAGAGGGAATCAACTATATCCCTCTGAGTTGAATCAAAGTATGGTTTCAGTCTGTTGCCATTCACCCAAAATTTCTTGCCATTTACAGCTTGGAGCTCAAAGCTCCCATATGGCTTCTTATCAACTATCACAAAAGGTCCCATCCACTTGGACCTTAATTTGCCAGGAAATAACCTCAACCTTGTGTTAAATAGAAGGACTTTCTGCCCTAAGGTTAAAGGTTCATTGTTGAGTTGCCTATCATGTCATTTCTTAGTTCTTTCTTTGTAAAATTTAGCACTATCATAGGCATCCAGCCTAAACTCATTTAACTCAATTAATTGAGTCATCCTAAGCTCCTTGATCTTTTGTGGGTTAAAATTTAACTTCTTCAAGGCCCAATGAGCCTTGTGTTCTAGGTCCACAGGCAAGTGACATGCCTTACCATATAGAATACGGTAAGGTGACGTCCCAATGGGAGTTTTGTAAGCTGTCCTATATGCCCATAAGGCTTCATCAAGCCTTTGAGACCAATCTTTCCTATTGGCTCCAACAGTTTTCTCTAAAATGGCCTTAATCTCTCTATTGGAAACTTCTGCTTGTCCATTAGCTTGTGGGTGGTAAGCTAAAGACTTCCTATGAGTGACACCATACTTGTTCAATAATTTGTCAAACAATTTGTTGCAGAAATGACTACCCTCATAACTGATTATAGCCCTTGGTGTCCCAAAATGGCTAAAGATGTTCCTAGTAAGGAAGTAAGTCACAACCCTAGCATCATTCACTCTAGTAGGAATAGCTTCTACCCACTTAGACACATAATCCACAGCAAGCAAAATGTATGAATACCCATCAGAATTGGGGAATGGCCCCATGAAGTCAATGCCCCAAATGTCAAAAATTTCAACTGGAAGGATTCCAGTTAAGGGCATCTCATTTTTCCTAGACAGACCATCTACCCTTTGACATCTATCACACTTTTTGATGTAGACATAGGTGTCTTTCACCATGTGAGGCCAATAAAAGCCACACTGCATGATTTTAGCCACAGTTCTTTGCACCCCAAAGTGGCCCCAATAATGTGATGCATGATAATGATGTATTATGTCATCTACTTCCTCCTCAAGGACACACTTTCTAATGATTTGGTCTGGACACCTCCTATAAAGAATTGGGTCTTCCCAAATGTATTTTTTGGCATCCACTACCAATTTCTTTCTCTGGTGGTAGTCTAACTGCTTGGGTATGAACCTAGTGGCTAAATAATTTGCTATGTCAGCAAACCAAGGAAGATGATGCACCTCAAACAACTTCTCATCAGGAAAGTCATCTACAATGGGTAGAGACTTAGGTGCATTCTCCACACGGGAGAGGTGATCAGCCACAGAATTTAGGGCTCCCTTTGTATCTCTAATTTCAAGGTCAAATTCCTGTAAGAGGAGAACCCATCTAATCAAGCATGGCTTAGCTTCTTTTTTAGCAAACAAATATTTCAATGCAGCATGATCAGTATAAACAATGACTTTAGACCCCAAAAGGTAGGGTCTAAACTTGTTGCGACCATAAACCACACTAACAACTCTTTCTCAGGTGGTGGTATAGTTCTGTTGAGCATCATCTAAGGTCTTACTAGCATAGTAAATGACCCTAAACACCTTTTCTCGCCTTTGCCCTAAGACTACCCCCACAAAGATAATCACTCGCATCACACATTAGCTCAAAAGGCCGAGCCCAATCAGGTGTGACTATAACAGTGCGATGACTAACTTACCCTTGAGGATGTTGAAAGCTTCTAAGCAATCTGCATTAAACTCAAAGCTTATGTCTTTTTCTAACAACCTACTCATGGGTTTTGCAATTTTTGAGAAGTCCTTAATGAATCTCCTATAAAAGCCAGCATGGCCAAGGAAACTTCTCACTCCTTTTTCATTGGTTGGAGGTGGCAAAGTCTCAATAGTGGAGATTTTTGCCTTGTCTACCTCCAAACCATGTGCAGACACCTTGTGCCCTAGAACTATCCCCTCAGTTACCATGAAATGTCATTTCTCCCAATTTAGGACTAGTTCCTTCTCCTCACATCTCTCTAAGACCACATCTAGATTTTTCAAGACCTTGTTGGTAGGAGGAACCAAACACCGAGAAGTCATCCATGAAGACCTCCATGATCTCCTCAACCAAACCTTGAAAAATAGCCATCATACACCTTTGAAAGGTGGCAGGGGCATTACAAAGCTCAAATGGCATTCTCCTAAATGCAAAAGTGCCAAAAGGGCACGTGAAGGTGGACTTTTCTTGGTCCTCGGGCTTAACCATGATCTGATTATACCCGGAATAGCCATCTAAAAAGCAGTAGTGACTATAGCCAGCTAACCTATCCAACATTTGGTCAATGAAAGGAAGAGGAAAATGATCCTTCCTAGTAGCCTTGTTCAGCTTTCTATAGTCAACACACACTCTCCACCCCGTCACAGTGCGAGATAGGATCAATTCATTTTTCTCATTCTTAATCACGGTCATGCCCCCTTTCTTGGGCACAACATGCAATGGACTTACCCACTCATAATCTGAGATAGCATAAATTATACCCGCATTTTTCCATTTTAAAATTTCTTTTCTAACAACTTCTTTCATGGCAGGGTTTAATCTTCTTTGTCTTTCAGCAGTGGGTTTAAAATCATCATTCATCAAAATTTTATGCATGCAAATCCCTGGACTAATACCCCTAATGTCTTCAATGTTCCATCCTAGGGCCTTTTTGTGTTTCCTAAGGACTTCTAGCAATTGAGTACACTCCACATCATTCAAATTAGAAGCAACAATGACAGGGAATTGATTTGTAGAGTCTAGAAATTCGTACCTTAGGTGTCCAGGCAGCTCCTTCAGTTTTGGAGCTGGAGGCACGTCATCTTCTTTCTCCTCCTCAGCTTGCTCCAAAGAGTTTGTAGTTTGCTCATCTTCCTCAACTGTCAAGTACATCTCTTCATCTTGTTGAGCTTCTATGAGCTGAAGGGCTCCATTATTGGTGGTGGTAATTACTTCCGCCAAGTAATCTTCCACCAATTCCTCAAGGTCTTCAACCCAAAGGCAGTCCTCCTCCTCTTGACCTTGCAAAGCCTTCCCCATGTGGAAGACTAAGGTCTCCTCATTAATTCTCAGAGTTAGCTGCCCTTGAGCAATATCAATCAATGCACAACCTGTTCTGAGAAACGGTCTTCCAAAGAGTAGCTGAACTCCTCTATCTTCTTCTATCTCCAAAACTACAAAGTCCGCTGGAAATATGAAGGAGCCCACTTTGACTAACACATCTTCAATTATCCCTTCAGGCCTTCCAAGAGGACCGGTCAAAGAACCGCAATGATATGGAAGTGGGCTTCATGCCCTTAAGCCCAAGCTGCTTGTACAAAGCAAAGGAAATCAAATTGATGCTGGCCCCTAAATCACATAAGGCCTACTGCTGCGGTGCATTGCCAATCACACAAGGGAGATTAAAACTGCCCGGATCTTTATGCTTGATGGGCAAACTCTATTGAACAACACTGCTCACCTCGTTAGTGACTGCCACCGTCTCATGATCCCCTTATTTCCTCTTCTTTGTCACAAAATCTTTGATGTATTTTCTGTACCTAGGCATCTGCTCCAAGATTTCCACAAATGGAATGTTAATTTCAAGCTTCTTGAACAAACTCAGAAAGCGCTCATACTCTTCTTCAACCCTCTGGTTCCTCAGCCTCTGAGGAAATGGCATGGTAGGCCTGAGCTCTTGCCTCTGTTCTTCAGCTATTTTGTCTTGACTCAGCTGCTGGTCCTTCTTTTCTTGCACTCTTTCTTCAGCTTTATCTGATTTTCCTTGGTCATCAGCTTCCAAGGGTCTACTTTGTTCTTCTGGAATAACCCTTTTCTTAGGCTCTTTAGCTTTATTCAGTGCCTTTCCGCTCCTTAGAGTGATAGCCTTGCAACTCTCCTTGGGGTTCACCTCAGTGTCACTTGGAAAAGATTTAGCTGAGACTCCTTGATTTACATTTTGGGCCAAACTCACAAGCAACTTTTCTATATTCTTCATTGTAGATTCTATGGTGACTACCCTTTCCTCCAAATTATCCTCTCTTTTGGTTGGCTCATCCACATTCTGATATACCCTTCCTCTTGCTTGTTGAGGCCGAGGTCGTTTTCTGCTCGAATCCCGGAGGTGGGTGCAAATAATTATCCGTAGCATACGGATTCTGCTTCATCCCTGGGGGCACATATTTGTACTGAAATGAGGTATCTCCCCCTCGGTTCTGGTTTTTCTGAAATGGCTGAAATTGCTGCTGGTTCTGGTTGTACCCTTGTTGTTGTTGTTGAGGATAAAATTGCTGTTTCTGGTACAAGCCCTTTCCTCCAACATAATTTGCTTCTTGACTCCACTCCACCGCCATGCCTGGTAAGGCTTGTTATGATCCTTCAACTTTAAGAGCCAATACTTCCATGCCTTTCACTAAAGCTTGAATCTGTGCTTGCATATCATTGGAAGAATTATCAATCGAAGCTATCTTCTCCCTTGGCTTTGAAGTACGCACATTAGACCACCGCCAATCAGCTAATGATAGCCTCTCCAATAGCTCTGCTCTTGCGTCGGGCTCTAGATTCATCAAGCATCCTCCCAAGCCGCATTCACCTTATCTTGTGAGTGGGACTGAAGACTGTGTAGAAAGATTCAATTTGAATCCACCGGGGTCTTCCATGATCAGGGCATCTTCTCACTAAGTCTTTGAAACGCTCTCAAGCTTCATGAAGAGTCTCCATCTCATCTTGCCTGAATCGCTAATCTCTCCCTCCGAGCTGGATCACCTTGGAAGGAGGGAAGTACTTTGACATGAACTTGGTCTCGCATCTCCTCCCAAGTGTTGATTGAACCTCGCTGGGCGATCGTTGAACCAGCCAAGAGCTCTATCCCTTAAAGAGAAAGGGAAAAGCCTTAGCTTTATTGCCTCCTCCGACACATTGTTGATCTTTATGGTGTCGCACATCTGGTAGAACCTCATCAAATGCTGGTGTGGATAATCCACAGCTGTTCCTCCAAACGCGTTGTTGCTCACCATGTTGATCAACGCCGGCTTTAGCTCGAAGCTATTTGCTTGGACTCTTGTCTGCCGAATCCCAGAATAATGGTCTGACATCATTGGCCTCGCATAGTCTAAGAAGGTTCTGGCCATAAACCTATTACCCTCTTTTTCTGGATATTGGCCATTGTAATTGGCCCCTCCTTGCGGTGCACCACCATCAGGTCTGAGATCTGCCATCAATTCACCAACGGATTGCTCCAAGCCTTGCAATGCTTCTTCAGCCTCACGTGCTGCTTCCCTAGTTGTTCTACGACGAGCTCTGAACAACCTTTCAGGTTCCCGAGTAAATTGTATATCCTCCTCTCTTTGCATGCACAACTAGGAATCCTTGATGTATGTTCCTATAAAACAACAAGAACACACCCAGCAGCTCTGAACAATGCAAAATAAACAAATAAAGAACACAAAATAATAGAAAATAAAAGACAAAATAAACACCAAGATCAGAATTCAAACAATTTTACTCAATGTTGATTTTAAAAACTAGTTAACCGTTGAATCCCCGGCAACGTCGCCAATTTGACAGACAGATTTTTAGCCTCTCTAAAAAAGCTAGCTAATGTCGTTAAATCTCTCTTCAAGATAATAAATTTCCTAAGTTTGCACTAAAAGAATAAAGCAAAGCAAGGGGTCGAACCCACAGGGATTAGCCTAGTTCTCTAGTTCTCAAATCAAAACACCCAATTACTCTTGTTCTATAAAATGTCTTGGCAAAAAGTTTCTCTTTTTTAAACTAAAGATCTAATTTTTATTTGGTTTTCTGAATAAACAAAGAAAGCAAAGTGATTTTAAGATTAAGATTCAAGGATTAAAAGCATCTAGGGTCACAATTTCACCTCCCTATGTTATCTCTACTGGTTCATGGTATTAGGGTTGTCTGATTGAAAACATCCTAAACATAAGCCAAGGACAACAAATGGTCATTGAGGTCCTTTTAAGAGTTGTATTCCCAGAATGGTCATCTAAACACACAAACATGCAAAGCCAATAAATCATACTTGCAAAAGGATAATGATCACACCAATTACAAATAAGTTATGAATCTCAATCCGCCCCAGACTAGGGCTAAGAATACCAAGGTGTACATCCAAAGATAGAATTAAGAACAGATTCATAAAACATGCAAAACTCAATCATCCAAACCCAATATTCATAAACACAGCAAAGTAACAAGGGGGCTACATTGCTCCCCTAGATTATAAGAACTACTCACGCATGATTACAAGCAAACACAAAGCAGAAAAGCTCAACATCTTCTTCTAATCCACGCGCGCAGCAAAGCTTCAAATCCAGGCTCCAAAATCCGCGACGGCTGTGACGGCTGCTCTCCTAGGTCAAGGAGCAACCTCCAAGTCGTGAAGCCTCTCTCTCTCTCTAAAAACGTGTAGGGGGTCTAGGCATGCATAGCAGAGGGCGTGGAGGCTATATTTATAGAGTTTGGATGGGCTTTGAGGTGTGTACCCTAGCCCATTTATCAAAATGACGTAGTTTTGATAAGTAACACTCGAAACTTTAAAATCTCTATCTTCCATCCACAATTTGGACATAGGCCTTCAAAAACAAATGATCAGCATGGAAAAACGATAGGATCGGTCCAAAAATATCTTTGCACGTCAATTTGCACGTGATATGGTGAATTCACGTGCACCTCCAAATCAGCTCAAACTTCTCCCCAAGCTTCCTTGCATCCTGTAGAGGCTTGAGAGGCAAAAATAGGCTTGCACGTGAAATGGGTGAATTCACGTGCAGCTCCAAATGCTCTGAAATTTCTGTGGTAGGTAGAGGATATCATTCTAAGCAACTTTTGTTCTTGCATGCCAATTGTTTGAGGCCATCTACTATGTCAAAAGTGAGCTCCAAAATCTGTCAAAACAGCTTTAAAATGCCTGTATTTGCAAATAGCATCTTCCTAGGGGTTAGAGCAAATATATATGATATATGAAGCAATAAGGCTCTAATCATGCTCTTAAACATCCTAAATAAACACTAGAATAACGGCATAAAATGCACGTTATCACGGGACAAGGCCCCAATGGGCCAGGCTAGTGGCAGTGGGCCACGAGGGAGGACGTTTGCCCTTACCAGTAGAGAGGCAGAGGTTCCACCAGTGGACGAGGCAGGAGCAGGACCTTCAGTGGTGAGAGGTACCATTATCATTTCTCATACTATCTGTTCAGTTTTGATTGATACTGGTGCTACCCATTCTTTTATTTCGTATGCTACGGTGATTGGGTTAGAGTTAGACCAGGAGACAGTTAGTCAGTCTCTGATGGTTGCTTCACCTTTGGGTGGACTTGTGATACTTGAGAGTATCTGTCGTGCTTGTCAGGTAACACTTGGGGGTGTTAACCTGTTATGTGATTTGTATATCATGGAGTTAGATGATTTTGATGTTATCCTGGGTATGGATTGGTTGGTCTCCATGGAGGCCAAGATTGATTGTTTTCGACGGCGTGTGACGTTCCTCACACCAGAGGGCACGCGGCGTGTCTTTGTGGGTGAGTGGACCGAGGAGGCATGCGGGTTGGGACCTTTGAGGCATGGGTGGGGTGATGTGACCCACCAGTTAGCCAGCTTGACGTTGGTTGACAGGAGGAGAGAGGGGAAGGCTGTTTTACCACCCATTGTAGATTAGTTCCCGGATGTGTTTCCCGAGGACTTGGTCAGTTTGCCACCTGTGAGGGAGGTAGAGTTTTCGATCGAGTTGTTGCCAGGGACAACACTGATCAGGTTAGCGGCCTACAGGATGGTACCGAACTATCCCACGCATGATTTGGAGTTGGCTGCAGTAATCTTTGCTTTAAAGAGCTGGCAGCATTATCTCCTTGGGGAGAAATCTGTGGTGTATACGGACCACAAGAGCTTGCAGTATATCTTTTCTCAGCGAGACCTGAACCTTAGGCAGAGGCGGTGGGTGGAGTACCTGCAGTAGTTTGAGTTTGATATGATGTACACCCCTGGGAAGGGTAATGTGGTGGCAGATGCTCTGAGTAGGAAGAGCAGGGCCGTGGTGGCCCATTGTGCCATTAAAAAATGGGAGATGATGGGTCAGTTGGCAGCGATGAGGTTGCAAATGGTGACCAGTGAGGGGCGAGGGACCCTCAGTGTTGTTGTCGCAGTCCCTGAGTTGCAGCGCATGATCATAGAGGATCAGCTGGGGGACATTGATTGTGAGGTCATCAGAGACAGGATTCAGACTGAGCAGGCATCTTCTGATTGGATTGAGGATGCTGAGCATATATTGAGGTATAGGGGTCGCCTGATAGTTCCCACTCCTCTTTAGGAGGAGGTTCTTCGGGAATTTCACCAGTCGAGGTTAGCTGTACATCCTGGTGGGACCAAGATGTACCATGCCATGAGGAGGCAGTTTTGGTGGCCAGGCCTGAAGAAGGCCGTTGCTGATTTTGTGAGGAGGTGTTTGACCTGTTAGCAGGTCAAGGTAGAGCACCTGAGATCAGCTGGTGAGTTGCAGTCATTGCCAGTGCCAGAGTGGAAATGGGACCACGTGACCATGGATTTTGTCATTGGACTTCCTCGTTCCAGGGAACACGACACGATATGGGTAGTTGTCGACCGGTTGACCAAATCGGCACATTTTATTCCGATTCGAGAGACAGACCCAGTGAGGACTTTGGGACAGAGGTATATTGATGTTATTGTGCGATTGCATGGAGTCCCATTGTCTATTGTATCTGACCGGGATGCGAGGTTCACCTCTCGTTTTGGAGACGATGCGGCGAGCCTTGGGTACTAGGGTGAACCTCGGTCTGACCCTTTCATCCGCAGACGGATGGTCAGTTGGAGCTGACGATTCAGACGCTCGAGGATATGTTGCGTGCTTGTGTCCTAGATTTTGGAGGTTGTTGGGAGACTCACCTTCCTTTGGTGGAGTTCTCTTACAACAACAGTTATCAGGCCACGATTGGGATGGCTCCGTATAAGGCGCTGTATGGGCGGCCTTGTAGATCACCCTTGTGTTGGGCACAGACGGGAGAGACAGCAGTTCTCGGTCCCGATATGGTTCGAGAGATCACAGAGATGCAGAATCGACTCGGCGGCGCGCATGTTGACAGCGCAGAGTAGGCAGAAGTCCTACGCGGACCAGAGGCGTCGACCTTTGCAGTTTGAGGTGGGGGACCGTGTATTTTTGCGGGTTTCACCACGTCGAGGGCATCGGAGGTTTGGACGTGGATCCAAACTTTCCCCTCGTTTTGTGGGGCCGTTTGAGATTGTTGCCACCGTGGGCGCAGCGGCTTACCGATTGGCTTTGCCACCAGAGTTGGCGCGAGTACATGATGTGTTTCATGTGTCTCAGTTGCGGCAATATCACCCTGATCCTTCCCATGTGTTGGACTATCGCGAGATAGACTTGGCTGATGATGGTGCCGTTGTTGAGATGCCGGTACAGATTTTGGACAGGCGGGACCAGGTCTTGCGAGGCAAGACGATCCCACTAGTTCGGGTGTTATGGCGACACCGAGGCATGGAGGAGTAGACTTGGGAGAAAGAGAGCCAGATGCGGGTTCTTCATCCTGAGCTGTTCGAGGACGATCAGTCCTGAGGTGGGAAGGATGTGAGGACCTTCCCTGAGGTATGAGTTATGTTTTATGCATTTGTTTTGCATATGTTGTTTGAGATATTGTGTAGCTTGTTGATTGTTGGCATCCTGGCATCGTGTGAGCCTTTTTGGCTTGTTGTGAGTTGCATTGCACCTGTGTGGTTGGTGATCATGTTGATGATCATATTTTGTGTCTTGTTGTTGTGCGGTGCTTGAGCTTGGATTTTGCTATGTCTTTTAGGCTTGTGTTTTATTTTCGAGCACGAAAAGTCCTAAGGTGGGGAGGATGTAAAGACTCGTATTTGGGTAGTTTTGAGATATAGTCATTCTATAGGAATGTAACTATCTGGACGGTAGTGTAGCCGTCGATGTGAGCATTTTGACTGTACTTGGGCCCGATTTCGAGTCGGGGCCCCGTTTGACCCGATTGTTGACTTTTCGGGGTTTATTGGTTGACTTTGCATTTGGGCGGTCTTTTGGGTGTAATAATATCTTAACAATGTTGTGCTCATCATTTCGAGCATTTTGACAGTAATTTGACTCAATTTGGAGTTCGTGACCTCGGGAGGTCAATTATTGCGTTTGGGTCAATTATTGCTGGGAGGCCAATTATTGACAACAATATATATAATTAAGAACTGCCTTATCTCTTTAATTGCCAATTATTGGTACGTGCATGTTTGAGCAAGAGAGAGAGAGAGAGAAGGTGAAGAGCGTGAAGAGCTTTCTTGGCGATTTTGGGGCGATTGGAGCTCGTGGATCGCAATAAACCTTTCCAGGTAGGTGTCCTTAACTGTCTTATCTCGATCCTATCCTTGAATATGTGATCTGTGGTTGTATGAGTGTGTATTTTATGAGGGTTGAGAAGTCAACCATGGAGGTCTAGATTTAGATCTAGAAGAATATATGATTTGTGTGTATTTCTGCTGTTATCGTGCGAATTAGAGGCGTTTAGGACGCGTTTTCAGGTAAATATTGCAGTTTATTGCGTAAAACATGTGTTTATGAGTATGTGGGAGTCACTGGGTTGCTTCCAGACGAAGAACAGGCCAAAAAACAATGAACAGTACCCTGGGCGAGTTTTAGGGTCGATGGACCAGTCAGCAGCTATGGAGTCAGCAACTTCGTTAGTCCGGATCAGTAGTCCGGAGGAGTTAGTCCGGATCAGTAGTCCGGAGTAGTTAGTCCGGATCAGTAGTCCGGAGGAGTTAGTCCGGATCAGTAGTCCGGAGGAGTAGTCCGGATCCGTAGCATCAGTCCGTAGCATCAGTCCGCAGCATCAAATCCGTAGCATCAGTTCGTAGCATCTGTCCGCAGCATCAAATCCGTAGCATCAAATCCGCAGCAGTGATCCGCAGCAGTGCAACTGCACTGCACTGGACATTTACATTGTAAACCATTATGCCTCTCCAAAGTATTATACTTAAGTTACAATGTAAATAACGAAATACCCCCCATTTGGATTCAAAGAAAAATACTAGAAAAATTAATTCCACTCTTTCAAAATGTGAAAATTGGGATTTAGTGTAAAATCTCGGAAAAACCCAAAAGTTCGTAGTGGTGAATTTTTGGAAAGTGGGGTTAGACATCTCAGAAAAATCCCTAAAAATCAGATTATCTTATTTATGATGGGAACCCAATGCCGGGACTTTTTATTTCAAGAAAATACCTGCTATGGGTACTTCCTTCATAAATCAAGGATTGAGGTTTTACTTGTGAAGACTGGCTACAGTTCCAAAGGAAATGTTGAGAATGACATGCCATACTAATGTTAGTATGTTGGTGTGAGGTATTAGGGCATAGACTCCGTGACTTATTTGGGTTCTCACCGTGATGCACCGATGGTGCTACGTAGTTGACGTGGCAGGCATATGCACCAATGGCAGGCCTGTGTGGCGACTGTGGCTGGGCATATTGCGTTGTGGACAGGCTAAGGCCTGAGTTGAGCCGTTGAGCTCGTGGAGCTAGGGCTAAGTGCCCTGAGCTGGGATCCCATGGAGGATCGTGGACAAGTTGTCCTGTATAGGCAGTCTGGGTCCTGATGTTTGTTTGCAGGTTGAGTCCTGATGATTGTGCACACTACACAGTGCACGAGTACACAAAGCATGTAGTATAGACTTGTATGTCTGCATGATGTGGAGTGTTGGGGTCACCTACTGAGCTTGTCGCTCACCCCTACTTGTTGTTTACCTTTTTCAGGTGTGACCCGAGACTAGTGGAGGACTTTCTTGCAGGAGGACGTGCCCACCACTCTGATGTATGATACAGTACTGCATTTTGTATTATGTATTGTCTTATGTTTGTATCCCGGACATGAGTCCGTGGACAGTTATATTTGCATACTGTTTGTGATGTGATGTCTGTATGACTGTTTGACTTATTGTATGCATGATGATGTATGGGAAAGTACAGGATTACCCTTGATGTATGACTGTACAGGGTTGCATATTTGAGACAGCACCCGCGGTGTAGTCTCTATTGGTGCTAGTCATCAACCCCTTGACCTTTCAGGTGCGGGCAAAGGGAAGTCATGTTCCTAGTTCCGGGTTCCCTGGAATTTGGGGGCGTGACAATGACAATCGAGGAACTCCAAGGATCATTACAAGCTTATGAAGAAAAGCATAAAAAGAAGCAAGGAATCACAGAACAACTCCTCAAAGTGCAACTCAAGGATACTTATGAAAACCAAGGGAATGATAGAAACCAACGTGGCCAAGGCAGAGGTAGAGGTCATGGACAAGGGGGAAGTCGTGGTCGTGGACGAGGTTGGAATTACAATAATAATTCCAACACGAAAGGAGAAAGCTCAACACGAGGCCGTGGAAGAGGCAATCCAAACTCGAGGTATGACAAATCTCAAGTTCGATGCTATAATTGTCAGAAGTTGGGGCATTATGCTTCAGAATGCAGAGCTCCCAACAGCAAAGTCGAAGAGAAGGCAAACTACGTGGAGGAAAAGATCGAGGAAAGAGGTGTGCTGTTACTAGCATACAAAGATAGTAAGGAAGGCCAAGAGAACAACTGGTATCTTGACACAGGTGCAAGCAATCATATGTATGGAAGAAGAAGTTTATTCATAGAGCTCAATGATTCAGTGAATGGCAATGTCTGTTTTGGAGATGATTCCAAAATATCGGTGAAAGGAAAAGGTAACATCCTTATTCGTGCAAGAGATGGTAGCCACCAATTAATTTCGAATGTTTACTATGTGCCTAATATGAAAAGCAACATTTTGAGTATGGGTCAACTCTTAGAAAAAGGCTATGATATTCATATGAAAGATCGTAGTCTTATTATAAGAGATGATAAAGGGGATTTAATTGCCAAGGTGCAAATGTCAAAGAATAGAATGTTTTCTTTGAATATTCAAAATGATGTAGCAAAGTGTCTTAAGACTTGCTACAAAGATGCTTCATGGCTATGGCATCTGTGATTTGGGCATCTAAACTTTGGAGGATTAGAGCTATTATCCAAGAAGGAAATGGTGAGAGGTTTACCCTACATCAATCACCCTGACCAATTGTGCGAGGGATGTTTACAAGGGAAGCAATTCAGGAAGAGCTTTCCAAAGGAATCAGACTCAAGAGCCAAGAAGCCACTTGAGCTTATTCATACCGATGTGTGTGGTCCAATTAAGCCAAGTTCTCTCGGTAATAGTAATTATTTTCTTCTCTTCATTGATGATTTTTCAAGAAAAACTTGGATATATTTCTTGAAGCAGAAATCAGAGGTTTTTGGAGTATTCAAAAAGTTCAAAGCTATTGTGGAGAAAGAGAGTGGCCATAAGATCAAAGCAATAAGATCCGACAAAGGAGGAGAATTCACATCCAATGAATTCCAAGAGTTCTGCGAAGTGAATGGAATTCGACGCTCTCTAACTGTTCCTAGATCTCCCCAACAAAATGGCGTGGCAGAAAGGAAGAACAGAACAATTCTCGACATGGTGCGAAGTATGCTTAAAAGTAAGAAACTGCCCAAGGAGTTTTGGGCAGAAGCAGTGGCTTGTGCGGTCTATTTGTCCAACCGATCTCCAACTAGAAGTGTGTTGGGAAAGACACCACAAGAAGCTTGGAGTGGAAGAAAGCCCAGGATCTCCCACCTAAGGGTCTTCGGAAGCATAGCTCATGTCCATGTTCCAGACGAAAGAAGAACAAAGCTAGATGATAAAAGTGAGAGTTTTATCTTCATCGGATATGATGCAAATTCGAAGGGTTACAAGTTGTACAATCCAAACAATAAAAGGATTGTGATTAGTCGAGATGTGATATTTGACGAAGAAGGAGAATGGGATGTTGACTCTTATACAGGAAACTACAATTTCTTCCCTCAATTCGAAGAAGATGAGCAAACAATGGAGGAGCAACAAGGTGAACCCCAACCAGAGCTTGCAACACCACCAACATCACCAACAACAACCACTCATGGAGGCTTATCACCCTCATCTTCGTCAGGTGGAAGTCAAAGTGAAAGAGAAGTGTCACGTACACGAACTCTTCAAGATCTCTATGAGGTAACCGAACGACAAGATAACCTTACACTATTTTGTCTTTTTGCTGACTGTGAACCAGTGAGCTTTCAAGAAGCATCACAAGAGAAAAAAGTAGCGGGATGCTATGGATGAAGAAATAAGGGCCATCGAGAAAAATGACACATGGGAACTTACCTCACTTCCAAAAGGACACAATGCGATAGGTATCAAATGGGTGTGTGTACAAGACAAAGAAGAATGCTAAGGGAGAAGTTGAATGAAATAAAGCCAGACTAGTAGCAAAAGGCTTTAGTCAAAAGGCTGGAATAGACTATGAGGAGGTATTTGCTCCCGTTGCTCGTTTAGAGACTATTAGACTAATCATCTCTTTGGCAGCTCAAAACAAGTGGAAGATACATCAAATGGATGTAAAATCCGCATTCCTAAATGGGGTACTTGAGGAAGAAGTCTACATTCAGCAACCATCAGGCTATGAAGTCAAAGGCCAAGAAGACAAGGTCTTAAAGTTGAAGAAAGCTCTTTATGGGTTGAAACAAGCACCAAGAGCATGGAATAATCGCATCGACAAGTACTTTCATGAAAATAACTTCACCAAGTGTCCATATGAACATGCTCTTTATGTAAAAGTTAAAGATGGAGACATTCTGATCATGTGCCTATACGTAGATGATCTCATCTTCACCGGGAATAGTCCAAGAATGTTCGACGAATTCAAGAAAGTGATGACCCGAGAGTTTGAGATGACTGACATCGGATTAATGGCATACTATCTCGGCATTGAGGTTAAGCAAAAGGCAGAAGGCATCTTTATTTCCCAAGAAAGCTACGCAAGGGAAATACTCAAGAAGTTTAGGATGGACAATTGTAAGCTGATGAGTACTCCAGTGGCATGCAGAGTCAAGCTATCTAAATATGATAAAGGTGAAAATGTAGATCCAACATTCTTCAAAAGTTTGGTTGGAAGCCTACACTATTTAACGTGCACAAGACCAGACATTCTTTATGCAGTTGGACTTGTGAGTCGATACATGGAGAATCCAACAACCACCCACTTCAAGACTGCTAAAAGAATCCTACGCTATATCAAAGGTACAATCGATTTTGGTTTGTTATATTCATTTTCTAATGATTACAAGCTTGTTGGATATAGCGATAGTGATAGTGGTGGAGATATAGATGATCGAAAGAGCACATCAGGATTTGTATTTTTCCTGGGTGACACTGCATTTACGTGGATATCGAAAAAGCAACCCATTGTCACTTTGTCCAGCTGTGAAGCAGAATATGTTGCAACTACTTCTTGTGTATGTCATGCAGTTTGGCTGAGAAACTTATTGAAGGAACTAAGTATGACACAGGAAGAACCAACCCAGATATGCGTTGACAACAAGTCAGCCATTGCATTAGCAAAGAATCCGGTGTTCCATAATCGAAGCAAACATATTGATATCCGTTATCACTATATAAGGGAATGTATCACAAGAAAGGATGTTCAAGTGGAATATGTAAAGTTTCAATATCAGATTGCGGATATTTTTACCAAACCACTCAAGTTTGAAGACTTTGCTCGATTAAGAAAATCACTTGGTATTATAAAACAAGTTTAAGAGGGGGTGTTGTAATGTAAACTTGTTCGGATTTTTTTTTTTTTGTGTACCGAATTCTTGAGATAAACCATGAGCACATCATGGATAGATTTGTGAAGTGATTTATGGAGAGTATTTTGTGGAGAGATTTAGGGAGTGATTTATGGGGTGATTTGTGAAGTGATTTATGGTGTGTCTTTATGTGAAACGTATATCAGTATAATACCATTTGTTATATATAGACATAATAATAAAAAAGGAATATCGGAGTTTTCGGAGTTGCTCTTCTATCCTGAATGTATTTGTTGTTTGAGTGTTCTATCAAGAGAGAAATTTTTTTTTTTTTCAGCGTGTTCCTTTTCACCCGATCTGTTTTTATTTGTTAATTTTGATACAAATTTCAACATATAAGTCAGCCAATAAAATAATTCAACATATTAGGATTGTGTGCTTTAAGATGAACAAATTAGCAGAAATGGAGAGGTCTTAAGACTTCCGCAAGACGGGAGCCTCTACTTCCACTATCAAGCCCCTTGAAGGAGCCTTGAGGGTCCTGCTGCAAGCCTGCAACACCACTAAGAGGGCATTTTGGTGGCTTGAACAATATTAAATCAATGTTTATAATGGTATGTCTTGTGGTGCTTCAAGCAAGTTGATTGGTATGACCAGAACATAGGTTGGTGTTTGAGCCAAAATTGTAGGTTTACTAAGGGTACTAATTGTGGTTCACATGCACCGCATCAGGATCAAGGTTCCAAAGCTCAACAAGTTAATCAATAGCCTTAGCCTTCTAAGCCTCAATATCCATATTTATAATATGTTAACAATAATATCCATTTATAATTTTGTCTTACATTTTCAAATACTAACTTTTTAGAAGTGTTATTTTAAAGTTATTTTGTTTGACATTTAAAATGTTATATATAGTATTATAATATTTGAGAACTTTCATATTTACGTAACTTGGAGAAACACATTTTTGTTTCATAAATACTTTACTGTTTTACTTTGCATACAATTCAAGCCTCAAGTTGCCCAAGTGTTGCCTTATAGAAACAATAAACTTATAAAGTGTGGTTAGAACATTTGTGTAGCCTCTTTAACTTTTACTATTCAAAGTAACTGAAAATATTATTTTTTTATTCTTACAACCTACATTTTTAATGCTCATTTTTTAGCCTTTTTATTTTAACTATTTATTAATTAAAATATTATTTAAATCAATAATAGCCCATATTATTTATTTATTCAATTGGCTGGCAAGTGGTCGAGATCGAATTCCAATGCTCTCCTCCATTGAAAATTGATTACGGACAAAAAAAGAGAAGTAAAGACGAGAGAAAATATAATTTTTTTTATAAATATAGAATGAATAGTAATAAATTGAATATATATATATATAGGGAGTGGGCTGTTTATTTTGTTAATTTTTTTTTATTAAAATAGATAATAAGTAATATTTTTATATTTTTTATTAAAATAATTCTTCAAATTAACAAATATATGCATATGAAAAGCCTACACTCTTACACATTGTTGTCCCTATTTATATTTCAATCACGCTAGCAAGCAAGTGCCTTGAAACAACTTCTGTCATCATTGGGTGATCAGAAACTTGACACAAGTTAATGTATGCATTACATTAGACGTTTGAACATGTTTGTTTCTGTTCCCACAATCATCAAAAAAAAAAAAAACAGAATACTACATATGAATATATAAAGGCAGTCATACCTAACCAAAACAAGAGAAAATGTAAAGAAACTATGGCAACGAAAGGATGCAGATTCCTCGATCTGCAAAACAGCAATAGAAACAAAAAGTTAGAATTAAAACCATTAATGAAAATCTATCGAAAAATAGAATGGAAAACATGATGTTGTTGAAGTTGGAGTAGCACGTGTGGGTGTGAATCTGTCGAAAATAGAAGAAAAATATTTTAGCTCAAGTGTAATTAAAGGTCACAGCATGCAAAACAAGTGCAGTTCACCTAGAAATTCAACCTGAGTAGTATATATCTTGAGTGAGAGAGTTAGTAGTCCTAAAGGAGTGGACAGGCCAATCCAAGTAGAACGCTCCTTCAGACTTCCTAAGTGGCAAGCCTTCTCTCAGAGAAGGCTCATCAATCTGATGACATTGATACGTGCTTGCTCAAGGTCCTCCACTTCATCCTTAATGACCAAAGCAATATGGTAGCAGGTCTCGAATCTGTAAGGAATATATTCACATTGATCATTAA
Organism: Taxillus chinensis; assembly: GCA_023512835.1. Taxonomy (NCBI): domain Eukaryota; kingdom Viridiplantae; phylum Streptophyta; class Magnoliopsida; order Santalales; family Loranthaceae; genus Taxillus; species Taxillus chinensis. The sequence continues at coordinate 48,620,890 of CM042091.1, forward strand.
CTATTTGTAAACGTCCATATAAAATACTCGAGTAACATATGCAAGAGACTGTAACAGTACCAGATCTGCAATTTCCAGGCACCGAAACAGTAGATATAGCACCTGACAGCAATACCCAAATCGACAAACAAACACTGCGTCGATACTCAAAACCTTAAAAGACAGAAGAACAGTGAGTTGAGGAAATGTTTGGGAATATAAGCAGATCGTAGAATACTAATAATTCCGGCGACGACAGCTGGACAAATCATGTCCCTGCAATTTACATCGCACACAGAAACGGTACCTGTTTTACTTCACATTCAATTCAATTCAAGCCTCATAGGCCCGATAAACTTATTAAGCGTCATCCCTATTTATATTCCAATCACAGCACACCGGCATGCCTGGAAAGAACTTCTGTCATCATTGTCATTGACCCAAGTCGGGGAAGAAAGAAAGTGTTGTGGGGGGGGGGGGGGGGGGGGGAGAGAGAGAGATGGGAACAGAAGAAAAAAAAAAACGTGTGAACGAAAAAAACGAAAAACAAAAAAACAACTAAGAAAAAGAAGAAGAAAACATTTGAAGTTTGAACATGTATATTTCCGTTCCCACAATCATCTATCTCAGCCCGACACCCCCAAACAACAAGAAACAAACAAAAACATTAGAAGTTTGAACATGTATATTTCCGTTCCCACAATCCTCAATTTCAGCCCTCCAAAAAAAAAAAACAAGAAAGAAGTACTCCATATGATTATGCACTCATGTACTCATGAGGCCCATAATGCGCAGTCAAGCAGCCTCCCTGATTTGCCGAATCCTCATCTTCATCTTCATCCTTCCCAATGTCCTCAAACTCTGACAGTGCAGTCATGTATTCATCTTCATCTTCATCCGGGCTATCACCATCCTCCTCAAAACTGGACAATGCAGATAGGAACTCATACCAGTCCTCAAAGAAAAGGTGGCCTTCCTGACGAGCCCTGAATGGTTCAACCAACCAGCTGTCTCTACGAGGGTAGTAGTCATCAACGAATCCAGAAACATCATGTGAATCATCCTCTCTTGCCTGATCCTGAGCTCCATCTTCAGCCACCCCCATTCCCTGACCCTCTTCAGCCTCCTGTATTCCCAGACCATCTTCATTCCCCAAAATTCCCTGATTCTCCATTACTTCCCAAAGCTCTGGATCATGTGGCACCCTGAGGGAACTAGCCGGAAATGAATAGAAATAATTTCCATGCGCCAAGGGCTGCCCCAGCTTCCTTTGGCGTGATGGGGGACTCACCCAAGCCCGCCGTGGCAGGGATGATGGTGGACTGAAAGTGACTGACACAGAAAAGCAGCCAATACCCCTTACAAGGACCTTTGCACGAGGCTTCTTAGACACCATTTTCAGCAGTCTGTTCCAATCACTTCTAACATCACAATTGCAACAAGAAACGCGTGTTTTTAGAGAAAAGTTAAATCATCCCAGAATATCAGGTGCTAAGGTAAGAACTATGAGTTCCTATGGCAACCAAAAGGAACATTGATCAACAGCATTGATTAAACCTATTAGCTATTTGCATCATTGGCGTTTCTCTGGCAACCAAAAGGAACATGCTAATGTAAGAACTATGAGTTCCTATGGCAAAACAAAAGGTACATTGATCAACCATTGGTTAAATCTAAGAACGTAGTGTGTTCTATTAGTAGCTATTAGCATCATAGGCGTTTCTCTGGCAACCAAAAGGAACATGCTAATGTAAGAACGTTCTAAGGTAAGAACGTTTTGCTTACATGCTAATGTTAGAACAACTAAGAGTTCCTATGGCAACCAAAAGGAACAGAACACTGACCAACATCATAGGCGTTTCTCTCCTAAGCAACCATGGTAATTTGTATCTTATCAAGCATAATAGTTCCTCGTTCCTAGCTATCGTGGTAGATCTCGAATAATAATTTGTAATTGCTCAAAGCTTCAACTCGTAGATCTCGTCCGAAAACAATCTGTGCGTTTTCATACAAATACAAGAAGCCCGAAATAAAATTTAAAAAAAAAATCATCTCAAACACAACATAATCAAACCTAAATCGATTGCGAGAGATGAGAACAGAGAAAATTATAGAACAGGAGAAAGAACAAATGTCTGTCACCTACCGGAAAGCGTCTGTGCTGAAGCGAAAAATGAACAGAGTTACAGAGAAGAGTTAGTAGCGGAGAAGGAGGACGGTAAGGCGGGCTTTTACTTACTGTGCACGGAACATATAGTCCATTATTATTATTATTATTATTTTAAAAAAAATCCTTTTGTCATCATACGGCCACAATTATTACATCACACGGCCATTTGCAGTTCCCGCCCTCCAGTTTATTATTATTATTTTCCCATATGCTAGAAGAAATATACATTGAAGTGAAAAATATACATTATTATGGGATAAAGTTATTTTAATTTTTGTTGAAGTGAGGGTAATTATTATCAATAACAACAAAAACAGTTTGTTGCAGTGATTGACTTCCAGTGATTATAATAGAATTGTAAAAGTATATATAATTTAAATTTTATTCATGAATTAAATGTTATTAGATTTTATTGATAATTCTATGCCTCTCATATGCAATGTTTGACTGATTTTTTTTTTTGTTATATCATACAGCTTAAATATAATATGACGAGTTGAGTTGGGGGAATACTTAACAAATATTGTTAAGTACTCCATTGTTAAGTCATAATATTATCATTTATGTTATTTTTAAAGTTATAAAATAAAACATAATTAAGATTATTTACGCCATTGTTTAAGAATATAGTACTTTATGCTTAACTCTTTCTTTTCCTTCCTACTCATTTATACATAGAGATATTTTATTAAAAAGCTTCCAAGATTGAATTAAAGAAATTGTCTACTGATATTACTTTTAAAGTCATTGTTTTACTTGAAATTATGTGTTTGGTGATTGCTGAAACAATTTTTCCTTATTTATGACATCAGTTGTGATACTTAATTTATATTATATTTAATTCAATCATATTTAAGAACATCTCCAATGTAAAATTTAGCTTAATTTTATCTCTAATGTATTAAGATAAAAAGTTATAGCAAAACTTATTTAAATTTAAATAATTTTTAACTTTAGCTCCTCCCTCAAAATTTCAATTTAAAATTTAAAAAAATACATGTCAAAGGTAAAGTTTTAAAAAAATAAAAATTAAGTAAAAATATGAAGATTGAAATATCATTAACTAAAATAGTGTTGTAGTAAATTAAATATGATTTTAGCTAAGCAATTTAACTAATGAAAATTTGAGATAATCTAAACCCTGAATTTTTGAGTTTTAATTAAATAAAATTAAGCAATATTAACACCCAAATTTAAATAAGATCAGTGCTTGGTTCATATGGGGTTCGACCAAGGTGGTTCAAGCTTTTTTCCATTTTACATAGCTAACTTGAAATTGTATAAAAATATTTCTAACACTTAAAAAAAATAAGGAAAGAAATTACGGTGTCTTTTGAATCCAAAAATGGCCAAAGTTCTTTTTTTTGGTACAGTAAACGTTAAGCTCCTTTTTTAGTTTCCTGTTTTCTTGGTCGCGCGCGGGGAGGCACGAAGTTTCCAAAAAATAAATTATACGAATATATATATATATATATATATATATATATATATATATATATATATATATATATATATATATATATATATATTTGAGTATCCAGATTTTTTAATTCACCCTCCGAAGCGTCACTTCTCCCTCTCCCTCACTCTGCGTTGCCTGTCCTCCAACTGCGTGTCCGTAGCGCCGTCGAACAGCGAGCAAGCTCTGAAGCTTTACGGTAGAGCAGTCAGCAATGCCGTCGATATTAATGCCATATTATCTGATTCAGATGGTGACGTTTCTGGTGGAGCAGCCGGCGGCCACCGTGAGCACGCTGCTATACTTCAGCGACCACCTCCCTCACAACGCCAACCTGCAGAGGCTCGTTCGGCACGATCTCGCCTGCGATGACAACTACATCTTTCACTTCATCGCTGGCTTCATAAAATGTTTCGTGTAGTTTTTATATCCTCATCAGTCATCACACACACCTAGCTTTTACGTTGTTCTGCATTCATCGCGCATGCGATTGACTATTTCAGTACGCATGACCATGATATATATATATTTGTAATCTTTGGTTTTGTATATCACTTTTGGGCCACTATCAATTGTCGGTTGTCTCGATTGATGTGGGGGAATTTATAGTTTTTTTTGGGGTGGAGGTGTTTTTTTTTAATACCAAAACTGTGTACCCCGCCATTCCAATCTAATTTAGTGGTATCATGTATGGGTCCATTATCGAAATTTCTAATTAAAAGAAACACTAACAAACTCCTGTCTATTTTAGTTGTCTCAGTCTCACTGTTAATTGCGAGATAGTTGCAGATAGATGCAGGAGGGAATCGGCTTTGACTTTTGATCAAGTTTAATATATTATTACTACTCCCGAATTCTTTATATTTTGTCACATGTCTGTGGATTTCATTCGGCTTGGTTCCTCTCGCACGTTTTTAAGGCCGGTGTTAAGGTTGTCTGTGTGGCCGGCCATTGGGGTGGCTTGAATGCTAATCCGAGTTGAGCTCTGGACTAAAAGTGTATTAAGCACTCTTTAAAGTTAAAAGGACAAGATACGTAAATTTGATTCGGACCAACATGAGTGTCAATCAACTTTGTAAATAATCAAGTTATTATAAGATATGGGGTAAGGATTATTAGCGTGGACTAAGCACTTAAAACATTGACTAAGGAATTCAGGTCTTACATTCAAACGGACTAAGAATTCTAGTCTATAACTCACGTAGAGTAAGAGAGAAATATGCGGAATAAAAAGCTAAGTCTTTCACTCACGCGGACTAAGAACAAGAAGATACGGAGTAAAGAATCCGAGTCATTCACTTACACAGAGTAAGGAAGGACCTGTGCGGAATAAAGACCTGAGTCTTTGTTCGCATGGAGTAAGGAAAAGAGATGCGGAGTAATGAATCCAAACCTTTACTTAAGCAGAGTAAGGATACGTTAACACGAAGTAAGCCATCCAAAACTCATACTCGTGTAGAAACGTACAGGCCAACGTCCTGTATTTTTATTTTTATTTTCTATATATCTATTACAACCTCCGATACATGTACATATAAGTGCAGGAAGACACTATTCTAAGTAAGTTCTATCCTTGGAAGTAATTTCCCTAATTACACTAATACCCAAAAATAAAAGATTACACAATCAATCACCCATAATGGCGTGATCTGATCCTGCCAACTCACGCATAACGTACGCCAACACTCCCCCTCAAGTTGGTGCGTACAAATCCCGTATGCCTAACTTGCCCAGTGAGTTGTAAAAAACCTTGTTGCCAACAGCCTTGGTTAATATGTCTGCCAACTGGTCTTCTGACTTGACAAATGGAAATTGAAGAACTTTCCTCTCAAGGTTGTGTTTGATGAAGTGACGGTCGATTTCAACATGTTTCGTACGATCATGTTGAACAGGATTATGGGCAATTGCAATAGCTGCCTTATTGTCACTGAACAATCGCATCTCTTTGGTGGGAGGAAAGCCGATTTCAGTGAGCAATTTCCTAAGCCAGAGGAGTTCACAGAGACCTTTGGTCATTCCCCTGAACTCCGCCTCTGTACTCGAAAGTGCCACAACATTTTGTTTTTTGCTCCTCCATGTGACTAGATTGCCACCAACAAACGTGAAATAACCAGAAGTAGATTTCCTGTCTAAAGGATTTCCAGCCCAATCGGCATCCGTATATCCATGGATTTCCAGATGACCATTCTTGGAAAAGAAGAGTCCTTTCCCTGGTGAACCCTTCAAGTAGCGGAGAATGTGAAGAACCGCATCTAAGTGGTCTTGGCTGGGGGAATGCATAAATTGACTTACCATACTAACTGCGTATGCAATATCAGGACGAGTATGAGATAAGTAAATAAGCTTTCCCACCAACCGTTGATATCTCTCTTTGTTTGCTGGTACTTGATGTGGGTATATGCTCAGCTTGTGGTTTGGAACAATCGGGAGGTCTACCGGCTTACAATCCAACAAGCCTACTTTTGACAGCAAGTCCAGTACATATTTCCTCTGAGAGAGACATATTCCCTGTCTGGATCTAGCAACTTCAATCCCGAGAAAGTATTTCAGTCCACCGAGGTCCTTTATCTCAAACTCGGCTGCGAGCCTTTCTTTAAGTTTGATAATCTCAGCCGGATCATTTCCTGTGATGATCATGTCATCCACATACACTATAAGTGCCGTTACTGTCTTCTGATGTCTCTTGAGAAATAGTGTATGATCGGAGTTGCTCTGTTTGAACCCGTACTTCTTCATTGCCCCACTTAACCGCCCAAACCATGCACGGGGTGACTGTTTAAGCCCGTACAATGCTCGCTGTAACTTGCACACCAATCGAGTCCCTGAGGAGGCCGAGTATCCTGAGGGAATATCCATGTATACCTCTTCCTCGAGATCTCCATGTAAAAAGGCATTTTTTTACATCAAGCTGATGTAGTGGCCAGTCCATATTTGCTGCAAGAGAAAGCAGTACTCTCACGGTATTTAGTTTGGCCACTGGAGAGAACGTCTCCTGATAGTCCAAGCCATAGGTCTGTGTGTATCCTTTAGCCACTAATCTCGCCTTATACCGATCAATGGATCCATCTGCCATGTACTTGATGATGAAAATCCATTTGCAACCCACGGTTTTCTTCCCTTGTGGCAATTCCACGAGTGTCCACGTCTTGTTTTTTTTAGAGCCTCAAACTCTGTAGTTATAGCTTTTGTCCACTCAGAATGAGATAAAGCCTCTTCTATATGCGTGGGGATATGGTGTAACGACACCGTGTGAGTGAACTTCTTCAGTGGTTCGGGTAACCGTTGTGTGGACACATAATTGGCTATAGGATATTTGGACCTTGGCTTCGTGACATCGGGGGAATACCGGTTTGGAGGTTTCCCACGGGTATGCCTATCCGGCAGCGTGTAACCTGTAGAGACGTCTATTGGGTTAGTAGATAAAGGTAACGGTTCAGTGCTTACCTCAAGAATATTCCCACGAGAAGTATCACTGGACGATGGTGACGTAGGGGGGGTCTTTATTTCTTCTGGGGCTGTTGCTTGATCAGTAGTGGTAGGGGCAGGAGACTGAACCTCTACGGTATCTATCGTGGCGCCTGGAATGGCACCAGTACCTGTCGTCGTAGCACCAGGGGCGCCGTCATGGTCCTGGATTACGTCATCCCGCAGCCAAATCGGGCCTGCATCATGGCTCTCCCCCTGCAGGACAGAATCTGTGGCCGGGATGTGGAAGTAACTCTCTGTCTCCAGAAACGTGACATCCAGGGAAACGTAGGTTCGACGGGTAGTAGGATCAAAACACCGATAGCCTTTGGTGTGGGCGTCGTATCCCAGAAATATACAGCGAATAGCCCAGGGATCGAGTTTCGTGCGTTGGTGTTTGTGGAGATGGACAAACACAACGCAACCAAAGACCCGCAGAGGAAGCATCAACACGGACGGCAACGAGACATGAGATGATAAAGATTGGAGGGGAATCTGAAACTGAAGTGCTGCCGTAGGCATCCGATTAAGGAGATACACAGCGGTGGACACCGCATCTCCCCAAAACCGCTTGGGAATGTGGTTATCGAGTAAGAGAGCACGCGCAATCTCCAGGATATGATGATTCTTGCGTTCAGAGATCCCGTTCTACTGCGGAGTGTGAGGGCAAGTAGTTTCATGAAGAATGCCGTGCTGTTGGAGGTACCCTCGTAATGAGTGATTGACAAATTCTCCGCCATTATCAGAACGGAGAATCTGAAGTTTGGCCGAGAATTGGGTCATGAGCAGACGATGGAAAGACTGAAAAACCTGGGAGACCTCCTCTTTGTGTTTTAATAGATACAGACAGGTCATTCGTGTGCAATCGTCAATGAAGATAATAAACCATCGGTGTCCGGAGGGGGTTGATACGGGAGAAGGCCCCCAGACATCAGTATGTATTAATTGAAAAGGAACAACGGTTTTATTCTGATTCCGTGGGTAAGAAACCCGATGGCTCTTCGCCAAAATACATGTAGAACAGTGAAAGACTGGAAGTTGAGCAGATGAAAACAAGTCTGGAAATAAATGACGCAAGTAGCCAACAGAGACATGGCCTAAACGGCGATGCCAGAGCCATAGCTATTGGTCCTTATTCGGTAGATGTTCCATGTGGTATGTCTGACCCAGGGGACGAGCATCCACATAGTAAAGATCCCCCCTTTTAGTACCACGCCCAATGATCTTCTTGGTGCGAATATCCTGAAATACACAAGAGGTAGGATACATCAGTACAACACAATTCAACTCTGTCGTCAATTGACTAACAGACAATAATTTCTTGGATAAGGAGGGCACAAGTAGCGTATGAGTTAAGGTTAAGGATGGAGATAGGGCCACAGAGCCTGCCCCTGTAACGGGATATGTGATGCCATTAGCATTGGCCACATACGTTCGTCTGGGCTGAGTAAGGTGGGATAAATCCCTCGCATCAAACGTCATGTGGTCAGTAGCCCCGGAGTCTACTATCCACTCACTGCACGACCTGGAGACCTGCGAGGTAAGTTCCCCATTACCTGGGTTTTGTGTAGTGGCCCCTTGAGCGACGAAGGCTAGCGCCGGGTTGTGAGGGGCGGCTGATGCAGCCTCGTGAGATGTCGTAGATGTCTTGACGTCCTGTTCTCCCCGCGCCAGGACTGCCTGTCCAATGTGGTCACCCGCCTCACGTTTATTTCGAGATTGGAGATTATGCCACCAATCCGGGTAGCCATGCAATTTGAAGCAGGTGTCTCGTGTGTGCCTATTGTTGCCACAGTGGGTGCACTTCACGTTTGCGGGTGGTCCCTTCGTCTTGGGTGTTCTGCCATGTCCAAGTGACAATGTTGCGGGTCTCGTGGCCGGTTGCGCACCATCTGCACGGGTGCCATGGGACACCATCGCCGCCCTGGTGGTGCTCTCCAACTTCCCGGACATGACCGTTTGTCGAGTATCCTCCCGCCATATGAGTGCATACGCTTGCTCAACCGTAGGGAACGGTTTGAGCTGCAACACATCGCCTCTCGTCTTATCAAGTCTGTCATCCAAGCCATCAAGGAAGGTATAAACACGATCCTCTTGAATAATCGCATTATAACGCTGGATATCCCCCGAGCATTCCATTGGGTTAGGCGGCGAAGTCAATTTCACGCCATAACCCTTGCAATGCATTATAATATTGTTCGAGGGAGCCACCATCTTGTCTCATGCGTGTCACCCGACGTCGTAGATCATATACTTGAGACGTATCCGTTCCATCAAAGTACGTCGTAGCTACACAATCCCACACCTGCTTCGCGGTTGGGAAGCGTATAAACGTGGGTATAAGAGCGGTTTCCATAGAATTGATCAGCCATCCCTTGACAATGGCATTCTTTGTCCGCCACTTCCTATACCCAGAGTCAGATTCTGGAGGCTGGGTGAAGTCTCCATTGATATATCCCAACTTGTCTTTGCCCGAGATATACATCTCGACAACTTGGGACCAAAGTGCGTAGTTGAACCCATCCAGTTTGATCCCAATCGGGGCCATTGGAGGTTCAACCGGCACCATAGACGCCGTCCGCGACCTGTTGAGGACGGCATCCACCTTGTTCGTCAGCTCCACGAGGTCGGTGGAGGTAGCCATGGCTAGCGGGACATAGCTGGGCAGATCACGACAAGACCTGCTCTGATACCATGTAGAAACGTACAGGCCAACGTCCTATATTTTTATTTTTATTTTCTATATATCTATTACAACCTCCGGTACATGTACATATAGGTGCAGGAAGACACTATTCTAAGTAAGTTCTATCCTTGGAAGTAATTTCCCTAATTACACTAATACCCAAAAATAAAAGATTACACAATCAATCACCCATAATGGCGTGATCTGATCCTGCCAACTCACGCATAACGTACGCCAACAACTCACACGGAGTAAGGGAGCACTGACATGGAGTAAGCCTTCCGAATCTTTCGTTCACACGGAGTAAGGAATCGTTGACACGAAATAAGGATTGAAGTATCAAATTGACACGGAGTAAGCAACCACTGATACGGAGTAAGGATCCGAGCTTCATTAACACGGAGTAAGAAACCTTACAACGGATTAAGATGACATTGCTCCTACTAATCAGCTCCGCATTCAAAATCATCAGCTCGTTGTGTCCCAATGTAAGAAAGATCCGTTGAACATTTATCATCTTACACATTGATCACTCGGAGGCGTGGACAAAGCTATTAATGCAATTGGAATCATGTGAAGCAATTTAATACGCTTATACTTCTAACATATTGAGCTACACATTCGCAGTAGTTATAGCAGATGTATTTTTCAAGAAGTCTTCAATGCTACACAATACTCGGAAAATCCTGTTCCAAAAATGTTTCCTAAGGATGTCTATATATACTAAGTCTTGTATATTTTCAAGGGTGTGCATACATGTGAAAGAGCTTAGAGGATTTCATTTTGGCTAGTGTGTGCGTTACTGTAAAACAGAGTGTTACTGTAAACAGAAGAGAGATACACTTTTAGTAGATCCAAAAGCTTGTACTCAACTTTAATCTGCTACAATTTGTTGTAATTATCTCGTGATAATAATACAAATTACTTCCACTATTTAATTGTCTTCCGTATTGATTTTATCTTTAACCAGATTAAGTGTTGTGCTGAAAAGAGTGAGAAGAGATTTAAAAAAGCCTATTCACCCCTCTAGACTTTCCGGGACCAACACTTGTTATTCGTTTGTAATCAACTCAGTGACTCCCAGACGCTCACAAACCCATTGTTTACTCAATAAACTATAATATTACACCGCCAAACGCATCCTAACACATCTAAACCACACAGTAACAACAGACATACACATATAAACTTTTCGATTAGATCCATCTAGATCTGAAGCTAGAGTTCCATGTTTGACTTTTCAACCCTCGTACCATACAGGGTTATAAAATGCTCAAATCACATAAACAATAACCACAACTCTATATATATACTTTTAATCACAAATCTTATGTTAAACCATCAGATCCGTCGCAGAATTGAATTTCCCCCAAACCCCAAAGTTCATCCTAAATTTCATATCATAGCACAAATTCATACATATCAAAGCAAGATAAGAAGTACAGGAACACCTACCTTGGCAAGATTCACGGCTAAACCAACCCAAAATCAAAGCTTCCAGCTCTAAGCTTCAAACTCTCTTCACTCTTTCTCTCTCTTTCACCAAAGTCGTACACCACTAATGACCACATGCTAGGAGATTATCTCTCTCTCTCTATTTATATTTGCTGCTAATTCCTTAATTAATATCAATAATCACCCAAAATTACACAAATAGCCTTCCAAGGTCCTGAACTCCAAATTAGACCCAACTACAATCAAAACGTTTGTATCGCTGAGCATAATACCAAACTGATATCTTTATTACCAAATCAAAATCAATACTATCTCATAAAGCAACCCAAACACGGGTCTTTACAGTTAGACCAATGTAACAGTTCTCTCTCTAGCAGTCTCCCAGTCTCACAATGCCGGACAGCCCGAACCGGAGCTCTCACTCCCTATCTCACAATGCTGGGAATCATAGGCTGTATGTCTCTCTCTCACATAATATGAACTGATTGAATTTTTTTGTTATAGTCATAGATCTCACATATATGAACTGAATAAAACGTTAATATTTTAATGTCAAAAACATATATAGCTGTATTTTTTTGTATAAACATATATAGTTGTATTTTTTGTATAGCCATATTTTCTGTTGATGTCAAAATAAAACATATATAGCTGTATTTTTTGTTGCTATCAAAACAAAACATTGATATTTTGATATCAATTATCATGCATTTATAATTGATTTGATATTTTGATTTGTAATATTAATGATCTTATTTGTGGAGAGTACACGAAATGGAGTCTTGAAAATGAGAAAAGGAAGTTGTGAAAAAAACTAGAGAGGAATTAAGGAAAGTAAAAGTTTATAGCATTGCTGTAAAGACTGAATGTGTAGTTTTATTTTTTTACTTTGGTACTAATGTGGTGCTAAGAAAAAACATAAATGTTTTGCTAAAGCTGTATCAATCAATGAGTTAATGCTACATAAATAATTTTCTTCCAAAAAAATCATATCATATAATTTTTTGTTTAAAATTTTATTTTCTATTATTTATTTGAGGCATGTAATGTTTATTAGTTTTTTTTATATATTTTTGTCTATACAAGCAGTAGTTGTGAAAGCTAATAAAATGGTTAGGTTGAAGTAGTCTTTTGCAAACACTCCATCATAGATACTGCTGATTTTTTGATAAAAGAATTGAAGGGGCCTATCATAAAACTTTTGTGTTATTTACTTTTGTAACGTTGAAGACTAAGAATTTAGTTATGATTGTAATATTTTATAGAAAAATACAATTTATGTATTTTATTTATCTTTTTGAAGCTTTCTATTGTAATGAGAGATTTTTTTTGTTTAATTAATTAATAAGCCAATAAAAACGGACTAGTTCGCTAACTGGATCGAACCAGATAAATATTGATTTATCAAAACTGTGAGCCTAAATGAACTGGTCCGTTTAGGTCCGCTCCATAATAGATCGGACCAGCCCGTTTTATACCTCTACGATCCAACAACGATTTGGGGTGACAACAGAGGATTCTCTTTGGAAGAGTGGCAATGAATGAGTCATTGGCATTTGTTTGGGTGTTGGTTGACTTGTGCATGAGTAGCAACATCAATCATGTCGTGGTACATCAATAATTCGTCTGAACGTATGTTCGGCGGTGGGCAATTTTTGGTTGTTGATGCCGTGTTGTGTGGTAAACTTGCAAGTTGATTTTATGATGATGGATCGAGCTATGGTTCTTCTACTTAGTTGTGGTAGTTGACTCAAATGACACATCATTAGTTGCTTCAATTGATGCCATAAATTGGTTGCTTTAGTCGCTCTAATTAATGTAATATATTAGATGTCGTGAGGCCGAGAGAAAAGTTGAGAGAAAAATGAGATCGGATTGTTTTATTATGAAATTTGTTTTAGCTAATTAATTAAGATGGCTCAATAAATTTAACTATATGCTAAAATCATTAGTAATAAAATAACTAAATATTTTGATAATTTTTTATTATATTAAATAATATTAGCCACAAATTAAAATTTATATTTTTAATTATAAAAATTTTAAATTTTTAAAATTTAAGGCATTTGTTAGTCAAATTTAATTAGTTGATGATTCAAAATTTAAATTTTTAATAATATTGATAGTTAATACACAGCATAATTTATAATCATTATAAATTTATGTAGATAAATTTATTAAAATATTTAATAATTTATTAAAATATTTTATATAAAAAGATGATTTAGTTGTTATTTAACTATTTTATGCTTTTTTGTTGTGAATATTAAAATCTGTTTTTTAAACCGTTTATTCTTATTTACAAACGTCACTTAACTTGCGGAGTACACTAGTTAATTTGTGAACGTAATCCATTAGTTATTATATCAGCTTCCCAACGTCGCTGACGATTCCGAAGTGACAAAACCTCATTTGCTTCGAATCAGGGGAGGGCCGAGGAGGACCAGCTGAGAGATACTAGAGTGACCGCAGAGTGACGGCCACAATGGGCCTCTCCCCTTCTCTCTGCACCCGTCTCCTTCTCCACCTCACCCTCTCTCTGCTGCTTTCGATACCGCTGTGCTTCGGCCATGCCATAACCGACCCAGGTGATTTGTTAAGGTTTTCAATTTTTAATGTTTCCTAACTTTGCAATCGTGGGTTTTGTTGATTTGCTCGTAACATGGCAGTTTTGTATATTTATTGATTAGCGCAGGTCTTTATACAATCATATTATACTTCATAATTTAGGGTTTTGTTTGATAAATGAGACAAATTTCTCCTTATTGTTGGTGGAAGTAGAACCCTACAGATTTAAAGGGTTTCTTCTTATATGTGTTGAGCCTATTGGGTATGTTTTCAATTTCAATATCACTATTTTAATTTTTTTTGGGTGCCTCTAAATTTATATGATGACAAATTTTGTTGTCCCTCATGAATATAAGCACCACTTGGTAAAAGGTGCACTGGTACCTCATTTCATTAAGAATTTTTATTTACAATTGGCGCTCCTAATCCTTTTATTGGTTGAATGTACCATGACCATCCGAAGTGAATATAATTCTACAAGCCCACAACCCCCACCCCAATGGCTTGCTTTAAGTTGTTTGGTTGAGTTCTTAATACAGTTGTGGGATTTCGATTTTGCAGTCATTAGTATTGAAAATCCTGTTCTCGATTTTATCATGTCTCCCCTTTCTGCGCATTCTTTGCCTGATTCCAAAGATGGTTTGTTATGTCAACGTCTCTGGATTTCTAGTCAATCAAGATTGAAGCTTGGGAGTTATGCCAATGCACTTCGTGTTATGTTGGTCCTATCTGTTGGCATACCCAAGAGAATGTATGTGAGAATTGTGGTTTGTTTTCACAAGTAAGCGGTCCCCCTTCCCACCCCCAAAATGTTTTGTTCAAATTTTGTCAGACAGGCATGTGTTTGGCAAGATTAGTATCATATGTTCCATAGTGATGTAGAACTATTCCTCATTGAAATTGTTTGTAGGAATGCTTCTCGTGGATTGTGTCAATGTGACCAACATGAGTGGGAAGCAGTCCAAAAGGGGTCGTGGAGCTCAATCATGTCACCATATGTTGATGGTTATGTAGATTTGATGACCGTTGGTGAAATTCCTGATATTCTCACAGTCAAAGTCAAAGAAGGTGAGGCTATTAGCTTAGCAATGACTTCTCATTTATCAATTTTGAATTAATTGGAATTAACATTTGATCTGATTTTTTCTGTTCATGCAGAGATTCATCGGTGGCGCTTTTATTGCCTTGCACTGGGAGCAGCTTTATTTTTCATAGCACCAACTGTCAGTAGTTGGGTTCCCTTATATTACAGCAGCTCTATGGTTATTGGGGTTTTTCTTGTGATTGTAATTCTTCTATTTCAGGTATCTCATATTTGGATCTCAATAGTAATGGAATCACTCTCAATATGAGATGTTAAATAATTCTTGTATTATTTCCATTATTTGACTTTGAACTTTAATAGTTAAAATTTGGTCACACCTGGCCTACATCTGAAAAATGTAGTTAATTTTTGGTTTCACTTTACCCTCTTCTGGAAAACACACAATTTACTAGGCATACTAGTAATGGTATGCAACATGTGAAATTTATTAAAAACAATATTGAATTATAGCTATTCCCTTCATTTTGTAAAAGAGCACAAACTGAGTGTTTCTGTCTTTCTCTTTCATATGCTTGCTTTGATCAAAGAACAAAATTTTGTTCTTAAATAATTATGGTGACATTTTTGTGTGTTATTTTTCTTATTGTTGATATATATATTAGTGTGCAGATGAACTCTTACCGCCTTGTATGTGTCAAAGTTTTTTATTCATATTGGTGATTGTTTGATTGATCCTCTTCATATTAGTTTGTGTTTTATCATGATACAGGGTTTGAAGTTGTTACCAACTGGTAGGAAAAGCGGTTTGTATTTTCTTATGTTTGCATAACACTATTTCCATTTGACATTTCAGTTCAGGGATGGATCTTATTTGTATTACCATTTCATGATGTCGTTGAATTCTGTCCTTGTCAATTTTGGTCTGAGCGAAGATATGCATCATCTGGTAAATCTTGTTTAAAATCGTTTCCTTTGTAGAAGATGTTTTCTGTTTATCATCTCATGTCATTGTAAAAGAAGCTTATATTTTTATTCCATTGCGTTTTACTCTTCTCAATATATTGCTATCTACTACTGAATACTGATAAACCCACTCACTATTGATGATAATATCCCTATTTGTTTTTGTGTTGTGATAAAATTGCTGCTCTGCTTACGCTAGTTACGAATTTTCACAGAAATTTATTGGTACTAAATTTTCAGTGCATTGAATTATTATTATTACTGCAATAATAATATAATGAATTTAAACACATTTTAGTTTCTTCGATATTCTTTAAGATTTATCAGCTTTCATTGCTTTCTGAAACCTATTTTGAGAGAGCAGTTTGCAATGTCTTCTAAATGTTTCAAGATTCTTATCAGCCAAATGCTCATGTTTAAAGAAGGGTGGTCATGCTCTTTCATATTAATACAATGCAATGTGATTTGTAGTCCCTTGGTGCTGTTGAAAAAGAAGAAGAAAAACGTGGGACTTTTTTTGATAGTATGACACAACTGATATAGGACAAAATTGGTATTGAAATTTGTGGGTAAAACAGGTAAGGTTACGGAATTCAATCACAAAAGAATTCCTACCTAGGGTGATTCAATCGCAATAAGATCACTACTCCTAGAAAAACCTGCAGCAAAGAAATTGAGTGAAGCTTGCAACTCACAGAAAATTATTTCATTTAAAATAAGAAACTGTTATCCTCTATAAGGTTAAAACCATCTTTTATAGGAGAGAAATAAACCCTAGGACATACCCCAAAGCCCACAGACAGACTACCTAAAATGAAACAACACGTAAAATAAACTATTAAAATAAGATCATACCATCATATATAAAATAACAATAAAAATAGAATAATGGAATTATCCACGATGATGGCATCTCATGGATTGATCGACAAAGCCATTTTCTTGATATTAGATAGAAAATACCTGCAATGTTTTCTTTTTTCTTTTTTAAATTATTTATTTATTTATTTGACTCTAAACCCCACCCACCCTGACCCGGCCATACCCCATACCTCCCCAAGGAACTCCTGCAGATGGAATGCAGGAACCTCCACTTAAAGTGGGGACTGTAGACTGCTAGGCTACCCTCGCAGGGGCATCTGCAATGTATGTTCTTTTATCAGTTTTCTACTGTTTACGGTTTATGAGAAACAATGAGCAACGTTTTTTTGTTTTTTTTTGTTTTTGTTTTTCTATTTAAATTTTAATTTAACATTCTACTTTTGTTTTGCTAACAGGTCTCTTTATTTGTGCTAATAGGAATTATGCTTGTGGGAGCTAGACTAGGGTACTGGATGGTTCAAAAATATATCATCTCAGAAGATGGAACTGTAAATATTGGAACGACTGATTTTGTTAAGTGGGCAATACGCATCATTGCAGGGGTTTTCTTTTGGCAGGTACTATGTTGCATGTTGCTTAATCTATATTGCTGTTATATTGCTTTCTCCGACTCCCATTTGCTGGTATATTTAACTTGGCCTCTTTAAATATTGTTTTCTTCTGTTTTTGTGATACTATGCAGTAACTTTAGGTGTTCAATTTATATGTAACTTTCTATTTATGATTTATTGTCAGAGCACTCTTGATGTTTCCTTTAGCAGCGGTGGCAATCTTCTCTTGGTTTGCAATTTGTTCTCTTGTTAATTCCTCAAATCGGCGATATCTAGTGTAAGTTTCTTCTAGTATAATTTTTAAAAAATTTATGCATGAAGTGTGATGCTGGAAATCAGTTATGTCGTCAAGTTGTTCTTGTAGTTGAATCCTTCTTGTAGAAACCTTTATTCTGGGCACCACTGAACAGTTGTAAATAGGTAATTTTATAACTTACCTAATTTATTTAGATCATGGCAATTTCATTAATGTGGTCAATAAGTTGATTTTTGCAATGTACTTTTTACCCATTTTATTTATTCCTATAGGATGATGCAATTTGCAGATTTGTCTTTATCATTCATTATATTACATCGCAATGTGAACTAATAATATGCCAATATTTCATGCAACGATGATTCTAGAAATGAAAGCCCTTGGTCGTGGAAGGCTAAAAATGGAACTGCCAAGGTCAATTGAACTGAATTTCTTAGCAGGTCACCAAAAATGGGCAATCGAGGGGCTCTTTGGAATAGCCCAAAGAATATATCTCCAATGTTCAATTCTCCTATTAAAGGTTAATATTTTAGATGTTTTCATAATTTGAGGATCACGCTAACGCACCTCAATTGGAAGAGCATATCTTACCTTCAAGTCATCATCTGGCATTTGACTGCTAAATCTTTTTTTTTTTTGGGTTTTCTAGGGGTGCCAAAACTTTGTTCCCTCTGTTTTCTGCATGTGACTTTTGGCAGGTGTTGTTTCTCCATCCGGTGGCCTGGGTTTAAGAACTGAGCGGGATTACTATTCCACATTCCACGGAACAGTGAAGCAAAAGAAGTTCTCAGAGAAAGAGTGGGCTGGTTCTAAATGCGAATGGACTCGGCTTGCCTTGGCGGAGCTGTCATCCTCAGAGGGGTTCCTCAGCTGGATGATTGATAATGCCAACAGAATACAAGTTCTCCCAGATGGTAGCTTGGATGAGACGATCAACAGTGAGTCAGATTCCACTGAGGAAGCTGGGGTAGAGAGTGGGAACCGACTGAATCCATTCAATTACAGAAGAAATTATATTTACTTGTTTATTAGTTAGAATTGTGGAACTACAAAGCTCTTGATTGTATGATAAACTACAGGAAAATGTAGGTTGTTTTTCTCTTTGATAAAATATGCCTATATTGAAAATTTGAAGGAAATGGCATGCTTTTCTTGCAACCTTGAAGTTCATTCAATTACATAGAGCATTTTGTGCCATTTAGTGGTGGCGGTCTGGTCCTAACGAGTAAGCCATTTGCATACTTGCAGACCAAAAGAATTAACAAGGAAATAAACCAGATAGCCTAGATAAGCAAAACATACTTGTCCAACACTCAGAAGTGAACATACAGGGGGTGAAGTCTGTCCTACATTTGCACCTTCAGGGTAAAGAGAACTCTCTACATTAAAAACACGTAAGGGCATTTCCAATAACATTAGTCATATTTCATTAGTTAAAACAATAAATACCTGACTTAAAATAGCTTTACTTAATACCATTTCCATCAATCCAATCGAAAATTTATTCTTTAATTTTATTTTACTAAAATTATTCCTATTTCTATTTTTTCAAACCCTAATCTAAAGGGGTGGGGTGCGACACAAGGCCCAGGTATGATGCAAGGGGTGCGGTGCGATGCAGGGGGGTGGAGGGAGGCGCGGCACAGAGGGTGGGGCACGATGCAGGAGGGATGGAGGGAGGCGCAACGCAGGGGGTAGAGGGGGCGCGACGCAGGGGAGAGAGGGAGGGAGGTGTGACGCAAGGGGGAGAGGGAGGCGCGACACAAGGGTGGAGGGTGGCATTTTAAAGGGTATATTAGGGGTTTTGGAGGAAGGAGATGTGTGATGTTGATGTGGCACATCAATAAGTTTAGGTATATTTAGATAAGATTATAGCTGTAGGTAAATTTAACTGATACAATAGCTAATCTATTGGAGCAATTTTTTAGTCAAATATAGCTTTAGTTGTTGATAAACCTAAGCTGTTGGAGATGCCATAAGCCTATAACTTTACAAATCAATTACATAAAACACAACACAGCAACGGCTATGGAAGAGGCAGCAACAAAGCAGAGAGGCAACAACTAAGAAAGCAGCAACGGCGGCAGCAGCAGAAGCGGCGGCGGCCGTCGAGGTAGCGACCGCTAAAGCAGATGTGGATGCAGCAGCAGCGAAGGAGGCGGTAGAAGCTAAGAAAGCGGCAACAATGGAGGTGATGGCAGCAATAGGGGAAACGGTGAAGGCGAGCAAGGCAGAAGCAGCGAAAAAAAAGGCGAAAGCAAAAGCAACAGTCTTCCTCTTCCTCTCCAACAGCCCCATACATGCAACAAGGAAATCAATGTACTTCGTTCCACATGGGTGTACATTTGCAACAACAAAAGCAGTAAATTGATTTGTGCACTCAAAATAAAATTTAAAAGAAATGATCGAGAAAACTCAACATAATCAAACCTATGAGAATAGTGAAAATTAGAGATGAACAAGTCTTTGTCAAATCACCTAGTCTGCTGAAACGAAAAAGAGCAGAGTTACAAAGAGGAGAGAGAGAGAGAGAGGTGGGGAGGAGGGCAGGAGAGGATGATAAGGCGGGCGGGCTTTTAATTACAAGTGATGCTAGGTACAACTGGCATTGTGGTATCTTTGCGTCCTCGGCTGACGTGAAATAAACCATATCAGCATTTTTTCTATGCTTCAGCGTGCTCCCAGATCATTGCTCGAGTCTCAATCTTGAGCATGCGTCGAGCGAGATTCGAGCCGGGGCTCGAGCGCATATGCTACAGACGCTGCTCGAGACGTGCTCGAGCTAGTCTCAAGAAGGGTTCGAGCTGCTTGAGCTGCTCCAACCTCAAGCTGGAGCAGGTCTCGAGTAGGGGCTCTAGTAGCATCTGCAGAAGATGCTGAACACTGTTCGACCTTGAGGGTTGAGCAAGTCTCGAGTTGCTATAACCTCAAGCTCGAGCAAGTCTCGAGCAACTCGAACTTCAGGCTCGAGCACTCCTCGAGCATGGAGTAGGCATTGAGCAAGACTCGAGCAGGCATTGATCATCTCTCTCATGACTAGATCTATGGGTTTCTAGGTTCCGTTAAGCTCAAAACTCAAGCTCGAGTAGGAACTCGAGCAACATCTGTAGAAGACCCTGAGCCCTACTTGAGCTTGAGGCTCGAGCAAGTCTTGAGCTGCTCGAGCCTCAAGCTCGAGCAGGTCTCGAGCTTCAGGCTCGAGCAAGCCTCCAACATTGAGCAGGCATTCGGAAAGGCTTGAGTAAGGCTCGAGTAGGCATCAATCATCTCCCTCACAACTAGATCTATGGGTTTTTAGGTTCTGTCAATAGTAATTTCCAACGAAAACTTCAAACTTTCATAACTTTGCACACAGTGGTTCGATTTGATCCCATTTTTTGATTTGTAGGTATGGACGAGATGCACGTATATATATGTAATTATAAATGTCGATAATTTATTACCTAAGAAATTCAATCTGCAAGTAATTATTTACTATCATCATCATTCAAACAATTATTATAACCCCTTCCTCAAATGTTTTAATCCCTGTGAAAACAAAACTGCAATCTCATCAAAACCCATAATTATAGCCTAATTGGCCCTCAATTAGAATCCTCTTCCATACTCTAATCGCATCAGCTTTTATGTTTGCTACAACTGTGGTAGAAGAGGCGACTACGGCAACAGAGGTAGAGGCGGTGGGGGTGGAAGTGCGGTTGCAGAGGCAGCTGAGGCAGTGGAGGCTACGATTATTGAAGCAGATGTGGATGCAGCCACGGAGGCAACTGTAGTGGAGGAGGTGGTAGCGTCCGAGCCAGCAACAACGGATGTGATGGCAGCAACACAGGAAACGACGAAGGCGAGCAAGGTGGAAGCAATAGAGAAACAGGCGAAAGCAAAACAACAGCCTTCCTCTTCCTCTCCAATAGCCCCTTACATGCAACAAAAAAATCAATATACTTTATTGCACATGTGTGTATATTTGCAACAACAAAAAACAGTAAATCAATTTGTGCACTCAAAATAAAATTTAAAATAAAATGATCTAGAATGTCTCAAACTCAACATAATCAAATCTATAAGAACAGTGAAAATTAGAGATGAACAAGCATTTGTCAAATCACCTAGTCTGCTGAAACGAAACAAACAAAGTTACAGAGAGGAGAGGAGGAGAAAAGGATGGGTTGCTTAAACCTCAAGCTTGAGCAGCATCTGTAGAAAACGCTGAGCCCTGCTCGAACTTGAGGCTTGAGCACGTCTCGAGTTGCTTGAGCCTCAAGCTCGAGCAAGCTTTGATCATCGAGCAGGCATCGATAATCTCTTTCATAGCCAGATCTACGGGTTTTTGGGTTTCGTCAACTGTAATTTTCGACAAAAACTTCAAATGGCCATAATTTTGCTTATAGTGGTCTGATTTGGGCTCATTTTTTTTATTTATTATAGATGTCAACAATTTATTATAGATGCAATTATAGATGTTGACGATTTATTACCTAAGAAATTCAATCTAGGGGTGATTTTCGGTCGGTTTGAGCAGGTTACATCACTTTGCTAAATCGAATTTCCAGTTTTCGGTCGGGTTGACAGGATTGCTTAACCCACCTAAATCGGTTTATTTGGTTTTTGGTTTATTCGGTTTTTGGTCGGTCGGTTTGTCGGGTTAAATCGGGTTAACAATTTTCCTACTCAACCCTAGCATCGCCAATTTCTCAACTTAAATTCACAACATCAACATAAACTAGAATACAAAATCTAATATCTAATCTCAACAAACCAAATCAAATAAATTATCATCATCAAAAATATCTTTAGATTAAACTTAGGAAGTTCGCAATCATTAAATTTTCACTTCTATTTCATAAAATCTTTATATTTCTTACCGTGTTAGAGAAAATTTCTCATCCGAAAGTGTTCGTCGGTCGGTTTGGGCGGGTTACACTATTTATCTAATCGGTTTATTTGGTTTTCGGTCGGGTTGAGAGGTTAGTCAACCCGCCCAAATAAACATCGGTTTAGCCGGTTTTTGATTTATTCGGTTTTTGGTCGGTCGGTTTATCGGGTTAAATCGGTTTGTCGGTTTTTCTGCTTAGCCCTAATTCAATCTACAAGTAGTTATTTACTATTATCATTATTCAAACAATTATTATAACCCCTTCCCCAAATGTTTTAATCCCCATGAAAATAAAACTACAATCTTATCAAAAAAAACACTGCCATAATTATAGCCTAATTGACCCTCATTCAAAATCCTCTTCTGTAACTCTAGGCCCAGCTCGAGACCTGCTCGAGCTTGAAGCTCGAGCAGGGTTTGAGCAGCTCGGTCCTCAAGCTTGAGTAGGTGCTCAAGTAGCATCCATAAAAGACGTTAAGCCCCGCTCGAGCAAGTCTCGAGCTGCTCGAGCCTCAAGCTCGAGTAGGTCTCGACCTTCATGCACGAGCAAGCCTCGAGTATCGAGCAGGCATCGATTAAGCCTCAAGCAAGG
Organism: Taxillus chinensis; assembly: GCA_023512835.1. Lineage (NCBI taxonomy): Eukaryota > Viridiplantae > Streptophyta > Magnoliopsida > Santalales > Loranthaceae > Taxillus > Taxillus chinensis. Next base: position 48,643,834 of record CM042091.1, read on the forward strand.
CTCGAGTGAGCATCAATCATCTCTCTCACGGCTAGATCTACGGGTTTCTGGGTTCCATCAATTGTAATTTTCAACAAAAACTTCAAATGACTGTAACTTTACGCAAGTGCTCCAATTTGGGCTCATTTTTTTATTTGTAGGTATGAACGAGACGCACGTATATATATGCAATTATAGATGTCAACGATTTATTACCTAAAAAATTCAACTTGCAAGTAATTATTTACTATCATCATCATTCCAACAATTATTATAACCCTTCCCCAAATGTTTTAATCCCAGTGAAAACAAAACTGTAATCTCATAAACAACCCCCTAATTATAGCCTAATTGGCCCTCGATCAGAATCCTCTTCCATAACTCCAATCGCATCATCTTC